>BJKM01000227.1:15000-337500 GCA_015082035.1 Chaenogobius annularis | reverse complement strand
CTGCTCCATCTTGTCCCGACCTTCCGACAGCTGAGACAGAGCGCAGGGGACAGAGCCGTTTGTCCTCGCGCTGTCCCAGCAATCGCCTGAACGGCTCTTTGGCAAAGCTCGCCGTGCTTCGACCGACGAAGCTCTGGAGGAACACATGACGGTAGAAGAGGAGGAGGTTGAAGGAGGTGAAGGAGGTGATGAAGAGGGTAGGAGGAGGTGAAGGAGTAATGGAAGAGGGAGGAGGAGGTGAAGGAGAGAAGGAGGTGAAGGAGGAATGGAGTGGAGTGAAGGAGGGATGGAGGAGAAGGAGAAGAGGAAGGTGGAGGTGAAGGAGGTGATAGGGAGAGGAGGGAAGGTGATGGAGAGGAGGTGAGAGTAAGAGGAATGGAGACGGTGATTGAAGGGAGGATGAAGGAGTATGGAAGGGAGAAGGATGAGGTGAAGAGGTGAATTGGAAAGGAGGAGGAGGTGAAGGGGAGGATGAGAGGAGTGAGAGAGGGGAGGAGAGGTGAAGGAGTGTGGGAGGAGGTGGTAAGGAGGTATGGAAGAGGAGGAAGAGTGGGAAGAGGAGGTAGAGGTGAAGGAGGAGCGAGGTGGAGGTGAGGAGGGAGGAGACGGAGGAAGAGGTGAAGGAGTGATGGCAAGAGGAGAGGAGGTGAGAGAGGTGATGGAGAGAGGAGGGGGAGAGGATGGAAGGAGGAGGTGAAGGAGGTGATGGAGGAGGAGGTAAGGAGGTGTGGAGGAGGAGGTGAAGGAGGTGATGGAAGAGGAGGAGGAGGTGAAAGGTGAAGGAAGAGGAGGTGAAGGAGGTGATGAAAGAGGAGTGAAGGTGAAGAGGAGGAGAGTGATGGAAAGGAGGTGAAGGAAGAGAGTGAAGGAAGAGGTGGTGAAGGTGAAGGTGTGAAGGTGAAGGAGGAGGTGAAGGAGGAGGTGAAGGTGAAGGAGGAGGTGAAGACGGAGTAAGGAGGAGGAGAAGGAGTGAAGGAGTGATGGGAAGAGGAGGTGAAGGAGGTATGGAAGAGGTGAAGGAGTGATTGAAGAAGGAGTGATGGAAGAGGAGGAGGTGAAGGAGGTGTGATGGAAAGAGGAGGAGGTGAAGGAGGTGATGGAAGAGGAGAGGTGGAAGGAGTGATGGAAGAGGATGGAGTGATGGAGGAGGAGGTAGAGTGGGAAGAGGAGGTGAAGTGAGAGAGGAAGGTATGAAAGGAGGTGAAGGAAGGGTGAGTTAGGGAAAAGAGAGGTGAGAGTGATGAAGAGGAGGTGAAGGAGGTGATGGGGAAGAGGAGGTGAAGGAGAGTGCATGGAAGAGGAGGAGGAGTGATGGAAGAGGATGGTTGGAAGGTGAAGGAGGGAGGAGGTGATGGAAGAGGAGGTTGGAGGTGATGGAAGAGGAGGAGGGAGGTATGAGAGAGGAGGAGGAGTGATGGAATGTAGGAGGAGGAGGTAAGAAAGGAGGAGGAGGTGAAGGAAGAGGAGGGAGGTGAAGGAGAAGGAGTAGAGAGGAGGGAGGGTGAAGGAAGAGGAGGTGGCAAACACGAGGACGGGAGAAGATCGAGTAGAGGAAGAGGTGAGGAAGAGGAGTGATTTGGAAGAGGAGGAGGAGGTGATGGAAGAGAGGTGAACGGTGAAGAAGAGAGAGAGGAGGTGAGGAGTGATGGCAAGATGAGAAGAGAGGAGGTGAGGGATGGAAGAGAGGATGGATGAAGGAGGTGCATGAGAGAGAGTGTAGCGAGGAGGAGGGAAGGAAGAGGAGGTGCAAGGAGGTGATGGAAGAGGAGAGTGAAGAATGAGGAGGGAAGAGGAGAAGGAAGGTGTATGGAAGAGGAGGAGAGATGAAGGAGGTGATGGAAGGAAGAGAGTGAAGGGAGGATGATAGGAAAGGAAGGAGGGTGATGGAAGAGGTGAGGTAGGAGATGTGAGGAAGAGTGAGGAGGATGGTGATGGAAGAGGAGGAGGAGGAGGAGGTGAAGGAAGGAGGAGGTGAAGGAAGAGGTGAAGGAGGAGGTGGAGGTGATGGAAGAGGAGGAGGAGGTGAAGGAGGTGATGGAAGAGGAGGTGGTGAAGGAAGGAGGTGAAAGAGGTGAAAGAGTTGATGGAAGGAGGAGGTGAAGGAAGAGGAGGAGGAGGAAGAGGAGGAGGTGACGTGAGCCGGAAAGTCACAAAATATGATTCAAAAGGAAAATTCATCTGAGCGTTTTTCAAAAGTGTCAAAAGTCAAAGTATTTTTAGCTCCACCAAAAGTCACGTTTCACTCACTTTTCTGTGTATTTTTGGGGTTTAATTTACAAAAAAAAGAACAAACAAACAAACAAGACCGGAGTGAAAACAAATACTGAAAACACAAGAAACACATTTTTCCCAAGTCTGTCAAATAGATCCATTCTCATTTTTTGTGATGGACTTTTTTCCGGAAGTATCCATTTATTGTGTCCATGGCAGGAGTTTTGAGGCCCAAATACATAGTTCTGAAATCAACAAAAACAGCTTTTATCGCTTTGTTGATTTCAGTTCAATATCTCAAAAGGACATTCCCAAAAAAAAGAACAAAAAAGAAAAACCGTGAGACATTTTCCCATGATGCATCTGTTATGTTTCACTCACGTTTACACATGAACAAACCCCGTGTTTATCTTTCATACAATAGAGTTGGCTTAAAAAAAAATTATCTGTTTTTTTTATTGCACCAATTTCACCATTAAATACATGGAGCAGGCGCCCCCAGGTGGCTGATAATGTGTACTACAGTTTGTCTGACCAAAACAGATTTAAACAAATATCTAATGAATAACGAGGACTAAAATCAATGGTAGTAGTTTTCTGCTTTGTTTGATTTTCTCGTCTTAACTGGGTTTTCACTGTTACATCTAGTTATTTCTGTTGACTTTGGTGACCTCTAGTGGTCAGCGTCTCACCACAACTTATAACTAGGACAGTGCAGAGGGCCACACCACAGTTTGAGAAACAGTTTGGATATTTGTTTAATTTAGAGACAAATCAAATATTTTTGTCTCCATTTGACGGACCTGGTACGGACCTGGTACGGACCTGGTACGGACCTGGTACGGACCTGGTACGGACCTGGTACGGACTCGGTTTAGTCTCATTTAGACCCAGTTTCGACTGTTTGCGCCTCATTTTCCGACCTGGTTTCAACTGTTTTGACCTGGTTTAGTTCATTTTAACCTGGTTTTGACCTGTTTAGTTCTTTCATTTTAGACCTGGCTTAGCTCATTTTAGACCTGGTTTTGACCTGGTTTTAGTCTCATTTTAGACCTGGCTTAGTCTCATTTTAGACCTGTTGTTGGAACCTGTTAGTCTCATTTCAGACCCGTTCCGCCCCTAGTCCGACAGGTAAAAAGCCGCCCTCTAAATGTCACTGACCTTTCCTGTGGAGGACAATAGGACCGACCAGAGCGTGAAGCTTCCTGAACTGTGATCGGCGGACTCCACTTTCCTGCAGCGTTTCTTCAAACCACTGCAACGACCCACACAGATGGAGTCAAGTCCAGTCGTCTTCATCACGCTCGTCGTGCTCGTGTCCCCCTCGCGCTCGTCTGTCCCCCCCTTTCGCTCTTTCGATTCCCCCTCGCGCTCGTTGTGTCCCCCCTATCGCTCGTCGTGTCCCCCCTATTGCTCGTCGTTGTCCCCCCTATCAGCTCGTTCGTTTGTCCCCCTACAGACGTTTACGCTCGTCGTTGTCCCCTCCTATCGCTCGTCGTGTCCCCACCTAATCGCTCGTCGTTCCCCCAATTCGCTCGTCGGTGTCCCCCCTCGCGCTCGTCGTGTCCCCCCTGCGCTCGTCGTCTCCCCCTCTGCCTCGTCGTCTCCCCCTCGCGCTCGTGTGTCCCCCCTCGCGCTCGTCGTTCCCCCTCGCGCTCGTCGTGCCCCCTCGCCGCTCGTCGTCTCCCTCTCTCTTTTCGCGCTCTCGTCTCCCTCCTCTTTATTGTGTTTGTTGTCTCCCCCTCGCCGTCTCCCCCTCGCGCTCGCCGTCTCCCCCTCGCGCTCGCCGTCTCCCCCTCGCGCTCGCCGTCTCCCCCTCGCGCTCGCCGTCTCGCGCTCATCAATACATAAAGATAAATGTCGCAGCAGCTGAACGCGACAGTCTTAAATTTAAAGATATCAATTGTCGTTCCGTCACATAAATGTTGGAAAAACGCCTCATTTGCACATATTTGGCACATTCAAATCTGAAAAATGTTAGAAAAAAGAACAAAACTGTAAAGGAGAACGTTCATTCAAGTACATTTTTTTGACTTAAAACGTATATAAATCTGGCTCAGAATGAGATACAAACAAATCCTTCAGCAGGTTCTGTCAGGATCTTGATCAGTCCAAGATCGTGAAGTTTGGCGTTTGTCAGAGCGACTTTCAGGCCTGAACTTTACGTTATTGTGTCGTTTCTGGGCTTCATTTCAGATCTGAGCTGTGGCCACTTGAATAACTCACTTTAGATATTACCAAAGTCCTGAAAGCGCGTTGCCGTGACGCGTTCGCACTCACCACGTCCGACTCGTTCATTTTGATGGTCATTTTGCTGACGGCGTCCGTGGCCCTGTTGAGCATCTTGAGGAAACCGGCGCCGCTCAGAGCCTGCGTGTTCACCGCCCTCGGCAACTGAGGAGCAAACACACATGAAACGCCAACGCGACCGCTAGCAACCGAGATTTCTGACGTTTTAAAACACATCATCGCTGGAAAAACGTTTGAACGTTTGAACAAATTATTTATTATTTAGTCGACTGTAATTATTTATTACAGTCGACACTTCATCGCTGCCAATGAATTTTGACGACTCTACTTTTAGGAAAAACTGCAGAAAAGGTAATCCGTTAATAACACGAATACGTTTTATAAAACAAATGACAAAAAAGTGGCAAAAGTTGGATTTAAACCAAGTTAAAATGTAAAGAATTAAGGGAAAAAAAAAAAAATGATTTGGAAGGGAAAACGATGAAATTAAGAGAGAAAACTTGGAAAAACAATTAAACCAATTAAAAATGATGAAATGTTGTAAAGATGTAAGGCAACTGTATAACTGTGTATTTATGTAAATGTACACGTGTGTATCATGATTATTTCATTTATTTTATGTGAACATTTATCATTTTTTGTATTAAAAAAATCCTGAAAAAAATTAATTAAAATAATTAATTCGTCTGTTGTTCTCGCTCTGGTTTTGTTCTGTCTGTTTATTGTGTTTTTTTTCATTGTTCTTTCAAAAATCACAACCAAAAAATCACAAAAAAAAAAAAATCACAACAAAAATAAATTTAAAAAAATCACAAAAAAAAAAAAATCACAACAAAAATAAATTTAAAAAAAATAAAAAAAATAAAATCTTTATAAAAAACACTGAATTTAAATGTTTTGATCACTATAAAATGCAAATTAAATAAATAAAAAAATAAATGAATGAATGTTAAGTCGGACAGTGCAATTCATAAAACATGCATAGAAAAAGTCTACATAACACAATACGGGGGTAAAAAAAATCTCTCTTTTACGCTGCGAACAAACACGAGTAACTGTCAAAAATAACATCTATTGTTTCTAAAATCAGATGGAGGAAGTTAAAGACTGTAACTAACAGACTATTGTTCTTTTAGACGTTTTTACCGTTCAGGGCTCTCACCATTCTTCAAATAAGCAACATTTGAGAGTCATTATTGCCGACAAAAACGGCTAAACAGTTCATATTGTTGTTGTAAATAATAATAATAATAATAGTTTCATTCTGGGCTTGATAAACACTTTTATTTCAGTCGTTCTGCGTCTTTAAAGCCGTTTCATGACACGTTTTTGCCAGATTTACCGACTCACCTCTTCTCGCTCCAGGAACTCTCTCACGTCGGGGTCTTGCAGAAGCGTGGGGTGGCTGACCACTCTCTGGACGTATCTGTCAACAGTCACGAGTAAACCGTTAGTATTTTTACTCTTTTACTCTTGGAAACTGGACAAAAACACTTTTCAGAAACAAATGAAATGAAATAAGAAGCGACAAAACGAATGCGACGAAGAACGTTCTGCTCAGAGGCTCTGACAAACCAAAGAAATGTCACTTGTGGGTGATGTTTTTTTACTTTTGGTCCAGATTTTGTCAATAAATACTTTTTTGTTTCAGTCGACATTAAGTTAGTCAACCAAATCCATAAAAAATATATTTTTATTTAATTCTGATGAACACAAACACGAGTTTCTGGTTCGAGGAAGTGGATTTATTGTCCCCATTTGTCACTTTTATTCATTAAATGTTCAGTTTTTATTATTTGTCTAAAAGATTTGTACTTTAATTGACAAAAATATCTACTTTTCTGTTTGACAAAAAATATTATGGATTTAATATCTGAACAAAAACACTCAAAATCTTGACTAAAACTAATTTTAGTCCAAAACTAAGACTCAATCTAATTAAAACATTTCATGGTGTTGAATGATCACGACTGGACAAAGTTACGGGTCAGATCTGTGCACGGCGACGCGTGTTTTTTCGTAAGTAACTGATACAACCGCCGGACAGACGTGACAGAAAAGGCGTTACCTTTCCAAAGCGCCTCTTCTTCTCTCCAGAAAGTCCGCGGACGACGAGTCTTCTTTGCCCACCTTCACTTTGGTCATTCCTGCATAACGACGACCAAACAAATAAACTAAACTTAACGATCTCACATTTTATACATCGTTATTGCTCTAATCACCAAATGAAAGGGCACAAATGATGAAAAACGGACCCTTTATCTGGGGGTCTCCTGCGCTGTTTTCTTTTTAAGTGAAGTGTTTTTATTTTTTAAGTTTAAGAACATATAAAAACAGGACTAGAGAGCAGTTACAAAACAAAATAATTGAAAAAAAATAAAAATAATAAAAATAATCGTGGCCTAGGGAACCCCAAAAGTACAAAGACGTCCCACCTCGTCCGAACATTTCTGCTTCATCACGACTGTGCGTTAACTTTAGCACGTCAAGGCAAGCTAGCTTTCGTTTCAATTTCCCCGCGGTAATTCACTCTGCTGCCAGTAGATGGAGCGTGTGTGCTAAAAGACTCTCAGGAGCCAGTGGAAAGGGGGAGGGGGAACTCACCCAGCAGGTTCTTCTCCGGCGGGGGAGGAACTATGTACCCGTTTGGGCCGTGTTTTTCCGACAGCTTCTCGTAGAGGCCCAGGAAGTCGCTGTAGCGGCGTCGGACCGTGAGCGTCGGACTGCGGAACATGGCGAGCGTGGTCTGCCGAAAAAGAGGGTCATACAGGTTCTCTTATCTTAATAAAAAAAACATAAAGACTAGAAAATGATTAGACAGTTTTTGGCAATCATTTTAAAGAAAAGTGACAATTTTCAAACGATATTAAGTCTTTTTTTTCCAGTCAAATTAAAAGAAATGTGATGATTTACGAAGCCCCTTTCATCGGAGAAGTAAAGCTAAATGTAAAGTGCGTTTTTATCACCGTTTATGTCCGATTGCTCATTCATAAAGTCTGACTGGATAAAACTGGGAAGCTGCACAGGACCGTTCCAGCGCATTGTCCGAGAAGAGGCCGGAGAATATCGTGAATAAAGTGCCCGGTCTATAATTTAGACGCCAAGTGTGATCTCCAGAAAAAAAGTGTATAAAGTGACATCGGCTGCACGAGCTTTCGCGCATAATTTAATGGTTGAACCTCGAGGAAGACATTTGCAGACACATTTTAGCGCATTCCCGATGCGTTGTGAAAAGATCCTCTGAAAATCGTGATCGAGACGTCCATTTTGTGTCAATATCGCGGCGAGTTTCAGAAGAATACGTCTTTGCAAAGTGGAGCATGTAGTCAACAACTCTAATCTAAAAGAAGACTTGTTACCATTTAGTTTGTCAAAGTACAAAGTCAGTATCGACAACCACGCCTCCTTTTCTGTATTTACTTTACACAGACGGGGCGTTACCTGCGTGAACACTTTGTACGCCATGTACGCGTTCATCCCGTCGCCTGAAAGAAAAAAGAAACATCAAAGATTCACTCTGAAAGTCAGTGCGGTCAATAATCTTAAACATGTGACGCAAACGCTGACTTTTATGGCTAAAGCAGAACCAAGTAACTTTGACAGAGCTCCCCCTGCAGCTCCCTTGTGAAAATACACTGCCAGAGAACAGACGCAAACTTTTTTTTTTTTTCTTTAATCGTAATTAGTAGAATCGCATACAAAAACATTTCACATGGTCAAATATTTAAAAAAAAGCGAGGGTTTCTCAGGAGAGTTGTTTTCAGGTCGATGTTACGAGGCTGGTTTTCCTCCCCGAGACAGCAGGGGGCGACGACGAACACTTTAAACTTCGCAAAAACACATATTTAACCAACTCAGGGACTCGCAAAGACTTTTAATAAGGTGAAAATGTTACTTAGTTCTCCTTTAAAAGCTTGTTTGAAGTGTATTTGGGTTGATTCAAGCATGTCCTGTCGAAATATGTACAATATCGCACGTAGTTATGCAAAATAGACAATCGAGCGTTTCGTCTTTGATTAAAACGATTAAAAATGACCTCAAAGACAGACAGAAACGTGTAGCATGATCTCGAATGGTTAATGTTCTGGTTTAGCCACGTTCTGAACCTCAACAAAAGACATTTACAGGCAGATTTGAGCACGTTTCTGACGCCACAATATCATTATCGTTTTAATTGTGAAACTGTTTTTAGATACATTTTGCGGTGAAGAAAAAGGAAAAATGATGATCTACTTAAGTTACAGTTCAACACCAAGTACCAGGAAGCTAAAGCATAAATAATCATCAATAACACGTTTAAAGCTTTTTTACTTGCCTATTTTTTCAGGCTCTTTCACAGAAACTTGGATCTCAAACTTGTCGTCCTCTTCCTCTTCCTCTTCCTCCAACTGCAACAGAGACAAACTGCTGACGCCGAGGTTTTTGTTGTTTTAAGCAACTTTCAGTAACTTTCAGCACAAACGCAAATGCGTCACAATCATCAGAAATGCCACGAAGCTTCACAGCAAAATCTAAAACGACTTCAAAAAAACGGTTGTAAATAAGGCGTTTCACAAGTATCATTAGACATTTATAACTCTTTTTTATTATCTTTAGAGTTTTAACACGTCGTGCAGCGTGACTTCTGTTACACATTCACTACAAATGTTTAAAAAAAGCATAATAAAATGTTGAAAAAGCATAATAAAATGTTGAAAAAAGCATAATAAAATGTTGAAAAAAAAAGCATAATAAAATGTTGAAAAAGCATAATAAATGTTGAAAAAAGCATAATAAATGATTCAAATGTGTCACTTCTTCTGAGCAGTGTCGATGATGTTAATTTGACAAAAACAGCCATAAAAAAAGGTTTGTCATCGTTTCATTTTAAAGTGGAGGTAAAGGTGCAGTTTACGTAAAGAAAACATGTCACACCGCAGGACATTTGAGTGCTTTTCCCTCAAATCAGAATTAAACTAAACAGCTTCATTCTGAAACTGTGTGTGAATAGAAGAGGCGTCATTGTGCACTGTTGGGTGGAATTAAGGAAGAAGAAAAACGAAACATTTTGCAATTAATTTCAACTGATGCAAGATCTGCCTCCAGGAAATAAAAAAAAGTCTGATTAATATCTTATTTCTGGACATTTACATTTGCAACAGATCTTACTGTTAACGTGACTTTTAACTAGTTTTACAAGTCCAAGATCAGTTACTAGTCAGACTTCGAGCGTATGCAGTACCTCCTCCAGGGCAGCGGGGGCGGGCTTGGCGAGGCTGGCAGAAGCGGACTGAGCGGGCGGGGCAGAGGGTTTGGACGCTTCTCTCTTTCTCTCATTCCGGGGACTGTCCAGAGAAAGTTCCACTGTGGCTTCTGAAAGAAAGAGCAGAAAAGCAGAAGTCACAGAACGAGAAAGTGGAATCGTTTTGTATTTAGTGTGATGAATGGATTATTCACGTTATGATTAATGTATTTAGTGTGTTATGAACGGATTATTCATGTTATGATTAATGTATTAGTGCGTTATGAACGATTATTCATGTTATGATTAATGTATTAGTGTGTTATGAACGGATTATTCACGTTAATATTAATGTATTAGTGCGTTATGAATGGATTATTCACGTTATGATTAATGTATTAGTGTGTTATGAACGGATTATTCACGTTATGATTAATGTATTAGTGTGTTATGAATGGATTATTCACGTTATGATTAATGCATTTAGTGTGTTATGAACGGATTATTCACATTATGATTAATGTCTTAGTGTTATGAACGGATTAGTCACGTTATGATTAATGTATGAGTGTGTTATGAACGGATTATTCACATTATGATTAATGTATTAGTGTTATGAACGGATTATTCACATTATGATTAATGTATTAGTGTTATGAACGGATTATTCACGTTCTTATTAATGTATTAGTGTGTTATGAACTGATTATTCACGTTATCCTTCGTTCACCTCCTTCACCACCTCCTCTTCCATCACCTCTTTCACCACCACCTCCTCTTCCATCACCACCTCCTCTTCCTTCACCTCCTCCTCTTCCATCACCTTCCTTCACCTCCTCTTCCTTCACCTCCTCTTCCTTCACCTCCTTCTCTTCCATCACCTCCTTCACCTCCTCCTCCTCTTCAATCACCTTCACCTCCTTCCTTCACCTCCTCTTCCATCACCTCCTTCACCTCCTCTTCCATCACCTCCTTCACTCCTTCCTTACGCTCTCCTCTTCTCATCACCTCCTTCAACCACTCCTTCTCTTCCATCACCTTCCTTCACCTCCTCCTCTTCCTTCACCTCTCCTCTTCCATCACTCCTCACCACCTCCTCCTCTTCCTCACTTCCTTCACTCCTGCTTTCCTGACCTCCTGCACGTCCTTGCACCTCCTGCTCCTCTTGCACCTCCTGCTCCTCTTGCACCTCCTGCTCTCTGCACTCTGCTCCTCCTGCACTTTGCACCTCTGCACTTCTTGCTCCTGCACTTCTTGCACTCCTGCACTTCTTGCACTCCTGCCCCTCCTCTTTCTTGCACCTCCTGGCTCCTCCGCTCTTGCCTTGACTCTGCAGTCTGCTCTTCTTGCACCTCCTGCACCTTCTGCTCTTCCTGCACCTCCTGCTCCTCCTGCACTTCTTGCACCTTCTGCTCTTCCTGCTCCTCCTGCTCTTCTTGCACCTCCTGCTCCTCCTGCTCTTCCTGCTCTTCCTGCACCTCCTGCACTTCTTGCACCTTCTGCTCTTCCTGCTCTTCTTGCACCTCCTGCACCTCCTGCTCTTCTTGCACCTCCTGCACTTCTTGCACCTTCTGCTCTTCTTGCACCTCCTGCACCTTCTGCTCTTCCTGCACCTCCTGCTCCTCCTGCTCTTCTTGCACCTCCTGCTCCTCCTGCACTTCTTGCACCTTCTGCTCTTCCTGCTCTTCTTGCACCTCCTGCTCTTCTTGCACCTTCTGCTCCTCCTGTTTCTTTTCCTTTTTTGACAGTTTGACTAATAAACAGGCAGATCTGTTTTAATATAAATTATTGTATCAAAAAGTATATTCACGTCACAAAAATCTTGTTATTGCAAAAATATTAGCCAAATATTTCCAGTATCCTGCTTAAGTAAAAGGTAAATACATTATTAAAAACTAATTTTAAACAAAAATTAAACTAATTTCAAACTAAAATAAAAAATGTAATTTTTTTTAAAAATAATTAAAAATAAATTACCAATTAAAATAAAAAAATATTACAAATTAAATACAAAATATAAATTAAATCAAATTATTAAAACATAAAAAAAAATGTAAATTCATACAGACGTATACATACATACGGTTCCATAGTGCACCTTTAAACGTTGAAATACCGTCTGTACCTGCAAATATGTCCGTCTCCTCGTCATGAAGTCCGTTTGTTTTGGAGACGGCTCCGCTCGGCATCTTGGCCGCCGCCGCCGCCGCCGCCTCGTGTGTGAAAAGATCCTCCGGCTCCGTAAGAACCGCGCCTTTACTCCGGACCTCC
The DNA here is from genome assembly GCA_015082035.1 of Chaenogobius annularis. Lineage (NCBI taxonomy): Eukaryota > Metazoa > Chordata > Actinopteri > Gobiiformes > Gobiidae > Chaenogobius > Chaenogobius annularis. The sequence continues at coordinate 325,547 of BJKM01000227.1, read as the reverse complement.
ACTTCTGCTTTGGTCACGATGGGTTTGGGCTCCAGGACGCTCGCGGCCGGCGCTGGTTTCCTCGCCGCGGCACCCAAAGGTTCAGGAAATAAGTCATCGTCCACTTCCTCAAACAGACTTTTCTGAGGTTGCTGCTTGGATGGTTTGGACAGTTTTGGCTCGGCGAAGAGATCACTGCCTTCTTCCTCGTCCTCGTCCTCGTCGTCCGCGAAAAGATCGACGACCTTTGGCTTTTTGGCCTCGACCGTTCGCGGAGCGTCGCTGGCAAGGTCGAGTAAAGGCGCCGCCAATTTTTCGGGTTGCGCTTCGGCGGATAAAAAATCAAGAGTAACATCGACAAGAGCAGGCGGAGCTTCTTTTTCAACCTCGCTCTCCGTTTTCTCAGCCAATCCGGCGACGTCGATCGTCTCCTTTGGCGCCGCTTCGACTTGAACGTCCACGAGCTGCGCCGCGTCTCGCTTCGCCTCGCCCTCGCCGCCCGAGAGGTCGAAAAAGTCTTCCGTGGCGTCGTTCTTGGCGTCCGCCGCGTCGTCGGGGCTGTCGGACTCCGTGTTGGACAGGTCCTCGAAGTCGTCCGAGGGCTCGCTCTGCACGTCGCCCGCGGGTTTGCTGTCGGACGGGTCGCTGGCGGTGTCGACGAGCGGGTCGTTCAGGTCGACGAGGGACTCCAGGGACGGGTCGGTGTTTTGGCTTGTGGCCGCCGGCGTGGTGTCGGTGTCTGGAGGGTCACTCTGGCAAAAAACAGACGAGAAAAGATTCAGAAAGCAATACGGTGCGGCTAATGACAAGGAATACAACCAGAGTATAATTCTAAGAAATAAAATAAGAAAACATTTGAAAACTATGATTTTATTATTAGAATAAAATAAAATAAAAAAATTAAATAATAAAAATAAAAATATATAAAAAATAAAAAAATAAAATATTATTTATTATTAGAATAAAAGAGAATATATATATATATATATATATAAAAATAAATAAAATAAATATTTATTATTAGAATAAAATAGAAAAAAATAATAAGAATAATTCAAATAAAATAATAAAGGAACTTCTATATCAATGGTGATAATAGTAGTAATTTGACTTCCCCTTGACAAACATTTGAGATAGACTTACGCATCAGTTCGCCGAGATTAGCGTTTTAAACCACAAACCACGCAGCGTCTTCCATGATCTCAGGTTCATCAGAGCCGGCGACGCGGGGCAGTTTGAGTGTGTGTAGTGTGTGTCGCGTGTGTGTCAAGGAAAAGGAGCAGATGCAGTGAAATAGGCATGAACAGGGCCGAAAGGGGCTCTACTCGCTACTGCACAACGACTACTACTCACAATGAAATGCCAGAATTGTACTAAATTGTTGGTGCAAGGGCTGGTTTAAAAATGTACGGTAAAAAAAAGTACAATGACTAAAAAAGGTACTCGTATACAATAATGCGAGTATGTGTAATGAGTTACTTTCCACCTCTGAGAACCGTACATAAGATTTAGGTTTTAAATGTCATCAATTTATCCCCAGAGACGAAGTAAACAAGTTCAAATCACGGCTTAACAAGTGGTAACAGTTGTCATTTATTCTTAATCACAAAAGATATTGCACAAGTTGTTGATGTGTGTTGTTTTATGTGCAAAATGACAAAATGTGAATATCCAGTACGTCGCTTATCGCACAACATGCAACAAAAAGAGCGGATTAAAAACAAAAATGAGAAAAGGTCACGTTTTAAACCTTTAGATAAAAAGGTGTGATATTTCTGCACTTTTGCGTTTCATTTGACTGACATTTCACATTCGTCTGGCAATTAAACCTCGACTAAGACGTTTAAAAAGGCACGTTTCGACACATTTCCATTGCATTGGCATAAAAATAGTCTGAATATTGTTATCGGGACGCTCCCAAAAGATAAAGACATTCATTTTTGTCAATATTGCCCAGCTCTAGGCCTGAAGAACATAAACCAATGCGGGTTAAACATTTACAACCTTAAATAAGACAATAAGTGATCGAATGAAGATGTATTTAGCACATTTTGACTCTCTTAAAACACGATTTGCCAACAGAACAAGTCACTTCTGTTCTTATTTCAAGTGTATTTGCATTTTTTTCTCATTCAAAGTGACAAAACGAATGCTTTTTTCCACATTTAAAGTAAAAAAAAAAAAAGACATTTAATGCTCGTTCCATTGACATTGACTTTAAGATCGTCAAAATATGCCACAAAACAAGCCCAAAAACTGCACTTTTTAACCCATTATCCTATTTTAGATGGTCATTTTGCCAGTGTAGACCTGCTCTTTTCTGCTGTCCACATAAATCCTTGAAATGCAAATAAGTTAACAGTTAATGATAAACATTTCAGTCGACAGAGACGCCACAAAGCGAAGGACTGAAGGAACCACTTGGTCGCGGATTATCGGATCCTGCTCCGACTGGAAAAACATTTCAACACTCCAAACAACAACAAAGGACAAATAACTGTTGTGAAATCCTGACGCTTCCAGTTTTCCATCCTTTGAAAACGCGGGTCGGAAAGCGCCGAGGCGACGCCGCCGCACACAGCGAGTTACTGCCGCGCGGACGCGACCGAATGTCACGGGAGCGGCGCCAGCGAAAAGTCTTATCAGCCGAGTCCCGCGCGGCCGTGCGCGCAGATTAAACTAACAGAATCACCAGCAGCTGCGCTTGTTTAGCAACGCCAACGAACTGGTGACCATTGGGGGTTTGGAGAAAGTGTGCGGGGGAAAAGTAGAATTTTACCATATTTTAGCGCTAAAGTTCCATTTTCAAAAGCTAAAATCTTCAAGACGAAACGCTGCTCCAAACCACAAGCTTTTATTGACCGAGTTCAGACTTTAGTGGAAGAAATGAGACTTTTTAATAAGTGTTAAATGGCACTGTTCAAATGTAATCGCAGAGCTCGTCGGAAAAATCACATATATCAATATCAATAAAGAAAACGGTGATTGATCAATAAGAATTTATATTTTATTTTAAATATCGGCCGTCTGCAAAGAATCCTTTAATTAAAACTGAATAATCGCGATCAGTCGATTAAAACTATTTGTAATCATATTCTGTAGCGCTGTGGTTGTTTTAGTCGATTCAATTCAGTCTTATTTTTCCTAAAAAACGAGCCTCATTTCGAACAGAACCAGTTCCAGAACCTTTGGAGACGGACAAATGTCTGGACTCTGTCGTTTTGTATGTGTGTTTGGACAATTCCCCTTTAAAAGCTGAAGCTAATTTAACAAAAATAATTGTTTTAGGGACTTGTAACGAAGTTAAAAAAAAAAAGTCCAGGTGGAATAAATAATGTATTTTTCGTATTTGGAGAACAAACTGAGCCGATTCATCCAGAAATGTTTGATTTGACTGAAAATAAGTCACAGCTTTCTTTTAATATTTTACATTTTCAGGATTTTGGTAGATTTTTATTTATTTTTTATCAGATGGAAAAAAATTGAATAAAATGTGGGAAAATAAGAAAAACGTTGGACTTATAAGGCATTAATTAATTATTTTATTCGATAGGAGTTAAATGCACAACAGCAGAAAGTGACTGGACAGTTCAATCTGACTTTTTAAATCTACAAAAAAGTGCAGTTTAGCGTTGTTTTAGCTTAAATCCTCCTAACTTCGTGTGCTTTCGTCAGTGCCATATCACGCCACCGTTTTAGTCTTTTGAGGCGTGCAAAAAAAACTAAAGAATTGGACCAAAAAACTGGCGTTATTGACTCAAAATGTCAACAAAAAAAAAAAGAACAAACAGTTGCTGATTTTCTCCAATAATTTCACTTTATTTGTCATTTTTCTCCATCTCGAAGCCATCAATCGCCATAAATTCCACCTTTATTTGGTTGAAACGTGCCAGAAATATAGACATTTGACTGAAACTAACAACCCAAATCTGTAATAACCCCGAGCGCGTAAACAACTGACCAATTCATGACCAACTGCTGGATTTGAGGACACTTTGGCGCCGGCGTCAGCTTTAGTCGTGTGTAAAAACGTATTAAAAAAATAAAAATAAAACGCTGAGTGGACGTTTCCGTGGCCCGCCGAGGACCAAAACTCCAAGACAGCAAATTCCCCCCAAAAAAAATCTTTCCTGTGAACTTTGCTTGAGGATAAACATCCGGGTTCTGACCACGTGACACAGCCCACTCACATGACAGCAGCGCTTTTAACGTCCATTCAGAAAAGACACAAAAAACACACACTTTACCTGTCACACAATCGTGGTTTTAGGCAGTTTTCTTTAATGCGCACGCACAAAATTAAAGGTTTGGAAAAAAAGGTGCCGTCGTCGTTTTTGTTCACGTTTCACGCGTTCAGTAAACATTCGGTTAACCGTTCGATTATGCACAATTCGCAGCGACAATTTCAACTTTTTTCCCCTTTTTTTTGGCACGCGTAAAAAAAAATTTTTTAAATTAAAAAAAAAAAAACACAAAAAAGTATATGTAATAAAAAAAGAATAAAAATCTACAATCGCGGCCGCATTCGTGCAATTTTTTTTTCCGCGCAAATGCGACACGGACACGCAAACGACGGGGCCGAACTGTGGAGAATGCAAACTTTTTTCGCCGGTTGACGTTGAAATCAGCCCCCCCAAACAACCGTCAAACTCACGATGGTGCTCATGAACAGCTCGTCTCCGTCCTCCTCTCCGTAGTCGCTGTCCGGTCTTGTCGCCGTATTTCCTCGGTCTCCAGCAGAGCGTCTTGGTCCTCGGAGTCCGGGAAAGGCGGAGGACTGCGCTCGGAGCTCGTCGCATCTTTCGCAAATCTTTTTTTTTTTTTTTTTTTTTAAGATTAGAGAGGAGGAGGCGACAACTTCAAACAACAACCCCGCTCCCGTTTCCCCCGCAGTCGGAACAAACGGACAGACGCGCGCCGTGGTCGTCCCGTTCGGCGTGTAGCTAACGGCTAAAGTGCACGGGCGGCGGCGGTGTGGTTGTTGTACTTGCACGGGTTCCGATTTGGAAGCGGCCCCGAAAAGAGAGCCAGGAAGACGGAGGAGGACGTGCGCTATCCGCCTCTCTGCTTTTACTTCCTGGTTCTCCCTGGATCGCTGCTGCTGTCAGGTAACGCGGAGTTAGCTTCGGAGTTAGCCGAACGAGCTAACTAAAGCCGAGGCATGTTGTCCGAGTGGGCGTGTACGGCGGTGTGCTAGAGGAAAAGCTAGAAGACAAGCTAGAAGACCAGGAGGGGCGTGGACATGACGGTGGCCATCTTGGAATTGGAAGCGCAGCAAAGTTTTCCTAAAAACACTGTAGGATCAAAAAATAACATTAAAATTAAAATGACATTATATCACAGTAAAATAAATACGTAAAATATTCATACTCAATCACCCAAGTCCCTGGTATAAACAGAATACATTTGCAATTAACCTATTAAAATATAATGCCCTCAGGTCATTATGGCACAGTGCGATGAACACATGTATTAAAAGCCAATGCAAATAAAAGTGTATTAGTGTGGATTTATTCTATCACGCCTATGAAGAGGGAAAAAAATAAGTTATTTCCTGAACATAGGAAATGTTTTGTTTTACTCTTCAATATTCACTGACATTACTATGGCAGAACATAGGACAGAGAGATAGAAAGATATATTTAACAGTTTCAATTGTTTAAAGTATTTGTGAGGAAAATTGTCATTAAAAAGTCCCGCTCTCTATGGGCCCTTTTCACAAAACCGAGCGGCTGGTTCCAGTTGCCTTAAAAATGCGGAGCTCCACTTCCGGCTCATGATTATCCATCTGTAACGCGCTCTTTTGAGAAAGAGAATGACGAGAACGAGAGGTCACAATCCGACGCAAACGAGTTTTTGAGTAGAATCTCACAGTCAAAACATGGCGGCTTGACCCGTTTTCCGTAGCAAATTAATACTCTAGTGTTCTATTTACGGCGAGTGGGCGTGTGGCGTGTGACGTCGCGCTTTAGCCCCGCCCCCGAGCGAAGTGCCTAGGCCCGAGCAGTAAACACGGTCATGGGGACGGTCAGCTGAGCAAAAGGGGCGAATAAAAATGGTCAGCGGTGCGTTTTTAGAGGCGAAACTTTACTAGACCCGTTTACAGTTCTCGTGATGGCTCGTCACGTTTTTGCTGAAGCGGCTGAAGTTGAGACGCCGCTGCTCGTTAACGCAGAGACCAACCTGGACTCGGACGATGGCAAGTTATCGTCATGACAACTGTTTACTACAACTGTTTACTACAACTGTTTACTACAAGTGTTTACTACTACTGTTTACTACTACTCGATTATTAATAAACTTGTAGTAACATTTATAATTGCGAAACTGGGCTTTTACCTTTGCAACATGGCGGGTTTGGAAAATGCAGACATAATGTTAGAACTAAACGATCTTATTGCGATTTTAACATAAAGTAAAAAATAAATAAAAATAAATGATAATAATAATAATAATAATAATAATAATAATAATAATAATGTATAACCATATTTTTATACATAAACAAAAAACCGAACTCAACTACAATATTTTTTATGTATTTGTCAGTCAATTTAGCATGTAATTAAACCCTGTAAGATGCAAAAAGACCAATACATTTAATTATATTTATTTTAATTGAGATACATGTATGCTCATGTTAATTGAAATAAATCTGTTAATCTTGTTTTTTTTTTAACTTCATTGACGATACTGAATGTCACTTACATTAATGAGTTGCCAGAACCCATTTTGTTTATTTTAATGTAAATAAATTAAAGAAAAAGCTTAAGGACGTGAAAGACTTAATTGCTCGTTTTTTGTTTCCAGGTGATGTTATTTTTGACAGAACGTTGAACGAAGGGGACGAGCGTGCCACAAAAAAGTACACCTTTGAGGAAGCCGTGGAAGAAGCAGGTATTAAAATGCGTGCAATAATTCTACATTTGACACCAAAGTTTAGAGGGACAATCTGTGTCATAATTGGGAAAAATAACACTGCCTTTTGTGTTTGCACTCTTAAAAAACAAAAGATTCTGTATCATTTTTCAACCTTTTTTGGCTCACGGCACACATTTTTTGTTTGAGAGTACCTATTACCAAAAATAAGTGAAAGGTAATTAAGCAAGTATTATCAACGCCACCGTGTCTGGTTCGTTTATATTTGGCAATGGCCGTCGTTCTGCTTTCTTTTTTGGTATTTAAGTTTGTTCAGGACGCTCCAAAACAATGAATGATTCAATTAAATGCGTGCGTAAATCCTTAAACTCAAATTGGACTGTATAGAACATTTTAGGCCGAGCTTTGGTCCAGTCTGGACCTTTCTCTTCTTCTGTATTTTATTTATTTCTTTGTAAAAAGGACAACACATATTATTGACAAACTTAGCTGGCGGGAGGGTGGGCACAGGGCTCGGGCTCAGGGCTCGGGCACAGTCGAGAAGAATAAAGTCTAAAAGAATAAAGTCTAAAAGAATAAAGTCTAAAAGAATAAAGTCTAAAAGAATAAAGTCTAAAAGAATAAAGTCTAAAAGAATAAAGTCTAAAAGAATAAAGTCTAAAGAATGGCGGTAATGTAACAATATGGATACCAACCGCCATAAAACACCGCCAAAGAAGAAGAACTAACTTAAAGTTCCATCTGAAAGTTCTCCTGTTTTTCTAATTCTGTCTTAGTTCGATGGTGTAGAACCTGTGGTCAATATTTATCACAGTTTTACTTCCGTTAAGTTGCAGTTTGTGAAGACATTTTTGAAAAATAAGAGTTTAAAAGGACAGGAAGTAGAGCTGAATCCCTCTGTGATGTCATCAACGTGCAACGTGCCGTTGAAAACACAGAGACAGTTTCACACTTAACTGACACATTTTTCTGTTATTATTATGGAGCTCATTTGCTTCCAGTATGAATGAAGTTGCCTGGACCTAAAGCTTGTCCCTGCAGGCTTCGGCTTGTTTCACTGGCTGCTGCTGGTGGTCTGTGGATGGGCCAACGCCAGCGACGCCGTGGAGATTCTCTGTGTGTCTTTTCTACTGCCGACGGCTCGATGCGACCTGAGGCTCTCCTCCTCAGACATGGGCATCCTCACCGCCAGCATCTTCCTGGGTAAAAACCCGCAGAATGAACCACTTCTTTACACGTTTAATAATCATTTTAGACACATCGAGCTAAAGAAGAGGTCAAGTAGAGCTGCAACCAACGATTATTTAAGAGTCAAACGATTATTTCTATTGTAGAATATTTATGAAAATTAGAAATGTTTTTTGTTGTTGACATTTTACTTTAATAATGCCATAGTCTTTGTTTTATAAATATCTTTCTGTGTGTTTTTAGTTTCTGTTTAGTCCAGATGATGATTACAATGATCAAAATACGTTTATTATTTTCATTGTTGACCAGTCACAATTATTCAAAAATAATCGTAGCAACCTCTTTAAAATACATTTTTATATTTAAATAATTATTATATACAAATGTTTATTTTGTTATTGTCCTTTTAAACATGCTCTTGCCTTTACTTTCTCATGTTTAGAACTTAAAATAATGTTGAAAAGTCCACATCGTTTTCTCTCAGTCAGGCGTTTTCATCAGGATTTGGTGTTAGCGCTCCATCTACTGGCAGCAGAGGGAATTACCATCGGGAAATAAGCAAAAGCTAGCTTGCCCTGACACGCTAATGTTAGCACACAGATGATTTATGGACTTAAAAACCGCACAGGAGACCTTCAAACCTCTACCTTTGACGTCACAAATCTGGGAAAGTGAAGTTGTGTGAAGTTAAGCCTGTAAAAGTATGTTCTGTTTTGTAGGGATGATGGTGGGAGGCTACATGTGGGGTTACCTGGCGGACCAGAGGGGGCGCTGTAGAGTCCTGGTCGTGTCCCTCAGTGTGAACGGTGTTTTCGGCGCGCTGGCCAGTGTCGCGCCGAGCTTCTGGCTGTTCCTCCTGCTGCGGTTCATCAGTGGCATCGGGTCAGTAAAAATAATGTGTTCGGAACAGTTGCACACACGGCTTTGTTCTGGTACATTCTGTCTTGTTAGCACAATAAAAAAACAAACATTTTAACGTTGACTTCTAGCTCTTATTTTCTACAAACAAAAAAACATTTCTGGTACTTTTTTGTCCAGCAAAATGTCAGATTTAAGACTTTTCGTTGTTAGCATGTATGCTAGTGAACACATCATTGTTGTTGCTCCACCACAGTTTAAGCTAATCTGAAAATAAAATATATGTCCAGATAAACTAAAATGTAAATTTAAAAAAAACATATGTATAGATGATTTTGCTAGAGAATCGATCGTTTTTTATCTCTCGTTTTGGTATCGATTCGGCCCTTGCTAATGTATGCTAATTTCAACGCTAATTGCTACGTCAATAAACTAAGCTAAACTCTGCTACACATGGTTATGTTCTCTCACAAGGTTCCGTTACTCATGTGTGTTTGTCAGTCACCAAAACAGCCCTGGTTTCTCATGTTTGGAGGCTAATGCTAACGCTAACGCTCCCGTCAAAAGAGCTAGCTTGTGTTTACACATGCTGGAAACGACTAAAAAGTTGTGTAAAACAATAAATACAACTAAAATAAAGCGCAGTCAGTTGTTGTTTTGTCGCACCTTTTCCGTGACCCTAAATAACCGCTCGCGCCGAGGAAAAACAACTGATCCATAAATACCTCATCGAGCCTGTGGAGATTTGAGTCTGGGAGAACTCAATAAGCATCGAGCGCCGCAGCCGAACAACCGGCCCCAAAGGTGTCAGAAATGAAAGGCTTGTTTTGTTCCTCTCCGCAGGGTCGGCGGGTCCATTCCTGTCATTTTCTCGTACTTCTCTGAGTTTATGCCGCGCTTGAGACGGGGGGCGATGATCAGCGCTCTGGCCACTTTCTGGATGGCGGGAAATATTCTGGCAGCAGGTGAAAAGAACGACACTTTTACACAGTTAAAAAACGAGCGATACGCGCCGCTAACTAATGGTGTTTTAACAAATATGTGATTGTAGTGTTTCTCAAACTGTCGTGTGCAAGCGCTTTGTGGCGGTAACACAGAGTTCTCTACAGATTGAATATTTGCTGAATTTAGAGTCAATTTTGTCCAGATTTTTGTCAAAGTTATAACTACTGTTGCAAGGGTTTAGTCCAATTTTAGACCAGTTTTAGCCCTGATTTAGACCTGGAATGGTCCCATTTTTTTCCATGGTTTAGACCTGGTGGTACGTAAAGTTAGCGAACCGTTGAACTAAACTAATAGTTAGCCGCTCATTGTGTCCATGGTAGGAGTTTTGAGGCCCAAATACATAGTTCTTTTTAAAAAAAATATTATTATTTTTTTAGTTTTTTTTTAAGAATCACAGTTTTTTTAATTGTCATTTTCAGTGAATAAAAACAAGATTCACAAACTAGGATTATTTTATTTATTTTATTTATTTTATTTATTTTATTTTATTTATTTATATTTTATTTATTTTATTTATTTTATTTATTTTATTTATTTTATGGTGCTATTATTATTATTATTATTATTATTATTTTTATTATTATTATTATTATTATTTTTGCTTTATTTTTTTTTCAATTTTTCTAAACAAATAAACTGAACCAGACACAAAAAACCAGAGTATAAATCACAGTAAAAACACTAGCAGATGCCAACTAAACATAAATGCAAACAAAATCACGGCATAATCAAATTAAAACTTGAGTCCCATTTAGTCAAATACATAGTTCTGAAGACTTTATTGATCTCAGTACAGTATTTTTGAGCAACAGCAAAAACACGATAATGGTTTGTGTTGAGCACTTTGACACAGTGTTCTGAAGGAACCTGACACATCTTTCCAACAGATTTCCCTCCAAACATGTGATTTTGGGCTTCTCCACTGGGATGCACACACACGTTCCCATTCTTCATCCGTCAAAACAAAATGACCCTTCTTTTCCTCTGGTTTTAAAGTCCCTTTCAACAAACGACAATCACGTCTTTTGTGTTGAATAAAGCGCAAAAGTGAGACAATAATTTCCCTTATTGTTTGTTTGTGCCGACAGAGAAGACGCGGTATTTTCTGCCCGTTTTCGTTTCGCGAGATATGAACGAACGAAGTCTTTCCTCCCGCTGAATGTGAAACCATAGATCAGCTACGAACGCGAGAATGTGCCAGAACGTGCCGGCTTCTTCTGCGTTCTGGATTCTTTCAACCTGAAGTCGGAACTGTCTCTTTGTCTTTTTGTCCTTGCCGCAGGTCTGGCCTGGTCGGTGATTCCTCGAAACTGGGCCGGTTTCGAGAGCTGGAGAGTGTTCGTGGCCCTCTGCTCCGTCCCCAGCCTCAGCTCGGCCCTCGTCTTCAAAACGCTGATGCCCGAAAGCCCCAAGTTTCTCATGGAGGTTATTTTCACGAAGCAACATTTAGTCAGACTAAATTCATCTTTATCTTTTGTCTTTGAGAGGCAAAAGATGATATTTTACCTTTGTCTCACTTTACAAAACTATTTTAGTGTAAAAAAAACTAACTTTTTTGAAATTTTGAAAGGTTTATCTGTAATTCCAGCATTTTCCAATTATAAAAAAGGAAAAAAAAAGTTTAATTCCGGAGCAGAAGTCATGATACACTTTTTCAATCCAAATTTGTGTCTGGAATCGAGTATATTCCTATTCCTATTATATATATATAATATCGCAATTCCAATATCGATATAACAGCACTTTTATACTTTTATAGACTATAGTTTGAATCAAAAACGACTTATTTTTGGTTCTAAAAAGATGGCAATGATAGTTTTTGGATTATATTGTGACTTTAATCGTTCATAAGAGCCACATTTCAAGAATAGACGACGCATTTATTCATTGTTGCGACGTAGCGGTATCAAATGACAGCGTTATTAGTGTGAGAAAAACATCACGATTTATGGATTATTTCACGATTATTGCTGAGATTGTGACCAAACAAAGACAAAATAAAGTTAAGCCAGATAAAATACAGCTTTTCACATTTAGCTTGAATTTTTTGACTCTAGATTGAACTAAAAAGACTTAATTTTGCTTCTAAAATTGTCACGATGATTATATTTTCGGGGTCGTGACCTGAATAATCACGATTGTCGATTCAACATGAAGTGGTGTTCATTCTTTCACTCTTGTTGTTGTTGTTGTTGTTGTTGTTGTGGAGGCTGGACGTGAGGCGGAGGCGGCCGGTGTCTTTCAGCTCATGTTCAAGTTCAACACTTTGGGGAAAGGAAGGCACAAGGTACAGTTGAAGTCTCATGCTGTGTACGACACCACAACGTACGTTCAAATGGACTTTTAGCAGCTTTTATGAAACACATTGGAATTGTTCCTGGATATTCGAGTCGTCTTCATCAAACTTGACAAAAAGCACAATAGTTCTTCTTTAAAGGTTCACTGTGTAACATGGTGCGGTGGGAAATAACGAGTACGATGATCGAAATGTGACTATTATTTCCACCATTCAATATGAAGTCACATTTAGTCTGTGTTTTTTGTCCAATGTCACTTCCTGGTTTGACATGTCCAGCAAATATGACATAGGCAGAGGCAATTCCGTCACTGTTGCCCAAGATGGAGTCAGTCTTCATCACGCCCGTCTCCATCTTCATCACGCCCGTCTCCATCTTCATCACGCCCGTCTCCATCGTCATGCTCGTCTCCCCCCCTCGCGCTCGTCGCCCCCTCGCGCTCGTCGCCCCCCTCGCGCTCGTCTCCTCCCTCGCGCTCATCGCCCCCCTCGCGCTCGCTCCTCCCCCTCGCGCTCGTCTCCCCCCCTCGCGCTCGTCTCCCCTCGCCTCGCGCTCGTCTCCCCCCCTCGCGCTCGTCTCCCCCCTCGCGCTCGTCTCCCTCCCTCGCGCTCGTCTCCCCCCTCGCGCTCGTCTCCCCCTCGCGCTCGTCTCCTCCCCTCGTGCTCGTCGCCCTCCCTCGCGCTCGTCTCCTCCCTCGGCGCTCGTTGCCCCCCACCTCGGCGCTCCGCCCCCTCCCCCCCGCCTCGCGCTCGTCTCCCTCCCTCACGCTCGTCTCCCTCCCTCACGCTCGTCGCCTCCCCTCGCGCTCGTCTCCCTCCTCATCGCGCTCACTGCCCCCCCCTCGCGCTCGTCTCCTTCCCTCGCGCTCGTCTCCTTCCCCTCTGCGCTCGTCTCCTCCCTCGCGCTCGTCTCGCCCTCGTCCCCCCGCCTCGCGCTCTCGCCCCTCGCTCGCCTCCCCCCTCGCGCTCGTCTCCCCCCCCTTCGCGCTCGTCTCGCCCTCGCGCTCGTCTCCCCCCTCGCTCGCCCCCCCCTCGTCTCCCCCCCTCGCGCTCGTCTCCCCCCCTCGCGCTCGTCTCCCCCCCCTCGCTCGTCTCGCCCCTCCTCGCGCTCGTTCCCCCCCCTCGCGCTCGTCTTCCCCCCTCGCGCTCGTCTTCCCCCTCGCGCTCGTCTCCTTCCCCTCGCGCTCGCGTCGCCCCCCCTCGCGCTCGTCCCCCCCTCTCGCTCGTCTCCCCCCCCTCGCGCTCGTCTCCCCCTCGCGCTCGTCTCCCCCCTCGCGCTCGTCTTCCCCCCTCGCGCTCGTCTCCCCCCCCTCCGCGCTCGTCTCGCCCCCCTCGCGCTCGTCTCCCCCCCCCTCGCGCTCGTCTCCCCCCTCGCGCTCGTCTCCCCCCCCTCGCGCTCGTCTTATGCTCAGATTTCAACTGAGCATAAACCCAAACAAATCCGGTCCAAAGTTTCAAATTTGTCCAATTCTAAATTTAGTCCGAATTGTCATTTTTTTCCGTTTGTCTGATGTCTGTCCCAATGTCGGTCCAGTCCTCGAGCGTTGGTGATGTTTGTGTCATCCATTTCTTTGTGATGGCCTTTTTTCTTGCGGGCCAAAAGTACGTTCCAAAGGTATCCATTCACTGTGTCCATGGCAGGAGTTCTGAGGTCCAAAAACAGTCTGCAGTGCTTTATTCATTTCAGTCCAGTACCAAAACACTATTATTAAACTTATTTTTACACTCTTTATCGTGCTGTAAGAAAGAACTCTTCTGATTCCTCTTGACGTTTACGTTCGTTTTCTCTCATTTTTAATTGAATTTGTACTTCCTCCAGCAGACGTTTCGCCTTCGCGTCGCTGCAAAAAAGCGGCGTCTCTGCGATTCTGGAGAAAGAGCGGTGCCTCGCGGTTTACAAAAAGGTAACGTCTCCCCTGCGCGGCGGCGTAAGCGGGACAGCGTTTTATTCATCACTTCATATGTCATTGTTTTTTTGTCTGTTGCTTGTTTGCGTTAGCTCCTGTCGCCGGTCAGAGAGATGTTCAAAGACGGATTGAGGACGAGGAGCACCGCTTTACTCATCGTTTTTCTACTGCATCTCGTTCGGGTGAGAGCTGCACCACCGTCTGAGGGGTTTCTCTGTTCTAAAACGATGAAAGTGAAGTGTGACCGCGGTGGTCCAAAGAGGGCTGACTGTTTGTGCGCGAGTAAAAAAAAAAAAAGTACAGTTACAAGGCTAAAAATGTACTCCATAAATAATAAATATAGTACAAAGTAAAAAAGAGCCAAAAATAAAAAACTACACATGAAAAATACAACTTTTTAATGCAATTTTAGCAGCATTTTGGATTAATTTTAATAATAATAATAAAAATATGTATAAATAGTTTGAACTGAATTTAATCGTTTTACACAACATTCTGCATATGTTTTGGGCTCTGGTGTCGTTTTTGAGTGTTTTTTTTGTTTAAAAAGTTTAAAAATCGATTCAAAAAAAGTACAGAGTTACTCAAACCTGTATTTGCACTTTAAAATAGGATTCAGTTCAGACACAATCAGGAGCTTTGAAATATGAACTGCTAAACGTAATTTTACAATCGATTTTGAGAAAGTTTGGACAAAACGCCCTGATTTTGGCGCTGAACGTGGGCAGAAAAGGGCAAAATGGCACCGCTTTAAGTCGAGGCGTGGCACTAAAACTACTGCAGACGTTTGTAAATGTGTTAAAGCCCTTTTCCTGTTTGGGTGTTCTAGATACTACGGTTTGTGGATGTGGTTTCCAGAGCTGTTTAAACGGGTCGAGACCGGCGGCTCGCCGTGTGCCAACGTGTCCAGAGCCTTTTCACTTCACAACCAGAGCTGCTACCCAGTGAAGACGGCAGGTGCGCCACTGACAGGACAGGGGCGCCACTGACAGGACAGGGGCGCCACTGACAGGACAGGTGCGCCACTGACAGGACAGGGACTGACAGGACAGGTGCACCACTGACAGGACAGGGGCGCCACTGACAGGACAGGGGCGCCACTGACAGGACAGGGACTGACAGGACAGGTGCACCACTGACAGGACAGGGGCGCCACTGACAGGACAGGTGCGCCACTGACAGGACAGGTGCACCACTGACAGGACAGGGCGCCACTGACAGGACAGGTGCCACTGACAGGACAGGGGCGCCACTGACAGGACAGGGGCGCCACTGACAGGACAGGTGCGCCACTGACAGGACAGGGGCGCCACTGACAGGACAGGGGCGCCACTGACAGGACAGGGGCGCCACTGACTGGACAGGGACTGACAGGACAGGTGCACCACTGACAGGACAGGTGCACCACTGACAGGACAGGTGCGCCACTGACAGTACAGGGACTGACAGGACAGGTGCGCCACTGACAGGACAGGTGCGCCACTGACAGGACAGGGGCGCCACTGACAGGACAGGGGCGCCACTGGGCGCCACTGACAGGACAGGGGCGCCACTGACAGGACAGGGGCGCCACTGACAGGACAGGTGCGCCACTGACAGGACAGGGGCGCCACTGACAGGACAGGGGCGCCACTGACAGGACAGGCGCGCCACTGACAGGACAGGCGCGCCACTGACAAGACAAGGAGTCAATGTGGGCTTTTTCCAGCAGAGGGCACTGTCTGTGTGGCTCCCCAGGTACGTGTAGGAGGCCATCTGCTGGAGAGATTGTTCCGGTCATACGGGTACTTTTGGGCTAGCGCTATGGCCACGCCTCCTTTTGGGGGAAAACAAACAGTGTTAACACACCGGCGGGAAATACAAAATGTTAAAATGTTATCGTTTTGCTCCAAAATACAACAAAGTATTGATACTGGCGACACAGCAGCTCCGGATGGAGAAGTTGGTGAATATTTTAATTTGTCTCTCCCGCCGAGCTGTTAACACTGTTTGTTTTCAAGGAGGCGGGGACGTTCTGGTAGCACAGGAAGTGACATATGCCCAGAAACATCTACGTCCACTTCCTGTTTAATGACTCACGGCTCATGGTCACTAATGGATGAGTCTTCTTTATCTGAACTGCCATTTTCAGTCGGTCACAAACTCAGAATAAACTTTGGTGATTTGATGCAACAATAATGGAAAAGCAAGTAACTCAGCTTTAAAAACAAACAATAAAGATTAAATATGTTTGCTTTTTTAACAGTTTACATGGAGGGTTTCCTCATCGCAGTATCAAACTTACCCGGAAACATCTTCACCATTTTGATGATGGACAGCATCGGAGGAAAAGCACTTCTGTGTGAGTTTCATGTCAAACGTAGGATTTATGTCATTTTAAAACACAAAAGACATTTTACTACATTTGTTCCCCAAATATAAGCATGATATTTATTACAGTTATGTACTTAGAACTGTTCACCCGCAGGGTCCGGTCGTAGAACTGTTCACCCGCAGGGTCCGGTAATAGTAGAACTGTGCACCTGCAGGGTGCGGTCTTAACAGAACTGTTCTTTGTGGTTCTTTGTGGTTCTTGCACCTTCAGCCTGCAGCCTGGTGTTGTCCAGTGTCAGTGTGTTCCTCATTTACCTGGTGAAGACCAAAGCCCACAGTCTTCTGCTCTCGTGTGTCTTCAGTGGAGTCTCTGTGATCGCCTGGAACGCTCTGGACGTCGTGGGAACAGAGCTCTATCCCACACACCTCAGGTAAACAAAGAGCTCTAACACACCTCAGGTAACGCTTAAAGAGCTCTAACTCACCTCAGGTAACGCTTAAAGAGCTCTAACTCACCTCAGGTAAACAAAGAGCTCTAACTCACCTCAGGTAACGCTCAAAGAGCTCCAACACACCTCAGGTAACGCTCAAAGAGCTCTAACTCACCTCATGTAACGCTCAAAGAGCTCTAACTCACCTCATGTAACCCTCAAAGAGCTCTAACTCACCTCATGTAACCCTCAAAGAGCTCTAACTCACCTCAGGTAACGCTTAAAGAGATCTAACTCACCTCAGGTAACGCTTAAAGAGCTCTAACTCACCTCATGTAACGCTTAAAGAGCTCTAACTCACCTCATGTAACGCTCAAAGAGCTCTAACTCACCTCAGGTAACGTTCAAAGAGCTCTAACTCACATCATGTAACGCTTAAAGAGCTCTACTACTGTAACCTCATGTAACGCTCAAAAGAGCTCTAACTCACCTCATGTAACGCTTAAAGAGCTCTAACTCACCTCATGTAACTCTTAAAGAGCTCTAACTCACCTCATGTAACGCTCAAAGAGCTCTAACTCACCTCATGTAACGCTTAAAGAGCTCTAACCAACCTAGAGGTAACGCTCAAAGAGCTCTAACTCACCTCAGGTAACGCTCAAAGAGCTCTAACTCACCTCAGTAACGCTTAAAGAGCTCTAACTCACCTCATGTAACGCTTAAAGAGCTCTAATCACCTCATGTAACGCTTAAAGAGCTCTAACTCACCTCATGTAACGCTTAAAGAGCTCTAACTCACCTCATGTAACGCTCAAAGAGCTCTAACTCACCTCATGTAACGCTCAAAGGGCTCTAACTCATCTCAGGTAACGCTCAAAGAGCTCTAACTCACCTCAGGTAACGCTCAAAGAGCTCTAACTCACCTCATGTAACGCTCAGCTCTAACTCACCTCAGTAACGCTCAAAGAGCTCTAACTCACCTCAGGTAACGCTCAAAGAGCTCTAACTCACCTCAGGTAACGCTCAAAGAGCTCTAACTCACCTCAGGTAACGCTCAAAGAGCTCTAACTCACCTCAGGTAACGCTCAAAGAGCTCTAACTCACCTCAGGTAACGCTCAAAGAGCTCTAACTCACCTCAGGTAACGCTCAAAGAGCTCTAACTCACTCACTAGTAACGCTCAAAGAGCTCTAACTCACCTCAGGTAACGCTCAAGAGCTCTAACTCACCCAGGTAACGCTAAAGACTCTAACTCACCTCATGTAACGCTTAAAGAGCTCTAACTCACCTCATGTAACGCTCAAAGAAGCTCTAACTCACCTCAGGTAACGCTTAAAGAGCTCTAACTCACCTCAGGTAACGCTCAAAGAGCTCTAACTCACCTCATGTAACGCTCAAAGAGCTCTAACTCACCTCATGTAACGCTCAAAGGCTCTAACTCACCTCAGGTAACGCTCAAAGAGCTCTAACTCACCTCAGGTAACGCTCAAAGAGCTCTAACTCACCTCAGGTAACGCTCAAGAGCTCTAACTCACCTCAGGTAACGCTCAAAGAGCTCTAACCTCACCTCAGTGTAACGCTCAAAGAGCTCTAACTCACCTCAGGTAACGCTCAAAGAGCTCTAACTCACCTCAGCGCTAACGCTCAAAGAGCTCTAACTCACACTCAGGTAACGCTCAAAGAGCTCTAACTCACCTCAGGTAACGCTCAAAGAGCTCTAACTCACCTCAGGTAACGCGTCAAAGAGCTCTAACTCACCTCAGTTAACGCTCAAAGCTCTAACTCACCTCAGGTTAACGCTCAAAGAGCTCTAACTCACCTCAGGTAACGCTCAAAGAGCTCTAACTCACCTCAGGTAACGCTCAAAGAGCTCTAACTCACCTCAGGTAACGCTCAAAGAGCTCTAACACACAGTGTATATTTCTCTCCCTCAGGTCGTCCGCTCTGGGCTTCTTCACTGGCGTGGGCCGCGTGGCGTCGATCATGGGTAACGTGGTGTTCGGGCGCCTGGTGGACACAAACTGTGCGGTGCCGGTGCTGTTGGTGTCGGCGCTGCTGCTGAGCGGAGGATTGGCCGCTTTGCTCCTGCCTCAGACCAAACAGACTGAGCTCACGTGATCACACCGGAGTTAAAGATCCGAGTCGGGTTCAAAAGCTCACGTTTTTCTGCTTTAAACGTGTCCGATTTCATTTCGACGCCTCAAATATTCCGACGATTTTGTGCCTTTGTAATAAAAACACCTGGTGAATAGAGTTTTTCACAGGTTTGTTGCCTTAAAGAATTCAAAGTATTATTTTCTATGCAGAGTAATGCTTAAATTGAATGACGTCAGGAATATAAACGACATGAACTATTTCAATTGTTTGTTTCAGTTGTTTACGCTGAATTTCCATTGTGACTCGTCGACTTTTAAAATGATCATTTCATAATCGCAGTCGTTCTTTGGACTAAATCGGCTCCAAAACACTTTTATAACAAAGACAGTGGCATTATTTAATTAAAATCAATAAGAAAAGTCTGGTTTTCATCTAAATTGGCACTAAAAACATGAATTTTCTCTATCTAGAAGCTTTTATTCACCATGTTTCAACCTTGATTTGATTTTAAATGAATTTTAAAAAATCTCAATGATTTGGGAAATTCGTGAGATTGCATTGAAACACGTAATTTAAACTCTTCATTTTTTTTATGCTACATGTTTATCTTTAGTGTCCTGACTAAACCAGGTCCAAGGCAGAACTAAACCAGGTCCAAACCAGATCTAAACCAATATAAAACTGACAAATCAAAAGAAATGACTGAAAAAAGTTTTTAAAAAGCTTTAAAGAAGCTCAAAATGGGGGAAATAAATACATGAATATATATCCTTTCTGTATTTAAAGCTCATAAGTACATTTTATTATCGTTTGCTCTTTTATGGCCTGGACCAAACCAAAAATAAATGTAATCATTAACTGTACAAAACTGTAAAAACCGATGATCTTGAAGTTTTCGAGTGGAACATACGACAAACTGCTGAATATTAAAAGAACATTTTGTGACTTAACATTAATTGTAAAACCCACATTTTCAGATTTTTTACAAGTTTTGGACGTCTGCTCCCACTCAAACTTGTCACTTTGGAAATGAATGCTTTAAAATCATTTCACAAGAACCCAATTCAAAACTTGGAAGCAAAATTGGCGTTCTAACTTTACCTTATTGTTTGTAACGTTTGTCTTTTTTTTGGGGTGAACACGGCCTCAAGTTTGAATGAGCCTAATTTAGATTTCACAAAATGAGACAAAATGTGAAAAATAATACGAAAACCTTTTTTTTTTTTTTTTTTTTTAACACAGAAAGTTCAGTTAAAATGAAATATAAATAAACCTTTTTTTTTTTTACACAGAAAGTTCAGTTTAAAATATAAATAAACCTTTTTTTTTTACACAGAAAGTTCAGTTCAGATCAAATGAATCAACTTTTTTCCCCACAGAAAGTTTAGATAAAATATGAATAAACCTTTTTTGTTTTTTATACAGAAAGTTCAGTTCATATAAAATTGATACACTTTTTTTTTTTTTACACAAAGTTCAGTTAAAAAAAACTTCAGTGTATTTTGTTTACAGTCAATTTGTGTCAAGACTAAAACGAGGCCAAATTTTCGTAATAAAACGTGACATAAAATCAGCCTTTTAATGAATAATCTCCGACACGTTAATCATTGCGTTGTAATTAGTCTGTATACTGTACGTGTAGTTGCGATGTGGCTCAATACTTTTCAACTCTACCTTTTGGACGTTCCTGTAAGGCATTTGCAGTGGACCGTTTAAACATGTTGTGTTTGTACTGCGGAAACGACATATTGTGTATTGTTGCAGCCTGTTGCGTTTGCTCAACAAATGATGTGTTTGGTTCGAATAAACATGTTTTTCTTTGAGCATTTTGTCATTTTTGTGTGTCTTATTCCCAAATGTTGTTGCTTTGACTTTGTTTGTTTGTTTGGCTCAAGCTCCAGTTCTTTTGATGCAGAAAGTTGTAAAAAAAATGTAGTGTCAAAGAAGTCAGTTTTCAAATCGATTGTGAAAGTAATTTTTTCCATTTCATTTGCGTCCTGACTCTGGCACCAGCAGGAGGCCGGTCCATGTTTAGTCCTGACTCTGGCACCAGCAGGAGGCCGTCTATGTTTAGTCTGACTCTGGCACCAGCAGGAGGCCGGTCTATGTTTAGTCCTGACTCTGGCACCAGCAGGAGGCCGGTCTGTGTTTAGTCCTGACTCTGGGCACCAGCAGGAGGCCGGTCCATGTTTAGTCCTGACTCTGGCACCAGCAGGAGGCCGGTCCATGTTTAGTCCTGACTCTGGCACCAGCAGAGGCCGGTCCGTGTTTAGTCCTGACTCTGGGCACCAGCAGGAGGCCGGTCCATGTTTAGTCCTGACTCTGGCACCAGCAGGAGGCCGGTCTATGTTTAGTCCTGACTCTGGCACCAGCAGGAGGCCGGCCCATATTTAGTTCCTGACTCTGGCACCAGCAGGAGGCAGGCCCATGTTCAGACCTGACTCTGGCACCAGCAGGAGGCCGGCCCATATTTAGTCCTGACTCTGGCACCAGCAGGAGGCCGGTCTATGTTTAGTCCTGACTCTGGGCACCAGCAGGAGGCCGGTCTATGTTTAGTCCTGACTCTGGGCACCAGCAGGAGGCCGGTCTATGTTCAGTCCTGACTCTGGCACCAGCAGGAGGCCGGCCTGGACGACGATGCGGATGATTCAGATAAACAAACACAACCGTATCAGACTTTGAATCTCTTTATTTGTAGAATAAATAAACTACTTCAGGAGCACAATTCACACACAGGAAGTTTGAAAGAACGCGAGCGCTCGGGGGCGAACGGAAGGAGGAGCAGCGTTTACATTCTCAGAGCCCGTCCTGCGGCGGCCATCTTTCTGCTGTACACGACACGAACAAACAAACGTGTTCAACTGAACTAACTGACAAACGTTGCACCGGCCGGTTCAAAAGGAGTAAAGAAACGCTTTGGTCATGCGCGACTCGTCAAAACCAAAGAGCAACAGTCCAAACCAGGTCCACGTTTGGCATCATCTCCATGACGATATTTTCACGAAACACGAGGAGCGCGTTCAGATGTGTCCGTGAATGCCTCGGAGGTTCAAGCGTCGCACAAAAACAGAAACGAACCGTAAAATGAACCACAAAAGTGCAGAAATATCACTTTATACTGTCGTTTGTTTGTCTCTCTTTTGAGGTCATTTAAAATACTTTCCACTAAACACAACATTCTAATTTTGCATATTCCCAAAACTATTTATTTGTACATTTTTCAGTCTATCTACTTATATACTTTATTTGAGCAACACTGCTAATTCCCCACAGAGAATGAAGATCTGCACCGCCGAGCCCATCGCCGGAAAGGGCTTATTGTTAGCATTAGCTTTAGCAATTAGTGCCGAAATTAGCATGCGCGCTAACCGACGTCATCCTGGACAATAATGCACCAGAAACACAACAGTTTAACGGAAACGTGCACGTTTGTTTTCCACAAAGTGCCACAAACTCTGCAGAAACTAAAGAAATCCGTTGTGAATACTTGATTTCTTCTGCACCAGTAAAGCTGCTGCTCTTTGGTTCTGAAGGACGTACACGCTGCTTCGACTGTGACGCAGCAGAAATGAATAAATAAATAACAGATGACATTCAAAAACACGGGAAGGTGCGTAAGCTGGTGACGCTTCAGACGCGAAAAAGAAAAAAAGGCCATTGAAATGACAAGAAAAACATAAATAAAGTGAGTGCGGAACATTTTGCATGTTTTCTGGGCTTCAGGCTCGTGGACGACATTGAGTCTATGTTCTCAAACACACGTTCATGCACACCACCGCACACGCCATTGTTGTACTTTTTTGTTTTTTTTGTGTTTTTTTACACTTTTGTACACGATTTTCGCGTTTGACGGCGTCGCCCGCGCTACAGTGACACGGCGGCGGGCTGAGAATGGAAACTTTGGGGGGTGCGTCTTGGTTTTGAGCCCATTTTTGTCCAGACTTAGGCCAGGTTTCGATCCCAGTTCAGCCCGATTCAGTTCGATGCTAAGGAACAGGCCCGATAACGCAATACTGACGTAGAACAAAGCATGCTCTTATTTTAGGAGGAAGTATTAGCAGTGGTGGATGAAGTATTTTGTTAAATTAAGTCAAAGTACAAAAAATACGTATCATATTCTAAAATCTACTGAAGTAAAAGTGTCGGGGGAATTTTGCGCTGAAACTAACTTTATCGGCGTTTCGGATTCAGAATCGCGGCTTCTTTTCGGGATTTACAAACGATGAAGACGAGCAGGAGAAAGACTTTTGCAGGGTTCCAAAGCTCCGGGTCGACAAGAGAAGTGGGTTCCTCCGACGAAACGAACTGCGGCGGGTCAAGACGCTCGTCAATGGAGCTGCAAATGTGTTTCTGCTTTCAAAATGTCACAAAGCTCTAATCGTGGGAAAGGAGTGGTCGCTGAAAACCTAACTTTAATTCAACGTTATCCTGAATGTGAAATAATATATCGCCAAAAAAAAAGAATTGCCAAAAAAGAAAAAAAAATGTCAAAAATAATAGAATTCTGTCAATTTTAACCACAATCTCCACAAAATAAACAATTCCTAAACATAAACCTAAACCTAACCAACGTCCGCGCCTAAATGTGATAAATGTATCGTCGAAAATAAATATTTGCTAATAAAAATTGCAGGGGGAAAATAGAACGCCAATAGAAAGGCCGATCTGCCTCAAAAAATTGCTAAAATTGGCTAAAAAACTGGGGTAAAATTTGTTTAAAAAAAAGCTAATCTAAACTATAATAATGATGTTATGTACGTTGACTAAACTGTCGTAGGCATTTTTAAATATAAATACACTGGCGTCACCGTTGTTTGTGAAACGATCCGAGTCTGAAACGATTGACGAAACGAGACAGATATAGACCCAAAACACCTGATTTCACGACGCATAACCCCCCGTCGCGCCGAAGCGGGTTCCCCCCCCCCCCCGACGCTGCTACAGATCGCGCGGCGAAGGCGGAGACTCGGTCACTGCGTCAGCGCTTGGAGGATGTCTTTCACCAACATCGTGCCGATCAGCATTTTGTCGCAGTTGACCGTCAGCCGCGCCGCTCCTTCCGCCTTGGTCGCCACGGTGACCAGGACCAGGCTGTTGCCGGTGACGGTCCGGGCGGCGAACCTGTGAACGGGGAATTCAGGCGGAGGCAGAGGAGGGACTGAAGATTAGCGAAGCGAAACGGACGGAAGTGTGAAGAAAACAAGTGAAAAAGAAAAGGTGCAAAAGGGATCATGGTTAGTGGACACGTGAGGGAGGAGCTTACGTGTTCTAACGGCGCGTTCTAACGGCGTGTTCTGACGGCGCGTTCTAACGGCGTGTTCTGACGGCGTGTTCTGACGGCGTGTTCTAACGGCGCGTTCTAACGGCGCGTTCTACGGCGCGTTCTACGGCGCGTTCTTACGGCGCGTTCTTACGGCGCGTTCTTACGGCGCGTTCTAACGGCGCGTTCTAACGGCGCGTTCTAACGGCGCGTTCTTACGGCGCGTTCTTACGGCGCGTTTTAACGGCGCGTTCTAACGGCGCGTTCTAACGGCGCGTTCTAACCGCGTGTTCTAACGGCGTGTTCTAACGGCGTGTTCTAACGGCGTGTTCTTACGGCGCGTTCTTACGCCGCGTTCTTACGGCGCGTTCTTACGGCGCGTTCTTACGGCGCGTTCTTACGGCGCGTTCTACGGCGCGTTCTTTACGGCGCGTTCTAAGCGCGTTCTTACGGCGTTCTAAACGCGCGCGTTCTAAACGGCGCGTTCTAACGGCGCGTTCTAACCCGCGTTCTAACCGCGCGTTTCTAACCGCGCGTTCTAACGCGTGCGGCGTGTTCTAACGGCGTGTTCTAACGGCGTGTTCTTAACGGCGTGTTCTAACGGCGTGTTCTAACGGCGTGTTACGGCGTGTTCTAACGGCGTGTTCTTACGGCGTGTTCTTACGGCGTGTTCTTACGGCGTGTTCTTACGGCGTGTTCTTAACTGCGTGTTCGTAACGCGTGTTCTAACCGCGTGTTCTTACGGCGTGTTCTTACGGCGTGTTTCTTACGGCGTGTTCTTACAGCGTGTTCTTACAGCGTGTTTTAACGGCGTGTTCTAACGGCGTGTTTTCTTACGGCGTGTTCTATTTACGGCGTGTTCTAAACGCGTGTTCTAACGGCGTGTTTCTTTACGGCGTGTTCTAACGGCGTGTTCTAACGGCGTGTTCTAACGGCGTGTTCTAACCGCGTGTTCTAACAGCGTGTTCTAACCGCGTGTTCTAACCGCGTGTTCTAACGGCGTGTTCTTACAGCGTGTTCTCACAGCGTGTTCTAACGGCGTGTTCTAACGGCGTGTTCTAACCGCATGTTCTAACCGCGTGTTCTAACGGCGTGTTCTTACAGCGTATTCTTACAGCGTGTTCTAACGGCGTGTTCTAACGGCGCGTTCTAAGCAAACAAATACATGCTACACTTCTGAACGGAGGCAACTGGAACGGAAAACGGGCAAATTCAATGGTGAAATTTTGGTTTGAGTGTTTTATTTCGACTGAGAATTTTCAAATTTTTACACTTTTATAGATAAACCTACTCATTGTGAAAGAACGTTACGTTGTAGCGCCCCCTGTGGCGAGAAATAAATCTTTCAGCAGAGATCAAACTTTTTCTTTTTTTTTAAATGTACAAAATTTTACATAAAAGTTTTTTTTAGCAGTGAACAAATATAACGTTTGTAATATTAATAAACGTAACTTAAAAGTAATCAAAAAGGTCTGATTCATCGCTTTAAAGTGACGGGTTTTTACGATTTGCTAATTTTGACTTTATTTGGTGCATTTAAACCTGTTGTACATATAAATTGTATTTGTATTGTATTTGTGGAGAAAACGTGAAAAATCTGTAGAAAAATGACAGGAAGTGACATCACATCAGGGACATTTCTCGTTCCAGTCAAAGTTTATGCAGAATTTAGATAAAATAAAGAACTTTTTTGACTCTCTAAACATGAATTCCACAAAATAAAGTTGCTCTCATATATTTTCATTTGTCAATAAAAAAAATAAAAATTAGCCCAGCGGTTGCAAGCTAATTTCCTAGTGTGACGTCATCAATTACAAACAGGAAGTACAATTGTAAACCTATAAAAATAGCTATTCTGGGATACAACTGTTATAATACAGTCTTTAGCAGAATTTGAAATATATTTATCTTAAAATCAATTTAAGTTCAATGAGTGGTTCAACCTGTAGGGGGCGCTTTAAGAATGTTTTTTAATACAAAAAGCTTGGTTGTTTTCACGGCTTGTCCTTATTGAGTTCCTGTTTTAAACTTTTTAACCAAGAATAATAATAATATAATAATAATAATATAATAATAATAATACTAATAGTAGTAGTAGTAATAATAATAATAATATAATAATACTAATAGTAGTAGTAGTAATAATAATAATAATATAATAATAATAATAATAATAATAATAATAATAATAATAATAATAATAATAATACTAATAGTAGTAGTAATAATAATAATAATAATAATAATAATAATAATAATAATATTTATTTGCTTTTCTCTCAGGAGCACTTCAATTTCCTTGTGTTTTAATAAACTTATTCTTCTTCTTCCAATCAAACCAACATTTTCCTACCAAAAAGTCAATGGAAACAAGTGTTTGATGGTTTCCACGGCGAAGTATGGTTTACCTGCACTCGTTGTCGGCGCCGCAGGGAACGCGGCTCAGGTTGGCGGCCGTCGTCACCCTCTGCACGATGGCGTGCTCGTTCCGGCAGCTGGAGTCCAGCGTCAGCTTCTCCGAGATCTCGTTCATGCCCATCAGCTGACCTGTGGAGGGGGCGCCAACAACACACTAGGGTTATATCGGACTCATCGGACCATCATCTGTGGGGCTGCGACGACCAATCGAATAACTGTGACTGTTCGTACTTCAATCATCGTTATATGTACAATAAAACACGTATGAAAAGACCATTTTAGAACAAAAACAGTGGTATGTCAAAAAAAGACTAAACGATTGATCATTTTCATCAATAACATACTTTATCCGTAAATATACTCTGTTTGGACGTCTTCAAAGCCATATTTCCACCTTTGTTTGGTTGATATTTTAGTCAAAAAGTCTTGAGAAATCGATAAATGATTCGCCGCCGAGTCTAAAACAATCGTGAGTTGATCTGCTTTGTGATCATCAAAAACAAAATAAAAATCGTGCGACTTTCGTGTTTGAAAGACAAAATACAACGAATTTTGACGTGAACTTTTTCAACCTTCAACATTTTCATGTCTTTTCCACTTCATTTCGCACATTTTTTTTTCCCCAGACAAAAGTGGAATCGTCCAATCATCAGCTGTGACTGCTCACGTGGGATTTCCATAATCCGATTACGCCGGAAATCAGACAAGGATCTTTGCACGTAAACAGAGACAGAGTTCTACTGGTTCGTCAAGTGCAGAGAGAACTGATCATTTGGAACTTTCCGTTGGACCAAAACAGGTTTAACTCAATCCTTTCGTCTCTCTGAACTCTTGTGATGGAGTCAACGGTTTCTTGAGCCTTCACGAGTCGCGTTGGGGCACGTAATCGCCCCGGTAACGCTGCAGAGCTGGCGCTAATCGAAGGCCCGGAGGAGAGATGGCCCGCGCTCGTCCCTCTTGATGGGTTTATTTCATGTTCTCACCTTGCTCCTTCTTGAACTCGTTCTCCGTCATGAAGACCGGCCTCATCAGCTCTCCGACGGGCGGCTGGATCGACACAAAGAACTTCTTGGAGTTTGTGCTGAGGAGAACAAAAAGGGACAAACGTTTTAGGACGCCAGATTACGACGAAAACGCGAAAAGAAGAAGAAGATCGTCTGCGGTGTTTGGGGGTTTTTCACGACCCATTTTTGGACGGACTTTCTTTGGAAGATTGGGCGCTTCTGATTGGCTCTGGCACGAGAAACCCAGAGATGAAACGACGAAACGAAGTCAAACGCAAACAGAAACGAGACGGGAAAAAGAGGGATGTTGTGTTCTCATTTTGTAGAGTCAGTCCACAGTTTTTGCTAGCATGTACTTATTTAAAAAAAAACGTCTTTGTTGTTGATTTTAATATTTCATAAAGAGCCCATTATCTGAAGTAAGAGTCTTTATTTATTTAAAACAGCGGGGAAACGACAATTACGTAAGAACAATTCTACAGCAATTCATTCTTTGCATTCGACGTGACAAACGACAACATTTGACTTGCAATCGTTGTGACGTTGTTGTTTACATTCTAATGTTGGTGTTTTGCTTCTCCTTGGGTTGCCAGATCCTGTTCAAAAGAAACTAATCTTCATGAATTTAAAGATTAATGACCAAAGTAAGATATCTATGTCGACGAATACATATTATATACTTATTGTTGTTGTATATTACTTTTATGAACCAATAAAACTGATGGTGGTAATTATGTTTATTTATGTTATTATGCTGTTTAATTTTACCTCCACATTTTGTAAGTATAGTTTAAGTTACATTTGTCTAATCTAAAACCTTTACAAAGACGTTTCTCCTCCAGGTTCCTACATTTCTCCTCCAGGTTCCTACATTTCTCCTCCAGGTTCCTATATTTCCCCCCCAGGTTCCTACATTTCTCCTCCAGGTTCCTACATTTCTCCTCCAGGTTCCTACGTTTCTCCTCCAGGTTCCTACATTTCTCCTCCAGGTTCCTACATTTCTCCCCCAGGTTCCTATATTTCCCCCCCAGGTTCCTACATTTCTCCATTCATTATTTGTTCTTTTAAACTGGCTTTTGTTCCTTTGCTTTGGCCTCTCACGTTTTAGAGCTTAAAATAATGAATCTATTGAAAAAAGCTAGCTTGCCTTGACATGCTAATGTGGGCACACAGCTGTAATGCAGGTGATTTGTGGACTTTTAAACGGCACAGGAGGTCTCCAGATCTCTACATTTGACGTCACAAATCTGGGAAATTGTTGTGTGTTTTTTTGTGAGGCTCAGAGAAGAAATGGAGAAGACGAGCTCGCAAACAGGATTCATGAAACGAGCGTGAATGAAGCTAAACACAACTCCAACGTGGTTAAGATCTCAAAAAAAGTGAATTTTGCGCCTCACGTGTCCAAAACTGAATCCTTAATCCCGTTCCGGTACTTTGCTTCTTTACACCGAGTCTTCTTTTTGTTAATACGTGACTAATCCTTTACGCAAAGTCTCAAAAACGCCTCTCTCACCAGAGCTGGAAGTTTGCCGCTTGAGTGGAGTCGCAGAAGTCGACGCCCATCACCGCCGTGGTGGTTTCTCCGGCCGCCAGCGACTCTGGAAACACAAGCATTTACAGCGTTTGAACCACAACAAACAACAAGAGGCAAGAAATCCGTTCAATCCGTCGCTCGGGACCAGGAAAATGCTAGCTTACGTATGACTGCGCGGCTATGCTAACAAACGTTACTCGCAGACAGTTTTAAGGAGCCTCATTTCCAACTGTCCGGGTGTTTTTTTCTTTATTTCAGGATCAGACACAAAGTCCGTGCTCTGGAAAGCTTTGAGGGCGTGTCCAGTGCAGAGGGCGTGTCCGGGGAAGGAGGGCGTGTCCAGTGCAGAGGGCGTGTCTCTGTTTTTAAGCGTATCAGCGACTCAAAGCCCAGAACCTTCCGTCTTCATCAAGTATCAAACCTTTTTTTCGCGACTATCGGACAGCGGAGCGAGGCAACGGCGAGACGGCGGCGGCAGCAACAAACAAGACTTTGAACCCCAACGTGACAGCGAGACAACGTGACAGCGGTACAAACACCGGCTCCGCACACCGGCTGCATCCCCGCCGTTTCTCACCGATCTCGGGGAACTCCTTGACCCTCATGCCGGACTGCAGCTTGGCGTCCTCCACGTGCAGGCTGGACACGTCGGACGAGGAGTTGTTGGTGAAGTGGATTTGGACCGCGACCATGTTGGCGTCGGGGCTGAACGGCTGCCGGCTGAAGCAGTACTCCACCGACAGGCCCTCGCCGGTGATTCTGTGCAGCAACTCGAAGGTTTTCATGGAGCTCGAGGGAGAAATGGTCTGCAAAAAAAATAATAATAATCACGCGAGTTCAAAGTAATGCTCTAATCGACTTCTGACAACGATAATCCCAGTCGTCGATCAATAACACACTCTATTCTTAAATATTCTCCATCTAGACGCCTTCAGTCATCATTTTGCAACCTTTTTTTGGTCCATAATGTATTCAAAGTACAAAAGATATACTCGTTTGACTGAAATAGCGCCATCTGGTGTTATCGCTTTTTTATTAACGATCGTTTCATATTAAAGCAATGAACGTGGTTAATCTAAAATCTGTGTTTTTTAAATACTGTTCCATGTATTCCTTGTCAACAACACAGCGATCAAAGGAAGAAAAAGTACACAGATTTAAAGTAATTTGTTACTGCAAATTACAGAACATTGCATTTCGCAGTTGGCGTTCTTTTCAAATACATTAGAATTTGTATTAGTAATAAAATAATAATCTGTCAAAAAAAAAAAAATGTCAAAAAAAAAAAAAAAAAGGAGTTCCAAAGCTGAAATAAGTCGCGTGTTCTCACGGCGGGCGCGAGAACGTCGTCCGACAGCGACAGTCCCTCCAGGTCCGCGGCGAGGCTGTTGGACATGAAGGCGTTCACGGGGGTCGCCTGGGGGGACGGCGACGGCTCGACTGGGAAAAACAACAAACACCACACATTAGTCGCGGTCGGTTGAAGACGCGTTCACGGCACAGAGAAAAAGAAAAAAAAAAAGAAAACAGTTGCCGCTTGATCTTGAGCTTTCAGCTGATGCAACATCCTGTGATAAATATGAAAGCTCAAGCACAAACTCACAGTCGTCCAAATCGAGCAGGGACATCTCCTTCTTGCTGTCCTTCTTTGCTTCTTTTTTGACCGGTTTCGACGGTTTCGACTCGACCTGAAATCAGATTCGTGTAAATGAACAACGTCGGAGCGACGATCGAACGGCAGAAGAATTGAGAACAAACAAAAACAAACAAACAAACAAACAAACAAGCGTCAATCCGAGGAAAAGCAAACAGGAAATGTTGAAGCTTGAACAAAGAAAAGAGTTTACAGGTGGAACGCAACAGGCAAGGACGCCATTACGGAGAGTTCTGAGTGAAACCAAGGCGTTTCGCACGGCAGCCGCACACAGAGCACCTCTCTCGCGCCGGCGGCGGCGTCCGGAAACGCCACGGGATCGTCGTCTATGACCTCGTAACTCTGCTGCCGAGCTGCCGGAGGAGCCTTAAACGTGCAGCGCACACCTTAGATTAGGGGCAAGTCATCACATTTCGCTTTCCATTATCGCGAGCCTGGAGCAGTGCGAATTGTGCAATCGAGACACGGAGATGATGTCAATGACTCTTGAGTGTTCACCTTTCTTTGAGTGGGAAAGTTGCTCGCGGATTGTACTTTTCTACTTTGTGTATTTAAGTCGCACGCTCAGGGGCGGAAAGCAACTCATTACAAATACTTACTGTAATTTAGTACATTTTTGGAGTATTTGTACCTTTTTGAGTAGATTTTCAAACATTTAATAATAAATAATTTAGTACAATTTTAGCATGTCATTGTAGTTAGTCACATTCATGTATTATATATGATGCAGATTGTTGTTTAAAACAACTAAATTCAGTTCAGTTTTTAATTTTTTGGTGGGGAAATATAAACCCAAAATGCTGCTAAAATTGCGTTTAAAAGTAACTGGTAACTTGTACTCTGACTAGTATTTTTCACGTGTACTTTTAACTTTTACTTCAGTACAGATCTGACAGCTGTGCTCGTAACTGCAATGCATATTTAGCCGTGTCACTGTACTTTTACTTGAGTACAAATATGCCGTACTCTTTCCACCTCTGCGCCTACTTTAACTTCATCTGTTTGTTCTCCTTTTGGGCACTGAATCGTTTGAATAATTGTGATTATTATTATTATTATTATTATTATTATTATTATTATTATTATTATTATTCATAATCATGATACAGAATGAATCAAATGTCAAGAACTGGGCTGAAATAAATATGAACACTAATCACATACATATATTTGTGTACTTAGTCATCACTGGTACAAAAACATATGCCTAAAAACATAATTTGTAGATGATTAATTTGTGTGTCATTCTGTGCATTTGTTCTTAAAACTAATTAAAACAAACAAACAAGCGAATAAATAAATGAAAAAATAAAATAAAAAACTAACAAAAAAAAACACCAACAATAATTGTATTTCTCTTCTTGTTCTCATTATTCTGTCTTATTATAAAAAATACACAAGTTGATATTAAAAAGAAGCAGAATGAATTAAATGCGCCATAAACTCTCACAATGACAAACGTGCTGTGTCTGCTTCATCTCCAACATCCTGAGTCCTCACCTTTTTCTTCTTCCTGATCTCGGCCTCGGACTCGGACTCGTCGGACTCGGACTCGCTGCTCTCGGACTCGCTCTCGTCGGACTCGGACTCGGACTCGCTCGTCTTCCTGGTTTTGGGTTTCCGCTGTGGCTTCCGCTCCTCTTCGCTGCTCGGCTCGCTGACAGAACACGGCAAACATGATTTCCTTTGCACCAAGCTACAACAGCCGTGTGATGTTTTAAAGCAGAACTAAGTCACATTTTCTCCTCACTGAACGTCTTTGTGAGCCCCTGTGATGGTTAAACATGTATTTTCGGGAAGTTTGAAGTGTCCGTCGTCGCCCCCTGCTGTCTCTGAACGGAAAACCGGCCTTGTAACATTAACATCGACCTGAAGACAACTCCCCTGAGAAACCCTGGCTCTTTTTTATATTTAGCAATGTGAAATGTTTTTGTGTGTAATTGTACAATCTTATTATGATAAACAAAACAAAAAAAGGTTTCGTGTCTGTTCTCTGACAGTGCATTTTCACAAGGGGGCTGCAGGGGGAGCTCTATCGCCAGACTTACTTAGTTCTGCTTTAAGAAATGTTAAAACGTGTAAATTGCTCTAGAACAAACTCGCCCTTGTTTGGTCTCGGTCTGAGGTCAGTCTAATTCTGATGTAAGACTTGATTTGGTCCTACTTTAGTCCTGGTTTAGTCCCAATGTGTCTGAATGCGTCCTAAAATAGATATAATGCACGTGTTTTAGAGTCCAAACAACAATTATGATGCTCAAAATATGATCGTTTTAACAGTCGACTAATCACAATTACTCTAATTAATCATTGCAGCCCTAATAAAGTCATATATTATCTATTATTATGGCTATGTTTTCTTGTTTTACTGATATTGATGTCCATAATCTCCTAAAACCTTCTTAAATATGTCAAATTGACAGCACATTTTTTATTTCAAACACTATTCCATTTCACTTTTTCACACAAAATCTGAAGCCATGACGTTGAAAAGTGCCACATAAATAAAGTGTATTGTTATTATTCATACTACGTTCAAACGCTGACATAGTAAACGCCGTTGTACCGTTCACTTCATTCATGTTTGTCGCGTTCTTATTATCACCTCTCGCTCTCGTGCGCGGCTTTCTTCACTTCCTGCGTTTTCTTCTTGGCGCGTTTCGGCCCCTCGTCGTCCTCGTCCTCCTCCTCCTCCGAGCCTTCGTCGCTCTCGTCGCTCTCCGATCTCGAGCCGCTCTCCTCGGACGCGCTGGCGGTGCCCGAGCCGCTGCCACTGTCCGATTCTGCCGCGGGAAAAACGAAAACGTTTGAAATGCGTCGTCAGCTCAACGCGGGTTCGAAATGTGGCGACGGGAGACTTCTGGATAGAGAATGTTTACGGATAAAGTGAGTTATTGGTGAGAATCGGAAGGAGTTTATTCTTTTTGGACATTTTGATTTGATAATACCACTGTCTTTGTTTAAAAAAAAAGGACTAGTTTAATCCATAACAATTAAGATCATCATAAAACAAGACTACAATTATTTTTATAGTCGTTTTTTGACTGTTTTATCATCGAAGCTCTAAATAATAAACATTTTACCAGAATTTTAGCTCGTCTCTGAGTCGTAAGAATCAATATATTACGCTTTTTGAATCCCTGAATTGTTGATCACAGACAGCTACGTTCATAATATCTATAATAATGACCGATTGATTGTCCGATTGATTGTCCGATCGACAGTTGTTTGGGGATTTTCACAGAAATTACTCAGATGAAACAATGACTAAAGTTAGCGTGGTCTGACGTGGGTGAAAACGCTGGTAAATGAATGGAAAAACACAACTTTTTCATCTCTTAAAGACATTTCTTGGTGTGTATTTCAAGCACAACGGATTCTCTTGCTCACACATCAGCGTTGGAGCGGCTGGTAGCGTTTCTCCACGTTAGCGCCACTGCATTTCAATGGTAGAGTTAGCGTTAGCCCACCCAAACTGTCTTTTTGTGCCGCTTCGACCACACGCGAGCAACACCAGAGCAGCGTTAAGAAGTATGACTGCGTGTAGCAATGTTTTGTGCCGTTTATTTGATGTGAACGATCAGCGAAATTGTCACGAATGCTCAAAACGTAATAAACATGTCTTCAAACCAACGTCTAAATCCCCAAAATACAGCCGTTTGACCAGGATAATGTCGTATTGTTCCATCCAGCACCTCCAAGTCTGCATTTAGTTCACTTTACAAATTGGAGATAGAAGTTAAGACGCTGAACAGTTCGTCTGCGCCGTCTTGTGTTTTTCATTTTGCTGCCTCATTAAAAACGAATAGGTCAGAGTGTTTACATCAGTACCAGGCTGTGTGCGCGACGTTTCTAAACACTAAAGTCACTCCCGCAAGCGTCGCTATTGATGCGTCCTTCAGTTACCGCTGTCCGCCGACTCCGTGGGCCCCGACTCTTCCTCAGAGTCGGAGTAAAACGGCTTCTCCACCTTCTTCTCCTTCCGCTTCTCCCGAGCGCTGCATTTGGACCATTCGGGAACCTGTCGGAAAACAGGCAAAATGTCTTCAACGCCGAGCGGATTTCAGATTGTGTCTTTAGAGAGGACTTTGGGCGGGTAACAGCAGCACGGCCATGGATTAGTCTAACTGGCCCACACACGCACAGCCAAACCAAGCCATATGTAAAGCTAAAGGAGGGAGCTCTGCCGATGTAGACTAGCACCGGGTAAAGCCTTCATGACCACAGGCAGAAATGGAGTCTAGTTTAGGGGCTTTGTCAGTAGTATTTTGCAAAAGTTGGTGTATTAGATACTTAGGGAAAGATACACGAAGCAGGATACGTATCGAAGCGCTTTTGCAATTTGGCGTTACAAACAGGATCCAGGCGGAAAAGTCGCCGTTTTTGTCCGGTGTGTTGTCCGACGCCGCGACGAATGATTTTTGTAGTCGACTAGTCAAACGATTAGTACATCGAGACCTTTTGAATACCTTTTTGAACTAAGAAAAGGTTGAAATATGATGATTAAAGGCTTGTTAATAGTGAATATTTAGAAGTCAAGTGTATTTTGTTATTGTTCGTGAAAATCAGAATGAGTCGAGTCAGTTTTTTTACATTTTGATTTAATAACACCGCTGTATTTGTTACAAAAATGTCTGTTTGTGTGTGTTTTAGAGTCTGTATAGTCCAGATAATGATTACAAATGTCAAAATCTGACTACGGTTATATGTAAAAAAAATTAA
Source organism: Chaenogobius annularis (assembly GCA_015082035.1). NCBI lineage: Eukaryota > Metazoa > Chordata > Actinopteri > Gobiiformes > Gobiidae > Chaenogobius > Chaenogobius annularis. The sequence goes on along the minus strand of BJKM01000227.1, from coordinate 290,006 downwards.
AAGCAGGTTGTTGTTTTTTTTTTACAATAAAATAGATACTGTTAATTTTCAACATAAAATAATATGACTTTAGCTGCAACTAACGATCATTCTGCGAGTCGATTAGTCCAACTCGATTAGTCAAACTCAAAAGTCACGCGATTCAAATATTTGTACTAAATTTGACTGAGAGTTTTCAAAAAAAATTCCGTGTAATTTTCAGGCTATTTTACTCCAAAAACGTATTTTCTCAGACATGTTTTTAAACGTACACATAGACAAGTTAGCGATTATTCAATTACTAGTTGGCACATTTAAATAATCGATTAGTTGCGATTAAACGTGTTGCAGCTCTACATTTGTTTAACATGTCTTTAGCCGGCGTTTTAACATAAGTCGCGTTGTTTAGCGACGAGTTAATGAAGCTGAAACGCTCTGAGCTCGTAACGTTCAAGTGGCCTGGAACACTGTTGGAAGTGTATCTAAACAATGATGCCAGTTTCTTAGCAACACACGAATGGACCTTGAAGTGGTGTCAAGTGCAGCGCGTTAAAGAGAATAGAAAACCGTTACATACTGCGATATTATGTTCTTTTTATCTCCGCCGTACATTGCTTTTCCCTTCACACCGACATCGCGGAAGCATCTAACAGCACCGCGTTCACAAAATACTGCGCTGCCCCCTTTTAAGAGAAGTGGCGTCTTTTTATTATTTTTTTTTTTTTTGCAGAACCGCGGTCGCCCCGTCGCGTTTCGATCGACCGCTCTCGCGCTATCAACGGGAGCGGCCAGAGAAAACGCGCCAAAAACCGAGAAGGAAACCGCAATTCCGTCCAAAAAAAAACAAAAACAAACAAACAAAAACAGGCTAGGTTTCGGCAATAGCGACGACGACTACGATATTATGCAGGGGTCGACAAAGCACGGAGGGTTTTGCTGGCTGGAGTTTGATGCTAAAAGTGGGATTGCGGTTTGGTTAATTATCAAGGAAGTTTGGGCTGTTCGCCGCTGACTGATTCTCCACAGTCTCGTTAACGTAGTGACCCTTTCGAGCAGCGCAAAAACCTGGCAGACGAGGACAAAGGAAACAAAAGAAAAAGAAGAAGAAAAAAAAACACAGAGGGGATGGATGCGGGATGGGGGCGGGGATAGGTGGAGGGGGTGGGAGAAAGAAAGGAAGATAAAGTTTAAAATTCAGGAAGGAGAAACAGTCGAGAACAGGCGGGTTCAAACAGGGCGTGAGAACAGTTCAAGAGATTACAGAGACAAAGAAACACCCGAGATTATCCGTTAGCAAAATGAGGGTTTAACGACAGCGGCCTCCGTCGAACCTGCCGAGCGATTATTTAAACACCTTGACAACGAAAAGAAAGTTGAAATGTGGCGACGGAAGGATTCTCGACGGAGAATATTTACGAATAGAGTGTGTAAAACTGAAATGGTTTCGTCTTTTTGGACATTCTGATTCAAAAACGTCGCTCTCTGCGTTGTAAAAAATGTGTTTTAGAGTGTGTATTGTCCAGATAATTATTACGACCGTCAAAGTACAACTACCTTCATCTGTCCTTTAGTTGTTGCAGCCCTACAAATACAGTTTGTATTATTATGCTGTTATAATATGTGTTAGCTGTAGTAGTTGTAGTCGCTGTTTTAGTAGTAGTGGTAGTTGTAGTTGCAGTAGTTGTAGTAGTTGTTGTAGTTGCAGTAGTTATATTTGTAGTAGTGGTTATTGTAGTAGTAGTATTTGTAGTATTAGTAGTTGTAGTAGTAGATGCAGTAGTTGTAGTAGTTTTAATACTTGTAGTAGTTGTAGTCATAGTAGTTGTAGTAGTAGTAGTCATAGTAGTTGTAGTAGTAGTAGTCATAGTAATTGTAGAAGTTGTAGTGGTTATTGTTGCGTTAGTAGTTGTAGTAGTAGTTGTAGTTGTAGTAGTAGTAGTAGTAGTCATAGTAGTTGTAGTAGTTGCAGTAGTAGTAGTCATAGCAGTTGTAGTAGTTGTAGTAGTCATAGTAGTTGTAGTTGTAGTAGTTGCAGTAGTAGTAGTCATAGTAGTTGTACTAATTGTAGTAGTTGTAGTCATAGTAGTTGTAGTTGTAGTAGTTGTAGTAGTTGTAGTTGTAGTAGCCATAGTAGTTGTAGTTGTAGTAGCCATAGTAGTTGTAGTTGTAGTAGTTGCAGTAGTAGTAGTTGTAGTAGTCATAGTAGTTGTAGTTGTTGTAGCCATAGTAGTTGTAGTTGTAGTAGTAGTACTCATAGATCCCAGGTCGGATCACGGCTGACCCTTCTCACCCTGGACATTGTCTATTTGAACCACTCCCCTCAGGCAGGAGGCCACTCCCCTCAGGCAAGAGGCCACTCCCCTCAGGCAAGAGGCCACTCCCCTCAGGCAAGAGGCCACTCCCCTCAGGCAGGAGGCTACGGTCCATCCGGACCAGAACCTCCCGCCACATGAACAGTTTCTTCCCCTCTGCCGTCGGACTCATGAACACTTCTAAACTCCTCCCACTTTAACTGCAACTCTTCACTGTCACTTCTCTGCACTACAACTGTAAATTTAACTGTAATTCTCATGTACATAGTAATGCCTATTTTTATTTTATACTATAGTCATTTTAAATTGTTTCTTAACGCCCTTTTGATTTCATATATGTTGTTTTATTATTGCTCAGTGTTTTATGTTGCACCTTTAACACCGAGACAAGTTCCTGTTTGTGAATTTTGTTCATTGACAATGGAAATAAACCTTTTCTGATTCTGATTCTGATTCATAGTAGTCATAGTAGTTGTAGTACTTTCCAAATGTCCACACTCAAAGTCCAGGCTGACAGAAGTACTGCGTGTGCAGGAGGCCGCTCTCGTTAAAACATGACTCCAATATAACGAGTTCAATCAGAAAACAGCACAAAACAAAAGAACAGTCCAAAACAGCACTTGATAAAAGGCATTTAGTGTGAATGTCTTCATCCGCGACAAAGTGCCAGGGCATCTGAGTGAAAGTGTGGCGGCAAGCGAGACGAGGTGATGATGTCATGGTTCTGAGTGAAAGTGTGGCGCAAGCGAGACGATGATGTCATGGTTCTGAGTGAAAGTGTGGCGGCAAGCGAGACGAGGTGATGATGTCATGGTTCTGAGTGAAAGTGTGGCGGCAAGCGAGACGAGTGATGATGCATGGCTGAGTGAAAGTGTGGCGCAAGCGAGACGAGGTGATGATGTCATGGTTCTGAGTGAAAGTGTGGCGGCAAGCGAGACGAGGTGATGATGTCATGGTTCAAGGCACAAGAGGCTCATGGGAAACACACAGACAGAAACACACAAACACACAAACAGAAACACACAAACAGAAACACACACAAACAGAAACAAACAAACAGAAACACAAAAACACAGAAACACACAAACAGAAACACACAAACACACAAACTCTGGATGCAACTTCAAGAGTAACGTTACTTTAGAATGATATCGCTCACGTAGAAGTAAAGAGTATCGGCCCAAATGAGAGTCAAAAGTATTCGGAGAGACTAAACCAGACGAAAGTTAACAATGTTTAGAATATTCGCAAAGTAAGCACAGAACGGGGGGCGGGGACAGGGGGTAAGGGCAAACAGAAATGTTCAAACGCACTCAAATCCAGGACAAAACATCACTCAAACGTGCAGGAATCGAGACTTCAGATCAGCTAACGATGAAGGAACGCAAGGTCGTAAAAGTAATCTACAAATACTTCCAAATATAACTTAAAATGGCTTTAAACTCATTTAGATGAATAATTAGGAAGCGAAGAACGGCTGCAAACCGTTTAAAATGAACTAATTCTGTAAAAATAATGTTTTATTTCGTGTACTTTGTTACATTCCACCACTGACTAGTTTTTTCTAGTAATTACTCTTTAAATTAATGAATTGTTTTTGTTCTGACCCGTGAATATGAGATTCAAACATATTCCATCTGTTTAAATGAGAACTGTAAAGAGCAGAAGATGATTTAATCCATCACTAAATCAGTTAACGACTATTTTAAAAATGTATTCGTTGCGGTCTAAAGCAAAGCGAAGAAAGTCAGGTTGAGCGCCCTCTGTGGGCTGAAGCGTGTAACTCAGATCAGAGAAGTCAAAACAGGTTGTGGAAAAGCCACAGCGGCGTCACACATTGCACCTCTCTCCAGTCGCCCAACAGACCGATGCGGGCCTCGCTCGTGTCTATGACCTCGTCAGTCTGTGGAAACAAGCTAAAAGCATCAGTTCACCGAGTCCAGGACGAGACCGTGGTCCAGCTGTGATCCTCGTCTGGAAATGTAACTGCAGTCATTTCATTTGAGTAGAAGAACATCAGAGTCACATCACTGCCGACCATTTTGTGTACGTTTTTTAGTACGTTTTGACATGTCATTTCTTCTAATAATGAAGCGTCTCTAATGACAAACATGTATGACAACAATCTGAACCTCTCGCATCGCGCACCGCCTTGTAAAAGTATGACCTGGACGCACAAAGACGTGTGCTGTGGAAATGACGGGAAACAGAACTATTGCACGCCAACGCCTCCTCGTGGTCTCATTTCCACTGGAGGAGGAAGCCCACCGCGGCAGAGAGCGACAAAAGACTCACAGACAACGATAATCTGTTAGCGAGTTTTTTTTATGCTAGCATACACACGTTAACTAGCGCCACTACTTCCACTTAGCGTATTTACACTTGTGTTGTTCTACTTGTAACTTCGTTTGGTGAGATACAACCTGCGCTAAATATTCATTATAGAGTCAAGATGATGTTGGTGAAGAAAATGTTTCAAATTAAAAGATGAAACTTGCAGGAAATAGAGCTGAATTCTAAAACTGAATCCCTCTGTGATGTCATCATTATGCGACATTTCATAACAAATGCAGAGACAAATTAAACGCAACGGACACAATTTTTCCGACGGTTTAAACAATAATAACTGCTGTGTCATTTATACAGATTTTGACCCTTGTTTACGGTACGGTTGCTAGGTAACAGTTGTGGAATTACCTCTAACTATTGCTGCGTTCATGTGGTCATCGGGAAAAGGTTTGTCCGAGTTCGCACGAGTCGGGAACTCAAAAAAGCGGCCCGACTTCCACACCTGACGTCACTTTTAGCTTAAACATCCGAGCGCTTTGACTAAATGTTACATTTAGGGCTTTACTGACGGTCGGCCATAGATAAGAGCAACATACTTACGCAAAAAGACCCGACACTACTCTTTATTTAAGATGTAACGTTAGCTAGCTAAAGTAAAAATAGTAGCTAGCTAACATTTGGATTCGGAAAAAGCTAACGACAACAAAACGTACTGGTCACCTCTGTTAAACGCGGTGTTTTTATTACTGGACACAGCAAAATCCAGACTTTGCGAGATAAAAAAAATAATAGCACATGACGAAGCACAAACAAGTCGGAACCTCGAATCCCGAGTTCCCGAAGAGCACATGAACGCAGCAGGTCAACATCTGCGACTCATGTCCAACCAGGAAGTACAATTATGAACTTATGAACCAAAAATGTCTTGAGTTTTTAGTAAAATCTTAAACAAAAACATACGTTTTAGTAAAATGTGTAGCCCCACCTGTCATATTAACTTTCAATAAAAGGCTGAATTGTTGCTTTTCAGGGGGAATTTACTTGTTTACGGTGTTTTTGTCAAGATAAAGTGTGTTTTTGACATGTTTTTGTGTTGCTATGGCCACAAAATGCCCTCGTTAATAATGGGATGGTCTTTTCCACAGCACACGAAGGCAGCATTATCAGCCTGGACCAGGTCTACAGCCGGACTAAACCAAACCAAACAGCCATGATTCATTTCCTGTCTCCATCGACTGCTAACCTTTTCATTAGCGCTAACACACTTAGATTACGTCACGAAATAATCTAATTTCCTCCGAGACTCAGGAAAGGGAGGAGTTTGAATGGAGTTTTTTTAGTCTGTTGTCGTCAAAGTCGATACGGTTTCGATTTTCTTTGACAAGTATAATCTCTCTAATCCGTGCTTTTGGTTAACAAAAATGGCTGGCAGTGAAGCCGTTTGTGATCGATTGCCTTGTTCAATACTCTAATGTTTTCCCGCAACTAATTTAAAAGTGTAGACGGCATTTGACTTTTTGATTAGCGCTTTTGTCAATGCATCGTCTAAAAAGGTCCGACGTGCGACTAGTTTCAATAAGCAATAAACAGGGTCTAAAACAGGTCTGAATAAAGACTTAAACAGGCCTAAAACAGGTCTAAATAAAGACTTAAACAGGCCTAAAACAAGTCTAAATAAAGACTTAAACAGGCCCAAAACAAGTCTAAATAAAGATTTAAACAGGCCTAAAACAGGTTTAAATAAAGACTTAAACAGGCCTAAAACAGGTCTAAATAAAGACTTAAACAGGCCTAAAAGAGCTCTAAATAAAGACTTAAACAAGGTCTAAAACAGGTCCAAATAAAGACTTAAACAGGCCTAAAAGAGCTCTAAATCAAAACTAAACCAGGTCCAAACAAGGACTAAACGAGGTCTGAATCAAAACTAAACCAAGGTCCAAACAAAAACTAAACGATGTCTAAATCAAGACTAAACCAGGTCCAATCAAGGACTAAACGAGGTCTAAATCAAGACTAAACCAGGTGCAAACAAGGACTAAACCAGGTCTAAATCAAGATTAAACCAGGTCCAAACAAAGACTAAACCAGGTCTAAATCAAGACCAAACCAGGTCCAAACAAGGACTAACCAGGTCTAAATCTAAACTAAACCAGTGCCAAGTTTCTATCTAGACCGGACGTAAAACCTGGACAAAACCAAGTCAAAATGTACGTGCAAAAGGACTGAAATGATCGTCTTTGAAACGGTCCAAAATATTGCGCTGAAAGTAAAATTTGTCATTAACATATTTGAAAAACAATGACCCCAAAATCAAGCCTTGAGGTCACGCGCACGTTGGATTCAAAATCTCCGTTTTTTGGGGCAAAATCTGTGACTCTCAAGCTTTGATTTTTGCACTGAAAACACATCAAAAGCACGTTGGCGCTGAACCGATGGCACATGACTGGAGGGTGGCGACGCCAGGAGGAAAATGCGTGGCATAAATTTGATCGGAGGAAGTTAAGAAATGATTCACGATTTAGTCCTGATTTGGTTTTTCCCTTATGTGCGATTGGCTCGAAGACGAGGTCGAGTTGGTGCTGCAGAGACGGGGGGTTTTTCGGCTGCGTTCACGCTCAAAAACGGCGGCAGAATTCACGTTTTATGGCATTTCTAAACGTCAGCTCTTTCCTCGTGTTATTGGGATTTCAATCTGTCAAAACGCTGAGAACCCTTTGCTTTATGGCCACGAGAACATCGTTGGAACCGCTTTCTTTTGTGTTGCAAGTGATCAAATGTTTGCGAATGAGATTGAGACAGTCTGCGGTGGTCTGCGGTGGTCTGCGGTGGTCTGCGGTGGTCTGATGTTTGTCACAGTACGTGTTCTGAGGGGGAAAAAGCTCTGACTGAAAAATCTAGACTGAACTAGGTCCAAACAAGGACTAAACCAGGTCCAAACAAGGACTAAACCAGGTCTAAATCAAGACTAAACCAGGAAGTTTGGAACCTCTTTCTTTTGTTTGCAAGTGATCTAATGTTTGCTACTGCGATGAGGTGTGCGGTGGTCTGCGGTGGTCTGCGGTGGTCTGCGGTGGTCTGCGGTGGTCTGCGGTGGTCTCTCTTTTTATTTTTCAAAGAACGCTTCCGACTTGGATTAATCGCAACGTTTTGTGGCGCTGGCCGTTTTACGAATTTGGATGACGGTTTAACTTTAATGCTCTTCTTACTTTTCGTTCAGGACTAGAGTTTACTGAGAACTACCGTGTCTTTTAACCAGTGTGTCTACAAAGCCCGCCCCGCTGCAGTTTCATCCACTTGCGCCCCCTGTTGTTGTAGAAAGACATTGCATCGCTGGTACATTTTTGTGAGGACGCGTGAAAAGACGTGGAGGGACCGGTTGTCTCCTTGACTCACTGACCCATCGGTGAGAACGAACCTTCACAGCTTGAATAGTGGCGTGTATTAACGTAATTATTGTCGTTTTGTTTGTTTTGTTTCTGGTCCGATTCTGAGTCCAATCTGGGCCTGATACCGAGCCGACAGTGGAACTACAATGGAACCTCTGTCGGCGTTTTGCTGTAGCGTGAATGCAGCAGCCGCGACGCCAGTTTTCGCCAGCGTATTCAAACGATTCTCGTTTCCTCCTCGTGTTTTATGCCTTCGCGGCGCATCCATTCGGACCGGCCCGAATAGGATGCCGTTTGTCGGGTCAATGCGATGCCAATGCGATGCCAATGCGATGCCAATGCGATGCCAATGCGATGCCAATGCGATGCCAATGGGGCAATGGTTTTTTTTGCGGCATGTTATATTGGAGTAGGGGGGTGTGACTCGCGGGGCCCACGTCTGAGCTCTGGAGCACCCCCTCGCGCCCCTCTTCCGCTCGGGACGTTCGGGGCGGGAGCGGGGAGGGTGGGGGTGGGGGGGGGGTGGCGGTGGTTGTTTTTGGTCCCGTGTGTCTCTGTATGTTACTGTTCCCACTGCACGCACAGACTCCTTCACCTCCACGTTGCGCACGGAGGGGTCGGGGGCGGATTCGGGCCAGTCGGGAAGCTCCTGGTAACCCCCAGCTTTGGCGTTCAGCAGGTGGGACAGAGAACCCAACTGGAAGTGGTCTCGATCTGGACAAAGCAGAAGTGGAAATGTGGCAAAAGGAACATTTAGGACCATTTAAAGGAGACATATTACACTGGTATTTATTAATAAACATACATAGATCATAATTTTATATTTATTTTACCAACGTTTAATTTCTTACTTGTCAAACGATTATTCCTATTTCACAGTTTCACTTTTTAAACACATTTTTAACCACGTAAAAGGTTGAAATTTGGCGATTGAAGGCGTCTAGATAGAAAATACGTACAAATACAGCGTCTTATTGTTGAAAATCCGAAATTGTTTATTCCTTTTTTTGACAGTTTGATTTAATAATGTCGCAGCTTTTTTATTTTGTGTGATTTTAGAGTGTGTAAAGTCCAGATAACGATTGCGGTTGTGAAGATACAAACTGCGATCACTCGTTTTTAGGGCGTGGAATCACAGGGTCCCTCGCGATTCACGGCACGGCTCACGATACCTTGATATCGCGATTTTGCGATGCCTGCGATAATCGATATATCGCCCCGTGACGTTCTACGATTTATATCACTATTTCCTAAAAGAAGCCAAAACATTTTAACAAACTCGCCCCATTTTAATCATCCAAACGGTGAAAATGCGACAAAACTGTAGCGGGAAATCATACCACAAATGCAGCGCACGATATCGATACTGTGTCACGATATATGGATATTTCGATATTTTTGGCACATCCACACCGATTATAGTCACAATTTGTCCCGAACATTAGAATAAAACGACATGCACGACTCACTCAAAATGTAACTCTGAGTGACATCACAACGGGGTTTAAAGCTCATTAAAGTACATTTTAATTCGTTAGTCATGGTTTATTCTTGGACAGTCACGTACCAGGGACAAACCAGAAACCTTCCTACTTCCTCTTCGTTTAATCCCAGTTCTGCCAACAAACGCACGGCTAAATAAAGTGGCTTGAAACCTAATTACCTCGTTTAATTGTGATTCTGCAAAGGAAAAGCACAGAAACAACGTTAAGTCTTGAGTACCTTTAAAAGGAGACTCGAGGACCGGAGCCGGTTTCAGGGCGAGGAAGAGCTTCTTGGCGTACTTGCTGAGGGCGCCGCTCTTCTCCGTGGGGACGATGAGCTGCCGGATGAACCGCGCCCGGTCGCGGATGTCGTAGTTCTGGTCGTACTTCGCCAGGTTCAGAACGTACTGCGTCAGGAGCTTCGTCTGGGGAAGAGAGGCGAGACGGACAATGGATACTGTCGACGGTCTAGAGGGGGCTTAGTTTGGGTTTGGGCCGAGTTCTGGTTTAGTCCGGTGTAAATCCCCATGGTAACAAAAGGTAACAAAAAAAGGAGGCAAATTAAATAACTGGGATTTCCTTTCTGACGACCCCAGTTTGCAGTAGCAGCAAAAGTAGTAGATTTACTTCGATGTATTAGTGACACTAGTAATAATAATACTTTCTACAGTTCTTTCTCTAGTACTTGAATATAAAAAGTACAGATTTACTTTGATATGTTCCTTGTGTGAGTTTAGTGTCCGACCTGTTTGGAGTTGGTGAGATAGAGCTTCGCCGCCAGGTTGAGGATCTGTAACTTAACGATGTCCTCCTCGTTTGTGAACGACTTGGCCATTTTCCTCAGGACGTCGGGAGCGATCTTTGGGACGTGTTCACAGTATTCTCCGATCAGCCACAGGATGCTGGCCCTCGCCATCGGCACCTGCCGGGGTTTGGGCGAGAAGATCCTCACAGTCAGACACACACCAGGGCACCAGCAGGAGGCCGGAGGGTTTTAAGTCCTGACTCTGGGCACCAGCAGGAGGTGCCCAGAGACAGGACTCTGCCCAGAGTCAGGACTCTGGGCACCAGCAGGAGGCCGGAGGGTTTTAAGTCCTGACTCTGGGCACCAGCAGGAGGCCTGACTGTTTTAAGTCCTGACTCTGGGCACCAGTAGGTGGCCGGTCCACGTTTAGTCCTGACTCTGGCACCAGCAGGAGGCTGGTCTGTTTTAAGTCCTGACTCTGGGCACCAGCAGGAGGTGCCCAGAGTCAGGACTCTGGGCACCAGCAGGAGGCCGGAGGGTTTTAAGTCCTGTCTCTGGGCACCAGCAGGAGGTGCCCAGAGTCAGGACTCTGGGCACCAGCAGGAGGCCGGAGGGTTTTAAGTCCTGTCTCTGGGCACCAGCAGGAGGTGCCCAGAGTCAGGACTCTGCCCAGAGTCAGGACTCTGGGCACCAGCAGGAGGCCGGAGGGTTTTAAGTCCTGACTCTGGGCACCAGCAGGAGGCCGGACTGTTTTAATTTCCCTGACTCTGGCACCAGTAGGAGCGGTCCAGTGTATCCTGACTCTGCACCAGCAGGAGGCTGTCCATGTGTTTTAAGGTCCTGACTCTGGAGTAGTCCTGACTCTGGGCACCAGAGGAGGCGGCCATGTTGAGTCCTGACTCTTGGACCAGCAGGCCGGTCCATGTTGGTCTGACTGGGCACCAGTAAGGAGGCGGTAGTACCTGACTGGGCACCTAGGAGGCGGCAGTCCAGACTCTGGGCACCAGACAGGAGCCGGTCCATGAGTCACGTCTGATCAGACCAGCGAGGCCGGTCCATGGTAGTCCTGACTCCTGGGCACCAGCAAGGGAGGCCGGTCCATGTGTAGTCCTGACTCTGGCACCAGTAGGAGGGCCGGTCCATGTATAGTCCTGACTCTGTGGCACCAGCAGGAGGCCGGTCCATTCGTCGGTCCATTGGCCTGTAAGCTCTCTCCTGACTGGGCACCAACTAGGAGGCCGGTCCATGTGTAGCCTGACTCTGGCACCAGCAGCAGGCCTCCATGTGTAGTCCTGACTCTGGGGCACCAGTGGAGGCCGTCCCATGTTGTCCTGCAGTCTGGGACCAGCAGAACCACCACTACTGGGCCACAAGTAGGAGGCCGGTCCATGTGTAGTCCTGATCTGGGCACCAGCAGGAGGCCGGCCCATTGTATCCTGGACTCTGGCACAGCAGAGCCCGTCCATGTGTAGTCCTGACTCTGGCACCAGAGGGGCCGGCCCAATGTAGTCCTGACTCTGGGCACCAGCAGGAGGCCAGCGTCCATGTGTAGTCCTGACTCTGGTGCGGACCAGCAGGAGGGGCCAGCCATGTGAGTCCTGACTCTGGGCACAAGAGGATGATGTAGTCCTGACTTGGGCACACAGCAGGGAGCCGGCCCATGTGTAGTCCTGACTCTTGGCCACCAGCAGAGAGGCCGGTCATGTGTCAGTCCGTTGACTTCTGGCAGCATGTGTAGTCCAGCAGGAGGCCGCCCATGTGTAGTCCTGACTCTGGGCACCAGCAGGAGGCCGGCCCATGTGTAGTCCTGACTCTGGGCACCAGCAGGAGGCCGGCCCATGTGTAGTCCTGACTCTGGGCACCAGCAGGAGGCCCCGTGTTGTTCTGACCTGAATGTTGTCGATGAGTTTGGCCATGTGCTTGATGATGTCGCTGTGTTTCTCCGGCTGCATCTGGAGCAGTTTCTTTATCACCACCACAGACTCGGCCACGACCAGCTCTGAGGAAACATCAGCGAGTCACACAACGATCAGGTGAAGGTACCGACTTTAAAAACCCAGAGGAGCACAGGAGGACTAGAGCTTTTAGGAGGGAGAGAGAGAGAGATACTACTACTTAAAAACGTCTATAACGACTATAATATTACAGGACCTGTTTAACTGATCGCTCAGTGGAATCAAGCTCAAGTCTTTGGCCTCAAGTCCAAGTCAAGTCCCAGGTTCAAATCCTTACATTAAATTACACAGTTCATAGTTTTGCCTTGTATGATTGAATGAATGTGTCTTCTTGTCACAAACGAAGTGCTGAGGGACATGTTCCAGTTTGATTGTAAAGAGAAAATGTGTTCATTTTCTGAGAAGCTTCAAGTCGTCTCAAATTACACGGCTCAAGTCGAGTACAAAGTCAACCTTTTCTTTTTAAACCAAGGATCGTTCAAAAATACTGCATTGATGTTGATTTGACTGAGCCACCATTTTATTTATTTTATTTATTTTATTTATTTTATTTATTTTATTTATTTTATTTATTTTATTTATTTATTTATTTATTTTTTATTGTTTGTATCTATTGAATCTATTTATTTGTTTTTTGTTTGTTTTATTTATTTAATTGTTTGTATCTATTTAATCTATTTAATCTAATTAATTTAATTAATTTAATTAATTTAATTAATTTAATTAATTTAATTAATTTAATTAATTTAATTAATTTAATCTATTTAATCAATGTAATCTATTTATTTATTTATTTATTTACTTATTTATCTATTGTATCTATTATATTTATTGTATTTATTAAATAAGCGTCACAGACACAAAAAAATTATCTAGGATTTGGTTTCTCGTTCAAGCTCGAAATTGGGAAGAAGAAAACGTTCACTGATTGAAGACATGGCCGCGCCCGTGCCCCTTGCCGCCGCCGTGCCCCGCCGCCGTGCCCCTTTGCCGCCGCCGTGCCCCTTTGCCGCCCCGGCCGCCGCCGTGCCCCTTTTGCCGCCCCGTGCCCTTTGTGCCCCTTTGCCCCCGTGCCCCTTGCCGCCCCTGCCCCTTTGCCGCCCCGCCGCCCGCCGTGCCCTTTGCCCCGCCGTGCCCCTTTCCCCGCCGTTGCCCCTTTGCCGCGCCCGTGCCCCTTTGCCGCGCCCGCCTGCCCCTTTGCCGCCCCCGTGCCCCTTTGCCGCCCCGTGCCCCTTTTGCGCCGCCGTGCCCCTTTGCCGCCGCCGTGCCCCTTTTGCCGCCCCCTTTGCCGCCCCTTTGCCGCCGCCGTGCCCCTTTGCCGCCCCGTGCCCCTTTGCCGCGCCCGTGCCCCTTTGCCGCCCCGTGCCCCTTTTGCCGCCCCGTGCCCCTTTGCCGCCGCCGTGCCCCTTTGCCGCCGCCGTGCCCCTTGCCGCCCCGTGCCCTTTGCCGCCGTGCCCCTTTGCCGCCGCCGTGCCCCTTTGCCGCCCCGTGCCCCTTTGCCGCCCCCGTGCCCCTTTGCCGCCGCCGTGCCCCTTGCGCCCCCCGTGCCCCTTTGCCCCGCGTGCCCCTTTGCCGCCCCGTGCCCCTTGCCGCCCCGTGCCCCTTTGCCGTGCCGTGCCCCGCCCCGCCGTGCCCCCTTGCCGCCCGCCCTGCCCCTTTGCCGCCGCCGTGCCCCTTGCCGCCGCCGCCCCTGCCGCCCCCGTGCCCCTTTGCCGCCCCTTTGCCCCCGCCGTGCCCCTTTGCCGCCGCCGTGCCCCTTTGCCGCCGCCCGTGCCGCGTGCCCTTTGCCGCCGCGTGCCCCTTTGCCGCCGCCGTTGCCCTCTTGCCCCGTGCCCCCTTTGCCGCCGCCGTGCCCCTTTGCCGCCGCGCCGCCCCTTTGCCGCCCCCTGCCCCTTTGCCGCCGCCCGTGCCCCTTTTGCCCCTTTGCCGCCGCCTGCCCCTTGCCGCCGCCGTGCCCCTTGCCGCCGCCGTGCCCCTTTGCCGTGCCCGTGCCCCTTTGCCGCCGCCGTGCCCCTTTGCCGCCCCCGTGCCCCTTTGCCGTGCCCCTCACTCACCGTCTCTGTTGGACAGCAGCTGCACGAGTCCGTTCAGGCACGTGTCGCGCACTTCTCCGATGTTCGTGGCACAGCGGCCGATGGCTTGGATCGTCGCCGCCACGAAGTCCTTGTCCATGCTTTTGATGTACGTCTGAACACAACGACACCATTTTCACGCCGCGTTACTGTGGCTTTCCCGGATGGATGCGGCCATTTTTTTAAAGTGATATTTACCTGAAACTCTCTGAGAATGGTGGAGATGTTGGTCTCGTTTGCCAAATTGGTGAGAACTTCCAGCTGGAAAAACACAGAATTGGGTCGTGGATGAGTAAAAACCTGAAGTTTAAGAAGAAGCGCCTGATTCTCAAACCGGAGCGGAGGAAGTCTAAGCAGTTTCCAGCAAAAAGAACTGAAGAACACGACACTACAATGGCATGAAAGTGAAGGAACGTGTGGACGAACCTTGAGGATTTTGATCTGAGTCGGGTCTGTGGAGCGGATGTAGAAACTCTTCAGATAAGGCTCGAACATCCCCTGAAAGAGACAAAAAGTGACAGTCAAGAATTAGAAAGACCTACGATGGAAACCTCTGGAACAAAAAAAAAGGGATGAAGCAAACTGAACCGACGATTAAAGACTGGATTGACAATAATAGACGTAAGAAAAATGGAAAAATAAATAAAAACTACAGAAAAATGAATGCCGTGGATTTATTTCGATTTTATTGTACAAGAAGGGTGTTTTTTTTTTGTGTGTTTTCTTTTTTTACTTGCGCTCTGTGTCATGTATTTATTTTAATTTTAATTTAATTTTCATTTTAATTTCATTTTAATTTCATTTTCTTCATTTTATTCATTTTATTTTATTCATTTTATTCATTTTATTCATTTTATTCATTTTATTCATTTTATTTATTTTAATCTTGAATTCTTTCTGTTCTGTTATTATAAAAAAAAAATTAAACGATGGAATGAAAAAAAAGAAGAAGAAAGCCCTAAGATGATCATTGATTATTAGATTGATTAAAATGGTATTAAATCGCTCCTGCAGTGGATACAATAGATGGATACTTTGGAATGTACTTTTCACACTCAAAGAAAGACTGGGTTAAAATGACAATGGACAGTTATAAAATGGAAAAAAATGTCGTTCACAGTTGGACAAAATGAACATATTCACTAATTATTGGTATAAATGGGACAAATATAACCAGAAACATACAGGATGCTATTTGTTAAAAACACTAAATAAATACTAAATAATATCTATATTTTATGTATATTAATCGCTCAGCCGTGCCAGAAATACTTGGGCTACTACACTCTTTAATTAACAAAAGGATGGCAGGTTTTTGATCGATATTTGATCGATATTTGAGCCTGGGGCGGAGTGGATTTCTTACCCTCCTCTTGATGGTCATCGTGGCCACATTTTGAAGAACAACAAACTGGACTTCGCTGCAAAGACAAAAATACACAAAACGTCTCAAAAAGTTTCAAAGGAAAATGTGTCAAATGTTAAGATGTTCTTTTTTTAGATTTTTGACACATTTGAATATGTTCAAAGTCGTCCTGGGGCTCGGACTTTGTCTTCATTCGTTTCTTTTTTGTCCACATCTGATGAAAGGAAACGTTCAGCAGCATAAAAGATGTAAAAGTCTTTATTTTCAGACCAATTCTGGGATGAATCAGGCTCAGTAAATAAAATAAAATAAAAACATTACCCTAAAAATGAAATAAAATAAAAACATTACCATACAAATTTAAATAAAATAAATAAATAAAAACATTACCCTAAAAATAAGATAAAAACATTACCCTAAAAATAAAATAAAAACATTACCCTAAAAATAAAATAAAAACATTACCCTAAAAATAAAATAAAAACATTACCCTAAAAATAAAATAAAAACAAAAATACATTAAAAAATAATTAAAAATTGATTAAAGATTTAATAAAAATAAGAATTTTAACTAGATTCTGCCCAGACATTTTTACTTTTTTAAAACACATTTTTAGTGAAATTAGCTTCAGTTTTGAAAGAGGAAATGTCAAAATCCAACAAATGCCCAAACCAGTGTCACTCAGACCATCCTCTAACTCTTCACTCATCAGAAGACATCAGAGTTCAAAACTACAGAGTCAGAGACATTTGTTTGGACTCCAAATGTTCACGAACAGCTTCCGTTTGAAGCGCGGCTCAGTTGCCAGGCGTTTTAGGGAAAATAGTTCATGAAATAATAACATGAATGAATGAAAGCTCCACTGATCCATTCATTTTCAGTGTAGTATTTCATAAAAAGTCCTAAAACACAGTGTATATGAGTAAAGTCCCAGCATAGAGCTTTATATTTAGGAGAAAACCAATGGAAGTGCGCCGCTGTTTGACCGATTGCACCATTAGCCGCACGCACAGAGCCAGAGGAGGCGTGTCCAATAAAGAGCTGCCGGCGCGGGCAGAGTTATGACCGCGCCGGGCCACCGTAGGCCAGCACCCGTCTCGGTGGTTTACGGGGACGTGTTTACCCAAGTCTCTACCGTGTTTAATTTCCTTCTGTGCTCCGGGGGCCGAGGAGATTTAGACTTTTGTCAGATTGTGCTCCCGCTTCGCCGCCGTTCACGCCGCCGTTCACGCCGCCGTTCATTTGGAGGCGTTCGGGTTTCGGGGGGGAAAAACGAGCGCGCGGCAAATCAAGCGTGCGAACGTTTTGACATTCGGTCCGACGGTCCCGGCTTTTGAACGACAAAGTCTGTGTTGATGAGCTCAAACGCGCAAATATGTGAGGACGAAAGTGGCAAATTGGTGAGAAAAAAACATGTGAACTTGTGATATTTTAAACATGCAAATTTGCTAAAGAAAATAATCAAATTTGCTGCTTTTTTCCCCCCAATGATTCCACATCCACAGCTCAGTGCAGCAGAAGTTTACGGCTGGAGAAGAAAACGATCGTCATCAGTTCGTCGCGTTGGGATTTCACATTATTACAGGGCACAAACACTGGTCTAGACTGTTTAGATGTGTGTGTGTGTGTGTGTGTGCGTGTGTGTGTGTGTGTGTGTGTGCGTGTGCGTGCGTGTGGGCCGTGTCTTGTTATTGTGCATTTACAGTTAATGTCCTTGTAATCTGACACTTTCCAGCAGATGTGTGTATTTTTCCTCGTAAATTTGCCTGTTTTTCTCACAAACTTGCAACGTTTTTCTGGCAGATTTGCTCCTTTAGAATGCGTTCTTCCATTTGTTTTCTTCTTTCGGCTATAATTGGCCCCAACGCGCCGTCGTAGAGGTAGAAAATGTTTTTCCTTTTGGGCAAAATGTGAAGTTAAATCAATACTTTGTCTTTCTCCAGGCAGGGGACTGGGCCAAAGTCTGAAGAAATGTACTGAAAAACTGGAATAGAAAAAGCTGGACAATGTTTTGATGGAACAAATTGTACTTTTTTCTTCTTGTCGCATCATTAACGATCAAAAAGTGACGTACTGCACAAAAAAACACATCTTCACGATTAAAAAGAGGCAATGAGTGACAGTTTTACGCCCCAAAAATGGACTTGGAAACCCCCCCGTTTGCACATTTGAGTGTTGAATTCCTCACCTGTGACTTCGGAGGAGTCGGACCAAGGCTTTTGCGATGACTCCGACCTCAGCTTTTGGGGCGAGATGGAAGTACAACTGGGCCACGGCCATCACCACCTTCAAACAAGACAAACACACCTTCAAACAAAGAGAAATGAGACAAAAACACCTTCAAACAAAGAGAAATGAGACAAAAACACCTTCAAACAAAGAGAAATGAGACAAAAACACCTTCAAACAAAGAGAAATGAGACTAGATAAAAACACCTCAAACAAAGAGATAGAAGAAACGCAGACCAAAAACACCTGTCAAACAAAGAGAAACGAGAACAAAAAAAACCTCCAAACAAAGAGAATTAGATAATAAACACCTTTCAGAACAAAGAGAAATGAGAACAAAAACACCTTCAAACAAAGAGAAATGAGACAAAAACTACCTTCAAACAAAACAGAAAGTATGAGATAAAAACACCTTCAGACAAAGAGAAATGGAGACTAAAACACCTATCAAACAAAGAGAAAGTAGATAAAAACACCTTCAAACAAAGAGAAATGAGACAAAAACACCTTCAAACATAAGACAATGAGACAAAAACACCTTGCAAACAAACGAGAAATTGATAAAAAACCTTTCAAACAAAGAGAAATGCAGACAAAAACACCTTCAAACAAAGAGCAGTGAGATAAAAAAACACCTTCAAACAAAGAAGAAATGAGACAAAAACACCTTCAAACAAAGAGAAATAGATAAAAACACCTCAAACAAAGAGAATAGACAAAACACCTCAAACAAAGAGAAATGAGATAAAAAACACCTTTCAAAAACAAAGAGAAATGAACAAAAACACCTTCAACAAAGAGAAATGAGACAAAAACACCTTCAAAAAAGAGAAACGAGACAAAAGTTTAGTTTAGTTTTGTTTACAGTTACAAGCTAAAGCAGGTAGGGGACGACGCCACAATTTCAGCAAAACCGGACAGCTCCATTGCCCCGCGTCATCAGGGGGCGTCGACAACTTGACGTGAACAACAACTATCCACCAAGTCAGACTCAACGGCAAACTCTGTTCATGGAACACAGCTTCTTCCAAAGGCCAGGACTAAACCAGGGCCTGCACCGGAACTAAACCAGCCTGAACCTGCGGACTAACCAGCCTGAACCAGGGACTTTAAACAGGCTGAACCGGGGACTAAACCAGGCCTGCACCGGGACTAACCAAGCCTGCACCGGGACCTAAACACAGGCCTGAACCGGGACTAAACCAGCCTGAATGGGACTAAACCAGGCCGTGCACCGGGACTAAACCAGGCCTGCACCGGGACTAAACCAGGCCTGCACCGGGACTAAACCAGGCCTGCACCGGGACTAAACCAGGCCTGAACCGGGACTAAACCAGGCCTGCACTGGGACTAAACCAGGCCTGCACCGGGACACACACACTGGTCTGCTGTCATGACTCACGGCTGCGTTCCTGCTCTGGAGAAGAGGTTTGGTGTTCCTCAGCAGAAGCCGGTGGTCCGGGTCCATGACGTACGGCTTCCTCTTGGCCATCGGCTCCGCCTTCTTCTCCTTCTCCTCCTCGTCCTCTTCCTCGTCGTCGTCGGAGCCGTAAAAGGTCTTTCCGTCAGTGTTGCCTTCCTCCAGCAGAGACTCCTGCAGGATTTAAAACAACTTTAAACGTCTAAACACGATACGAGAACGTGATATTTGGAGAAAGTTAAGATGTTAAAAACTGACCCGCACCTTCTCCCTCCATCCATATTTACCAAAATTCACCCCCCACAATTTGGACCATTATCTTGTAAACAATGTGCCCCCTTCCACAGGGGCACATTTAAAGGCGTCCAAGAGTCTGGACCCAAACCAGTTTTTCACTGCTGGCCGGGTCTCTGGGGTCCTGCAGTTACAGAGGGATGAGGGTCTTCATCATGGAATAAGAATCATCCGCATAAGAATCAAAGTCATTGCATGTCCACTGTACACATTCAGTCACTTGGCAACCCCAAGTACAGCGCCGAACACGTGCCACGATAAAAACACCAAACAATCGGCTTCTGTGAAATGTCACATTTGATTTGCTCGTTGTAAATCTGTGCCAACTTCAAGAGTTTCCAATTTGTACGATTTATTGCCGTCGGCGTCTTCTGTCATCGTCAACAGGGCAACGATAAAAAGATACTGGGTTTACAGCCTGTGAGCGCAGACAACCGCACAGCCACACAACCGCACAGCCACACAACCGCACAACCGCACAGCCGCACAGCCACACAACCGCACAGCCAAACAACCGCACAGCCGCACAACCGCACAATTGCACAACCGCACAGCCACACAACCACACAACGCACCCCAGCCACACAAACCGCACAACCGCACAGCCGCACAACCGCACAGCCGCACAATTGCACAACCGCACAGCCACACAACCACACAACCGCACAGCCGCACGCCACACAACCACACAGCGCACAGCCACACAACCGCACAGCCGCACAAACCGCACAATTGCACAACCGCACAATTGCACAACCCGCACAGCCACACAACCGCACAGCCACACAACCACACAGCCGCACAGCCACACAACCGCACAGCCGCACAACCGCACAATTGACAACCGCATCAGCCACACAACCGCACACACGCAAGCCGCACAGCACACACCACACAGCGCAGCAACAACGCACAGCCGCACAACGCCACAGCCGCACAGCCACACAAACACACAGCCGCACAGCCGCACAACCGCACAACCGCACAGCCGCACAGCCGCACAACCGCACAACCGCACAACGCACAACCGCACAGTCGCACAACCCCACAACGCCACAGCCGCACAACCGCACAACCGCACAGCCACACAACCGCACAGCCGCAACAGCCACACAACCGCACAATTGCACAACCGCACAGCCGCACAACCGCCAGCCGCACAACCGCACAGCCGCACACGCACAAGTAGACTCAATGACATTTGGCTTAACAAGGGACAGGTTAACAGGCCTAAAACCGGGGACTAAACCGGGCTAAACCGGGCCTAAACCCGGCCGAAACCAGCGAAACGGGCCTAAACCGGCCTAAACCAGGCCTAAACCGGGCCTAAACCAGGCCTAAACCAGGCCTAAACCAGGCCTAAACCGGGACTAAACAAATAAAAGGACAAACACATTTACAGATTCGTCTCTAAACTAAACAAAAGCTCGACACTGAAATCTCACATTTGTTTCTTTTTTTTTGGGTGTTATTTATCGCTGGATTCCAGTGTTATAATGCCACACTGCGGACATGAGACACACTGGATTCAAACAGATAGATTACATTTTGGATTACTTGACTGTTGTACTTTCTTTGTTTTCTTTACGCTTTAATAAGATGATAAGTTAATCTTGTTCTGAACATATTTTGACGCTCGTTAAATCAACTGTCGATGGAACAAGCATGAAATACTCTTGTTTGACTTAAAATATTGAAGAAGACGAGCGTTTTCTAACTGTTCTGTCGGCTAAATTGTGTTTTAATGAAGTCAAAATGAACTCAAATCAAGATAAACACGACTGAATTCAATCACCGTCTCACTCATGGTCTCATTTAGCGCGTTTTCCCCCCCAGTGTTCGGCCTTGTTTCCCCTGTGGTCGGCGCCGCGGCTCGGGTTCTGGGGACGACGCCGTGGCAGGTAATGAACCGGCGCCGTCGCAGTGTTTTACCAGCCAAACTATACGTCCGATTCATGAGCCAAACTGTTCCGATTCATGAGCCAAAAAACTGTCCGATTCATGAGCCAAACTGTCAGATTCATGAGCCAAACTATGTCCGATTCATGAGCCAAACTGCCGATTCATGAGCCAAACGTCGATTCATGCCAACTGTCGTCATGAGCCAATGTCCGGATTATGAGCCCAAACTGTCGATTCATGCAAATGCCGATCAAAGCACTGTCCGATTCATGAGCCAAACGTGTCCGATTCATGAGCCAAACTGTCCGATTCCATGAGCCAAACTGTCCGATTCATGACCAAACTGTCGATTCATGAGCCAAACTGTCAGATTCATGAGCCAAACTGTCCGATTCATGAGCCAAACTGTCCGATTCATGAGCCAAACTGTCGATTCATGAGCCAAACTGTCCGATTCATGAGCCAAACTGTCCGATTCATGAGCCAAACTGTCCGATTCATGAGCCCAAACTGTTGATTCATGAGCCAAACTGTCCGATCATGCAAGCCAAACTGTCCGATTCATGAGCCAAACAATGTCCGATTCATGAGCCAAACTGTCCGATTCATGAGCCAACTTCAGATTCATGACCAAACTGTCCGATTCATGAGCCCCAAACTGTCCGATTCATGAGCCAAACTGTCCGATTCATGAGCCAAAACTGTCGATTCAGAGCAACTGTCAATTCATGAGCCAAACTGTCCGATTCATGGCCAAACTGTCGATTCATGGGCCAAACTGTCCGATTCATGAGCCAAACTGTCCATTCATGAGCCAAACAGTCAGTTCATGAGCCAAACTGTCCGATTCATGAGCCAAACAGTCTCGATTCATGAGCCAAACTGTCCGATTCATGAGCCCAAAACTGTCCATTCATGAGCCAAAACTGTCCGATTCATGAGCCAAACTGTCCGATTCATGAGCCAAACTGTCCGATTCATGAGCCAAACTGTCCGATTCATGAGCAAACTGTCCGATTCATGAGCCAAAACTCATCCGATTCATGAGCCAAACAGTCCGATTCATGAGCCAAAACAGGTCCGATTCATGAGCCAAACAGTCCGATTCATGAGCCAAACTGTAACCGATTCATGAAGCCAAACTGTCAGATTCATTGAGCCAAACTGTCAGATTCATGAGCCAAACTGTCAAATTCATGAGCCAAACTGTCAGATTCATGAGCCAAAACAGTCAGGTTCATGGGCCAAACTGTCCGATTCATGAGCCAAACTGTCCGATTCATGAGCCAAACTGTCCGATTCATGAGCCAAACTGTCCGATTCATGAGCCAAACTGTCCGATTCATGAGCCAAACTGTCAGATTCATGAGCCAAACTGTCCGATTCATGAGCCAAACTGTCAGATTCATGAGCCAAACTGTCAGATTCATGAGCCCAGCTTGTGGGGGTGTAATTAACAAACTTTGCATATTTAAAACTTCACCGAGGCGACGGCTGCACAATAAGTATTTGCCCGTAACGTGGCCGACGTTTCCTTCGGCTATTTTATACTTTTTTAATCCGTAACGTTTAAGGGGGGCCACAAAACTGAGGGAAGTTATGTGTCTAAAAACATCCAGATCTCGTCACAAATCTGGAAATTGTAGTGTTTTTGTGATGCTCAGAGTCTATTTTTTATCCTATTTTTTAGCCTTATTTTATTATTTATTATTATTATTATTATTATTATTCGTTTTACTATTTATTATTTATTATAATTTTAGTTTTACAGTTTTTCTCTATATTTTTTATTATTATTATATATATATATATATTTTTTTTATATATATTTGAATTTTTTTTCTTTAGATATTTTTTAAACATTATTTATATATATCATTTTTTGTCTTTATGTTTTTTGCCATTACTCGTGTTGTTTCGTTTTGCACTTTATCGTTTTTGTTCACTGAAAATGGCAATAAACCTTTTTCTGAATCCGTTTCTTGATTCCTGATTTTCAATTCCATTTCCTGTTTCCTGTTTCCCATTTCCTGTTTCCCAATTCCTGATTCTGTTTCTGTTTTGTGCTGTGTATTACCGACAACCTCGCGATATGATCCTGAGACGTGGAGATCCCTTAAAACCCGTGTTAAATGTACTGCACTTCCATCTTCACATCCTAAAATACATATATATAATACAATTGTCTGATCAATAATGCTTTTAGGTTCAGCTATAATTTATTCATTCCTTCTGCATTTGATCTCGTTTGGGTCTAGTCCAGGAACACGCCCCCAAATCTGGGTCTAGTCCAGGAGCACATCCCCAAATCTGGGTCTAGTCCAGGAGCACATCCCCAAATCTGGGTCTAGTCCAGGAGCACATCCCCAAATCTGGGTCTAATCCAGAAACACATCCCCAGATCTGGGTCTAGTCCAGAAACACATCCCCAGATCTGGGTCTAGTCCAGGAACACGTCCCCAAATCTGGGTCTAGTCCAGATGTGTTCCTGGACTAGACCCAGATTTGGGTCTAGTCCAGAAACACATCCCCAGGTCTGGGTCTAGTCCAGGAACATTCCCGGATCTGGGTCTAGTCCAGGAACACATCCCCAGGTCTGGGTCTAGTCCAGGAACACATCCCCAGGTCTGGGTCTCGTCCAGGAACACATCCCCAGGTCTGGGTCTAGTCCAGGAACACATCCCCAGGTCTGGGTCTAGTCCAGGAACACATCCCCAGGTCTGGGTCTGGTCTCGGTCAGGACCTTGGCTGGAGCATTTGACCTTTGACATGTTTATGGGAGAAACTAGGACCTGAAGAAACCCCCCCAGACACAATGTGGTTAAAAGATCAGAAAACTCACGTTGATGTTGGGGTTGAGGAACTGCGTCCTGGCGTAGCGCGTTAGCATGTTGATGATGACCACTTGGCCCCACTCCTCCACGTCGATGAGCAGGTTACACAACTTCCTGTAGTTTTTGTGAATCAGATCGATGCGCTCGGGGCACACCTCTTCGAACGCCATCACCACGCTGCCCGCCACCAGCTGCGGAGACACGGCGACGCAACCGCACGTAAACAAGCGCATCGCAAAAACATCACGGGGAATGAGAGCGGACCACGACGATACTCCAGTCCAACATTTGATTTTATTGATTTTATTGATTTTATTGATTCTATTGATTTTATTGATGTTATTTTAAATACAATGTTATTTAAAAAAAATATATATATATATATTTTATTTTATTTAAATACAGTGTTATTTTAAATAAAAAAATATGTTATTTTATTTTATTTTATATCTTAATTATGTCAAATATGAGGCTTGTCCAGGCATTTTAAAAGGGAAAAAAAAGGTAAATCTACAAACAATCGCGCACCAGAAACAGAATTTTTAGCTTTTTATTCAAACAAACGCCACAAAACAAACCCGGCAAACATTAGTGAACTGTAGAAAGTGGATTTTAACATTGAATAAACTGTTTTTACTCGTTTCCAAACGTAGCAAACACAGGAAAAAGGAGCGTCAAGCCAAAACAGTGCGCGTATTTATCATTTATCCGTGTTTTTGCGTGTTTTTGCGCGTTATTTATTGCGCACAGATTGCGAGCTGTCAGCGTTTTCTTCTTTCAAACTCTGTGGATTTTTATCTTTTTATTTTTATTATTTTATTTTTTTACATTTTCCAGCGCCTCATCCGTCAAACACTGCGAAAACGGGCGGGGTAAACGGGCGGGGTAAAAGGGCGCGGTAAATGGTCAGTAAGACTGTACGTGTGAGCGGAGGCGAGCGGGCGAACACTGACCGTCGTCTTGTCGGCGAGCAGCTTCTCGATGACCTCGATGAGCTGGTCCTTCTGCTCGGGATCCAAACTGAACGGGCAAAAAACACGGAAATGCAGTTCATGATGTCGTTTCGTCAAGTTTGATCAAGTTTTATCAAGGAAAACGTCAAATCTGCCACGTCAAAACAACACAAAACATAAATCACGAGTCAACGGACCAACCAGCGAAGCCAAAAGAAACAAACACCGTGATAATAATAATGATAATAATAATCATAATGATAATAATAATAATCAAAAGAAACAAAGACAGTGATAATAATAATGATAATAATAATAATAATGATAATAATAATAATCAAAAGAAACAAAGACAGTGATGATAATAATAATAATAATAATAATAATAATAATAACAACAATCATAATGATAATGATAATAACAATGATAATAATAATAATAATAATAATAATAATAATAATAGTAATAATAATCAAAAGAAACAAAGACAGTGATAATAATAATAATAATAATAATAATAACAATCATAATGATAATAACAATGATAATAATAATAATAATAACAATGATAATAATAATAATAATAATAATAATAGTAATAATAATCAAAAGAAACAAAGACAGTGATAATAATAATAATAATAATAATAATAATCAAAAGAAACAAAGACAGTGATAATAATAATAATAATAATCAAAAGAAACAAAGACAGTGATAATAATAATAATAACAACAATCATAATAATAACAATGATAATGATAATAACAATGATAATAATAATAACAATGATAATAATAACAATGATAATAATAATAACAACAATGATAATGATAATGATAATAATAATAATGATATGATAATGATAATAATAACAATGATAATAATAATAATGATAATAACAATGATAATAATAGTAGTAATAATAACAATACAAATAATAATGATATGATAATGATAATAATAGTGATAATAATGATAATAATAATGTAATTGCTGTTGTTTTAGTTGTAGTTTATTAAAATGTGTTTAATAATACTGATTTTATATTGATTATAAACAGGAAAAGACAAAGATAGTCAGATTAAGTCAATAAAATGGTGCTAATAATGTTTTTTTTTATACATTTGTGAAGCTGGAGAAGTTATAGATTTGTTTTGTTAAAACTGTGCTGTGATATATGTTTTCTTGACATATTCGTTGTATTTACTGCTTTTTTTTTACCGTCGTTAAATGCAAAAAACACTGCGTTTAGTGGAGTCTGACGTGTTAAGGCCAAAAAAAATTAAAAAAATTAAAAGAAATCAACTTAAAAACATTTTTTAGATTCAATTTATTTACTTTTCTGACACAAATTATACATGTCGTCATTATGGATGCAACGTAACATAAACAACACTGTCACAAAAAGGTATTGGCTGTGGATTAAAAAGTAAAACAACAAACTCGGCTCTGATGGACAAAAAAAGAGAATAATTCAAGAAAACTTTTTTACATTATTATTATTGTGATCTTTTAATTTCCTGGATGCCCGTCTCACTTTTAAAGGTCTAAATGGACTTGCCCCTCCCCCTTTTATGGATCTTATTATTAAAAACCAGCACTGGAGCGCCAGAGCATTAACCAGAGGAGACTGCGACGTTCAAAGGCACACGACTAAATTTAGCCAAACCGTGGAGTCGATCAGAGGCACAGACGGATGGAACACACCAGAGCGCGTCAGAAACCGTGACAACGACTCAAACTGTCTGAAAACAAAACCAGTCGCGCGCCCACAGATGATCTTATGCTTTTTTGCTGGGCTCTTTCGACTTCTGACTGCTGCTTTCGCTGTATCGTCTCAGATGTGCGGACAAACGCTGTTCTTTTGTGCAAACGCTGGCATGTTTATGTCGACACTGTCCTAATTCAAATAAATGAAATAAATGAAATAAATGAAATAAATGAAATATATGAAATAAATGAGATAAATGAAATAAATGAAATATATGAAATAAATAAAATATATGAAATAAATGAAATAAATGAAATAAATGAAATATATGAAATATATGAAATATATGAAATAAATGAAATATATGAAATATATGAAATAAATGAAATAAATATAAAATAATAATAATAACAATAACAATAATAAAAAATTAAAAATAAAGTAAAAGTAAATAATAATAATAATAATAATAAATAAATAAATAATAATAGTAATAATAATAAATAATTGAAAAATAAAGTAAAAGTACAAAAAAATATATATAATAATAAAAAATAAATTTTAAAATAAATAATAATAATAATAATAAAATTTTAAAATAAATAATAAATAATAAATAATAAATAATAATATTTAAAAAAAATAACTAAAACAAAGTTAAGTTAAATTAAATCAAATTACACAATCTGCACCCACAATCAAGGACTGGACTGACATTGCAACAGACATACAGAAGATGGAAAAAAAAAAAAAATCACATTCAGACTTAATTCGGAAATGGACACGTTTACCAGACTTTGGACTGGACGGGACCTTTTTCTTTTAGCTCAGTGTGTTTTCTGTGACTGTTCTGTGCTACTTGCGTTTCTTTCTGCACCGTTTACGTTCTACGTCTTGTGTCCTTTATATGTCCTAAAATAAATGAATACCTGTAGAGTTTGGGGATGGCGTGCGCCGCGGTCTTCCTGACGTACGGAGACATGTCGGAGGCGGCTTCTTTAATGGCCAGCATCATGATGGGGACGATGATGGTGACTCTGATGCTGGACAGGACCCTCAGAGCGCTGGCCCGGATCAGCTGGTTCGGGTCCTACAGACAGAGCACAAGTATTAATAGAGTTCTTTCGTCACAAGAGTGTGTAAAGTTGCTCCTACAAACACCAAACTTTACAATCTGGGACTCAAACCGCGTCATTTTAATTGTCAATATAATAAAGTGTGTTTGTGGTGGAAAGTGAATCAGAATGTCCAGATTTAGCAGATTTAGGGCTCAATCTACTCCATCTAAACTCTTTAAAAGAACATTCGGCGCAGGCGAGGCTCGCTCATGTTTAATCTGATTGGTTTTTAAGATGTTTTGTTATTTACGGCTTCATTTAAGAAAAAGAAACTCCAAAAGCTAAACTTCATTACTGCCATTCATTACTGCAGTTTCTTCCTTGTTGTAGTCACATTTAGTGGCTTCTACACATTTAGCTGCCTCTACACATTTAGCGGCTTCTACACATTTAGCGGCTTCTACACATTTAGTGGCTTCTACACATTTAGTGGCTTCTACACATTTAGCGGCGTCTACACATTTAGCGGCTTCTACACATTTAGTGGCTTCTACACATTTAGCGGCTTCTACACATTTAGCGGCTTCTACACATTTAGTGGCCTCTACACATTAGTGGCTTCTACACATTAGTGGCTTCTACACATTAAGTGGCTTCTACACATCAAGTGGCTTCTACACATCAAGTGGCTTCTACACATTAGTGGCTTCTACACATTAGCGGCCTCTACACATTAGCGGCCTCTACACATTAGCGGCTTCTACACATTTAGTGCTTCTACACATTTAGTGGCTTCTACACATTTAGTGGCTTTCTACAACATTAGCGCTTCTACACATTAGCGCTTCTACACATTTAGCTGCCGCGTCTACACATTAGCGGCTTTCTACACATTAAGTGGCTGTTCTCTATGTGTCTACCTTATGGCTGTCTACACATTTACGTGGCTTCTACACATTTAGTGGCTTCTACACATTTAGTGGCTTCTACACATTTAGTGGCTTCTACACATTTAGTGGCTTCTACACATTTAGTGGCTTCTACACATTTAGTGGCTTCTACACATTTAGCGGCTTCTACACATTTAGTGGCTTCTACACATTTAGTGGCTTCTACACATTTAGTGGCTTCTACACATTTAGTGGCGTGCTGCAGGAGCTCTATATCAGGCTTTGAACACAGAAAAGCTTAGCCAAACCGATATGCAACCGCGATCGATACGTGCGAAGTCTCTGTCGCCTCGTCGGAGTTGCCGGTGACGACCTGAGCCGCCGCGGACACAGTGTGAGGATAACGAAAGGCTACCGAATCGGAGCGTCACCTTCAAGCCGCGCTGGAAGGTGGAGATGGACAGAAGAGCCAGGTCCTGCTGCTCCTCGGCGTAACGCACCAGATACACATACACCAACTTCTTCACCTGGAACACACCGAGTTCAGAAGGGAATTATGTCGGTTTTGCGGCAGTTGTTTTCACAGCGATGAGCGGCGCAGGTACGAAAGACTAAAAATAGCATCATGAAATTACAGCGTTTGAATTGAGATGAAGGTGCCACGCGGCTGAGAAGTATTTATTACGAATGAGGAGTTATTATAACCAGGAAATTAAACAAAGCAACGACCACTGCAACCCTTTGACCGAAATATTTATTAAAGCTTATAAATCAGAACTTTCACGGGGAAAATGATCTAAATTATATCAATGCATTAATGATCTGGACACTTTACTAATTACATTCAAAACAAATGGGAAAGAGAGGGTCATTTTGTTTTGACGGCTGAAGAGTGGGAACATATATGTACAGCTCAATGGAGGAGCACAAAATCACACGTTTGGAGGGGAGTTCTGTTGGAAAAATGTGTCACGCTTTTTCGTAACACCACGTCAAAGTGCTCATTATTCACTGGGAACTGCTAAATGTTGGAGAAACTGTGGCAGCAAGGAGGCAAACCACTATCACGTGTTCTGGGACTGTCCCGCAGCTCAAAAGAATTGGACTACAGCCACCTTCCCACTTGTTTTCGGAACTATGCATTTGGGCCTGAAAACTCCTGCCATGGACAATAAATGGATACTTCTGGGACATACTTCTGGCCCACAGCGGGGGAAAAGTGGGCTCATCTTCTCCCCGCAGTCCAAAGCTTATAAATGTGATGCAAAGGTTAAATTGTCCCAAGAGAACAGCGTCAATAAGGGTCAGTAAATGTGAACTGGTCTGCCCTCAATCGCCCAAATGCACTGTAGACCAGGGCTAGTCAACCTAAGGCCCGAGGGCCAAATCAGGCCTGTCAAGCAATTGAATCCGACCCAGGACCCATCTTCCAAATCTTGAAAAAATAAAATAATAATCTTGTTTACGGGCTTAATTGTGGATTAGCGCTCGATTAGACCTGGTTTGGTCTAGGGCAGGGCTATTCAATTTAATTTTCCTGAGGTCCGGATAGGCTACAAAACCAGGTCGGAACCAAGACTAACCCAGAATCCAACCAGGTCTATCCCAGGTCCAAAACAAAGTCTTAAACCAGAAAAAAACAGAAAACCAGGAATTAAATCAGAAAACAAACAAAAACATTTGGAAGATGGGACGTGGGCCGGATCAGATCGTTTGGCGGGCCTGATCTGGCCCCCGGGCCTTAAGTTGAATAGCCCTGGTCTAGGGTTTAGTCCTTGTTTGATTCTGGGTTAGTCCTGGGTGGGTGGGCAAGACCACACAGACCACGGCCCCCCTGCAGCAGTCAAAGAGAAGTGAAAGTGTGACAGGATGCGAAGCCACTCACCTCGATGTTTTTACAGGCCACGTTCTTGACCACGGCCGGAAAGAGATCGGACGCATTTTTACCTCGAGCGATCATCTGTGAACACGAGAATCGCACGTTATTGTTCTCCTCGTTCTTATTCTGTCACTTTGTCCTTTGATAACAGCGAATGATTGATTCAAATGAAAGTGTGATTTCAAATGTGGAAAACGCTCATTAAGTACTTCTGTGTGGCCGGCGTTCTAGAAGAATCCTGCATAAGGAAAGTGTGGGAACTAAAGGGTTCTAGAACTGCTGAAAATACTGCTGAATGTGGGGGAAAGTGAAGTGGAACGTGATGTGGTTTCACTGGAGGAACTGGGACTAGAATATGGAACTGGGACTAGAATATGGAACTGGGACTAGAATATGGAACTGGGATTAGAATATGGAACTGGGACTAGAATATGGAACTGGGACTAGAATATGGAACTGGGACTAGAATATGGAATTGGGACTAGAGAATATGGAACTGGGACTAGAGAATATGGAACTGGGACTAGAATATGGAACTGGGACTAGAATATGGAACTGGGACTAGAGAATATGGAACTGGGACTAGAGAATATGGAACTGGGACTAGAGAATATGGAACTCGGACTAGAATATGGAACTCGGATTAGAATATGGAACTGGGATTAGAATATGGAACTGGGATTAGAATATGGAACTGGGATTAGAATATGGAACTGGGATTAGTGAATAATGTGAAACTGGGACGTTAGATAATAGGACACTGGGAGTTAGAATATGGAACTAGATGGACTATTAGATATGGAACTGGGACTAGAATATGAACTGGGACTAGAGAATATGGAAAACTGGACTAGAGAATATGGACTCGGACTAACACCAATATGGAACTCGGAACTAGGAATCATTAGGAAACTGGATTAGCATAATAGGAAATGTAGATTTCAGAATATAGGAACTGGCGATTAGAGATATGAGGAACCTGCGGGACTAGAATATGCGAACCATGATTAGAATATGCGAAACTGGAGCACTAGATGAATAGTATGGAGACTTGCGGACACACAATAATGCGAACTCCGGAACTAGAATATGGAACTCGGACTTAGAATATGGAACTGGGATTAGAATATGGAACTGGGATTAGAATATGGAACTGGGATTAGAATATGGAACTGGGATTAGAATATGGAACTGGGATTAGAATATGGAACTGGGACTAGAATATGGAACTGGGATTAGAATATGGAACTGGGACTAGAATATCACCAAATATGGGAAATCAAGGTGGAGTTTGAACACATTTAATGCTGTATTTTACATGATTTGTTTATTGAAAAGGAGATGAGAACGTTCCAGAATGTTTTTGTTTCATGGTCAAATACTTTGACATTTGCATACATATATTTAATCTTCATATACATTACAAACGTTACCACAAATGTACTTTTTGTGAAACAATAAGAATGTGTCATTTCCCGCAATCGTTTGTCACAGAAAAACAAACAAATTGACATTTTTTTAAAGCAATAAAACATCTGTGAATGAATGAATGAATACAAGAATACATTATTAACAATGAGTGAACCAGATCAGGACCAGGTCTGAACCAGATCAGAACCAGGTCAGGACCAGGTCTGAACCAGTTCTAATCCCGGTCTGGGTTTGTGTTTCTTTCGAAGCTGCAGCAACTGAATAATTTCCTCTGAGGATCAATAAAGCATTCTGCCTCAGATTAAACCAGGTCCAAGGCAAGTCTAAAGCAGGTCTAGACCAGATCAAAACCAGGTCTAAACCAGATTAAAAACCAGGGCTAAACCAGGGCTAAACCAGGACAAAAGCAGGTCTAAACTAGGACTAAACCAGGGCTAAACCAGGTCTTAACCGGGACTAAACCAGGGCTAAACCAGGGCTAAACCGGGGCTAAACCAGGACAAAAGCAGATCTAAACCAGGGCTAAACCAGAGCTAAACCAGGGCTAAACCAGAGCTAAACCAGGGCTAAACCAGGACAAAAGCAGGTCTAAACCAGGACTAAACCAGGGCTGAACCAGGTCTTAACCGGGGCTAAACCAGGACAAAAGCAGGTCTAAACCAGGACTAAACCAGGGCTCAACTAGGTCTTAACCGGGGCTAAACCAGGACAAAAGCAGATCTAAACCAGGGCTAAACCAGAGCTAAACCAGGGCTAAACCAGAGCTAAACCAGAACTAAACCAGGACAAAAGCAGGTCTAAACCAGGACTAAACCAGGGCTGAACCAGGTCTTAACCGGGGCTAAACCAGGACAAAAGCAGATCTAAACCAGTGCTAAACCAGAGCTAAACCAGGGCTAAACCAGGTCTTAACCGGGGCTAAACCAGGACAAAAGCAGGTCTAAACCAGGTCAAAACCGTGCCTGAACCCCTCCAAACCCCTCCAAACCCCTGGACTTTTCTCACATGTCATTTCATGCCTTTACTCGTGCAGAATGTCTCGTCCTGGAGAAATAATGAATGAAGCGCTGAAGGATCCGACACAGATTATGAATATTAAAGAGCTGACGGCGCAGCGCTGTTAGACCATCTCAAACCCAACTCCGGGTTCAGCCCAAAGAGACATTTTACGCTCCTGGATTCAACCCCTGGTCCAGCCTGTTCCATTAAAGCTGGATTAGAAGTGCTCAAGAGTGAAATGAGCAAAGAACGGGCACAAACTTCCACAAAGTTCTTGAAAACATGAAAACGATGTCACCTTTTTCTACAGATTAACATTTACTGCACTCGAAACTTGAACCGGTTGCAATTAGCTAAACGAAGCTAAAGGACTAAATGTGCACAATAATTACCATGAAACAACAGGCAGCATCAAATATTTATGCGCTGAGCAACTCTGGGCGAGTGCATAACCCAGAAAACATGTATTATTACTTTAATTTAAAGTGACGTAGGACAATTGTCTGATTTTGACTTTATTTGGTGTATTTAAACCTGTCGTACATAGAAATGATAGTTTGACACCGATCGAGCAGGTGTTTGTGGAGAAAATGTTGATAAATCTGTAGAAAATGACAGGAAGTGACATCACACCAGGAACACTCATTTCAAGTTTATGCAGAATTTACACAAATAAACAACTTTTTTGACTCTCTAAACATGAATTCAACAAAATAAAGTCGCTCTCATGTATTTGTATTCGTCACATAAAAATAATAGTGACATTAGATGAGTTTTGGCCCAGTGTTTGCTGGGTAAATTTCCTATCGTGATGTCATCAATTACAAACAGGAAGTGACATTATAAATCTAAAAAATGTGCTATTCTGTCATAAAAAATGTTTTAATAACTTTTAGCAACAGTTTAAATATATAAAACTTAATTGCATTTTAGTTCAGTGAGTCGTCCGACCTGTAGGGGGCGCTTTAATGACAGGTGCGGCCCCGCATATGTACAATTTATGTTTTCTTTGTACATTTCGTCGTCGGCGCGTCCAACGTTATTTTGAGTTAGAAAATGTGACCAAAAAAAAACGAATTAAAAATCACGTTTAAAAGCCAATTAAAGCCACGGTGACGTACAAGATGTCCACTTTTAAAGCCATTCAAAACCATACTCTTTTATTCGGCTGTGATATGTTTATTTTGCGCATCACTCACCTCCCGTTTCCACTATTAGATCATATTAAACGTCAAAACTGCCCAAATAAACGCACTAAACTCACCGCGACAATCCTCTTCATGGCCTCCAGCTTCAGAGAATCTTTGTTACTGTCCAACATCTCCTTCAAGTCGTCGTGCCTGAAAGAACAGCAGAGTTTTAATGAGAACCTAAAATACACTTCTGCTGCTCAGACTTTCATTTAAAGTCAGTGGGAAAAGTCTGTTTGGCCCAGAAATGTGGGCTTTGAAGTCGCCGCTATGGAAACCATGCAAACTCCTGATCCTGCAGAGGCGAGCAACCGACAAGCCAGTTTAATCCCACAAATAAGATGCCGATTTCCATAGCAACACAACTCTCTACACGTTACAAAGGCAAACATTTAAAAACATTTTATTTTTAGATGTTACTTTAGACAAAAATGGTCCTGATTGATGAGAAAACACAAGGATTGAGCACAAAAATGAGACAAACTGAATCGTATCGTGTAGATTTACTCAGGGCGAGACGTGGAACAGCACTTTGACTCAGAGTACAGTTACACTGTCAAAAGTATCACGAAAAGTACAAGTTCATGGACCAGAGAGTGCGAGTCAGGATGAGATCAGCAGAAAACATCAGCTCAGTGACAGTGGAGGTGGGGCTGGAGGAGGGGCTGGAGGAGGGGCTGGAGGAGGGGCTGGAGGGGTGGAGGTGGGGACTCCAGAGTGGACTGGAGGAGGGCGGAGGAGAGGCTGGAGGAGGGGCCGGAGGAAGAGCTGGAGGAGGGGCCGGAGGAGAGGCTGGAGGAGAGAGCCGAAGAGGGCCAGGAGGAGGGGCCGGAGGAGGGGAGCTGGAGGAGGGGCTGGAGGTGGGGCTGGAGGAGGGGCTGGAGGTGGGGCTCCAGGTGGGGCTGGAGGAGGGGGCCGGAGGAGAGGCTGGAGGAGCGAGGCCGGAGGAAGGAACTGGAGGAGAGGCCGGAAGAGTAGGCGCCGCGAGGAGGGGCCGGAGGAGAGGGCCGGAGCAAGTGGCTGGACGAGAGGGCCGGAGAAGAGGGGCTGGAAGGAGAGGCCGGAAGAGAGGCGGAGGAGGGCTGGAGGAGGGGCTGGAGGAGGGGCTGGAGGAGGGGCCGGAGGAGAGGCTGGAGAGGGCTGGCAAGGTGGGGACTGGAGGAAAGGCGGAGGAGGGCGCAGAAGAGTGCGGAGAGAGGCCGGAAGAGAGCGTGGAGCGAGGGCTGGAGGAGTGGCTGAAGGTGGGGCTGGAGGTGGGGCTGGAGGAGAGGCTGGAGGAGAGACTGGAGGTGGGAGCTGGAGCTGGAGGAGGGGCTGGCATGGAGGGGCTGTAGGGGGGGCTGAAGAGAGGCTGGAGGTGGGGCCGGAGGTGGGCTGGAAGAGAGGCTGGAGGTGGGGCTGGAAGGAGAGCCGGAGGTGGGGCTGGAGAGAGCCGAGGAGGGGCCGGAGGAGGGGCTGGAGGTGGGCTGGAGGAGAGCTGGGGAGGGGCAGGAGGAGGCTGTAGGAGGGGCAGGAGGAGGGGCTGGAGTGGGCTGGATGAGGTGGCGGAGGTGGGGCGGAGGCTGGAGGAGGCGGAGGTGGGCGCTGGAGGAAGGGCTGGAGGAGGGGCCTGACGGTAGGCTGGAGAGGTGAGGGCAGTAGGGGGGGGGGAACAAGAGGTGGATTAGGCTGGAGGAGGGCGCAGGAGGTGGGGCCGGGTGGGGCTGGGAGGAGAGGCTGGAGGAGGCTGGAGGAGGGCTGAAGAAGGGCTGAGGTGGGCTGGAGGAGGGCGCTGGAGAGGGCTGGAAGGAGTGGTCGGAGGAGGGGCCGGAGGAGAGGCCGGAGGAAGCAGCTGGAGGTGTGGCCAGAGAGGGGCCGGAGGGGTGGAGTGGGGCTGGAGGAGAGGCTGGAGGTGGGGCCGGAGGAGGGGCCGGAGGGGCTGGAGGTGGGGCTGGAGGTGGAGCAGGAGGAGGGCCGGAAGAGAGCCGGAGGAGGGGCTGGAGAGAGGCTGGAGAGGGCTGGAGGTGGAGGAGGGGCTGGAGGTGGCGGCTGGAGGAAAGGCTGGAGGTGGGGCCCGAGGTGGGCTGGAGGGAGGGCCCGGAGAGGGGCTTTGAAGGAGAGGCTGGAGGAGAGGCTGGGGACGGGCTGGAGTGAGGGGCTGGAAGAAGGGCTGGGAGTGGGGCTGGAGGATTGGCCTGAGGAGTGGCTGGAGGAGGGGCTTGGAGGAAGAGCTGGAGGTGGGCGCTGGAGGAGGGGCTGGAGGTGGGGCTGAAGAGGGCTGGAGGAGGGGCTGAAGAAGAGCTGTTGCGATGTGGGCTGGGAAAGAGAGGCTGGTGGGGGTGGAGGAGGGGCTGGAGGGAGGGGCTGGAGTGTGGGACTGGCAGGAGGGGCTGGAGGAGGGGCTGAGGAGAGGCTGAGAGGTGGAGCAGGGAGGGGGGGCGCGTGAGGAGGGCCGGAGGAGAGGCCGGGAAAAGGGAGAAAGGGCCATGGAGGGTGGGCCAGGAGGAGGGCCGGAGAGAGCTGGAGGTTGTGGCCCGGATGAGAGGCCCGGAGGGCTGGAGTGGGGCTGGAGGAGAGGCTGGAGGTGGGCCGGAGGACAGGGCCGGAGGGGCTTGGAGGGTGGGGTCTGGAGGTGGGCAGGAGGAGGGGCCGGAAGAAGGCCGGGGGAGGGGCCGGAGGAGAGGCTGGAGGAAGGCCTGGAGGGGGCCAGGAGGTGGGGCCGGAGGAGGGGCCGGAGGAGGGCTGGAGAGGGGCTGGAGGGAGGGGGCTGGAAGAAGGGCGGAGGTGGGGCTGAGGATTTGGCTGGAGGAGTGGCTGGAGGAGGGGGCTGGAGGAGAGGCGGAGGGGGCATGGAGGAGGGGCTGGAGGTGGGGCGGAAAGCAGAGGGGCTGGAGGAGGGCTAGAAGAGAGCTGGTGGAGGGCTGGAAAGAGAGGCTTGTGGAGGGGCTGGAGGAGGGGCTGGAGGAGGGGCTGGAGGAGGGGCGTGGAGGAGGGTATGAGGAGAGCTGGAAAGGTGCGGGCTGGAGGGGGCTGGAGGTGGCAGGGCTGGAGAAGGGGCTGGAGGTGGCGCTGGAGGAGGTGGCTGGAGCGTGGGACTGGAGGTGGGGCCTTGGAGGAGGGGTGGAGGAGGGGCTGGAGGTGGGGCTGGAGGGAGGGGCATTTGGAGGAAGGGGCATGGAGATAGAGGCTGGAGGTGGAGCAGAGGAGGGCCGGAGGAGGGGCACGAGGGATGCGGGCCTGGAGAGGAGGGCTGGAGGTGGGGCTGGAGAGGGGCCGGAGGAGGGACCGGAGGAGAGGCCGGAGAGAGGCGGAGGTGGGGCCGGAGACGGGGCCGGAGGAGGGGCTGGAGGTGGGCTTGGAGTGGGGCTGGAGGTGAAGGCTGGAGGTGCGCCTGGAGGAGGTGGCGCTGGAGGAGGGGCTGGAGGTGGCGCTGGAGGTGGCGCTGGAGGAGGGGTTGGAGGTGGGGCCGTGGGACACATAACTCAGAGAAGAGCAGGAGAGGGCGTGGCAGGGGAAGGTGCGGGTGGAGGCGTGGCTACAGCAGATCCCAAAAAAAACTTTCATTTTTATGTGGTTCATGTATTCAAAGTCTCAAACGTACAACAGTTACACTACTTTACTACTCGCTGACTCGTTAGTCGCCGCCCCTTCTTTTCTTCTTAAAGGATCTTTGGCTTTATTATACAGGAAATGGGGGTGAGAGAGAAGGGAGGAGCCGGGACTCGAACTCACGACACTGCGGTTAGACCCATGGAGCCTGGCACGTGTGCTGCGCCTTAACCACTCCACCACCGGGCAGCACTGCAGACCTTCTTAAGTCACAATAGGATTTCTAAGGCCCATCACAGGGTTGTTAGGGTAACAAAGAAGATTAGTTTCAGCTGAGACTTAAAACAGTGCAAACAACTAGATGAACAGGACGTGCCGTCATCAGGAGGCTCCGCCCAGTGGGCGGGGCTTACTCAGAGTAGGATCCATATTTGATTTGACTTCATAGACTTTTCTGTTATTTAATCATTCATGTTTTATGTTGCACTTTAACCCTGAAACAAGTTCTTATGTTTGCAAACACTCACTGACGATGGAAATCTGATTCTGATGTCAGAGTTCTCGGACTCGAACCCCAGATTGAGAATGACTCTTGGATGAGAGTCGAAACCTCTTGTTTTTGTGTCGAGGCGATACGACTGAATCTGTTTCTACAATGGAACGCTCCTGGACCCGTGAGGATCACACAGAAAAGTACTGTAGAACGTGTTCGTCAGCGTTGTTGAAACCTGCTTATGTATTTTAACTTTTTATCTTATTTTGAAGACTCGGTCGAACTCATTCTGAAGCTTTTCCGCTCAGAACGTCTCTCACAGCTGTTCCTGATCTGTCACGTCGACGTAAAATATGTTCATTTGACTTTCGTCCATCTGTCGCCCCCTCTCTGAACCCCAACACGGACTTAATGATGCCGTTTTTTAGTAACACTTACAGACAGTGGTGGGCGGGGTCTTCATCAGCTTAGGGTCTTTGGAGCTGAACTGCGGCGCCACGTTTTAAAGCTACTGTGGAAAAAGTACCGCGCCGGTGTCGATACTCGGACTTTGAGTATCTAAACTAAACTGAAAACACTAAAGTACTTCATAATGTACTTTTGGTGCATTCATACGTAAAAGGGGAACGTTATATTTAAAGCAGAACTAAGTAACTGTGGCGATAGAGCTCCCCCTGCAGCTCACTTGTGAAAATACACTGTCAGAGAACAGACACAAAAGCTGTTTTCTTTATCGTAATAACACGTACAAAAACATTGCCAAAATATGAAAAAGAGCCAGGGTTTCTCAGGAGAGTTCGATGTCGGCAAATGGTATGAAGCTGGTTTTTCCTCCCAGAGACAGCAGGGGGCGCAACAGACATTTAAAATAAGCGTAACACACATATTTAACCATCACAAGGACTCGCAAAGACGTTTAATAAGGATGAAGATGTTACTCGGTTTCCGCTTTAAGTAATGTTTGTACCGAGGCTGTTAGCGTGTATGCTATTTCCGGCGCTAATTGCTAACGTGCTAATGGTAACAGTCTGCATAAAACACGACCGCACACGGGCTCTGGTGTTACGTGCGGTCGAGTGCAGGCAGAAAATGCATTAGTGCCAACACACGGGACGGTACCGGGTTTATGGGGCGCTGCGTTTTGTTTACACACACCGAAAGGGCCCGTCCTGTACTTATACACTAAATATATATATATACACAGACTTAAAGATGTCACCGTGAACGTGCATAAAAATAAACGCTCGAAAACAATACTTCCACCTCCAGTTCGGCTCAAAAATGTAGTGAAATAAACAAACCTGAGATTCAAGGTTTGGATAACAAAAGGTACAAATGTGTTCTTTTTTAATCAGATTGTAAAGAGTGTTGAAAGAATCCTTTGGCTTGGAGAAACAGGATTTTTATAGGTCTTCGAGTTATTGTAACCAAGAAATTAAACAAAGCAACGACCACTGAAACCTTCTGACAGAAATGTTTATTAAAGCTTATAAATCAGACTACTCTACTGAACTACTCTATTAAATATATACAAAATAAATGAGAAAGAGAGGGTCATTTTGTTTTGACAGATGAAGAATGGGAAAATATGCGTACATCTCAGCGGAGGACCTCAAAAATCACACGTTTGGAAAGAATTCTGTTGGGAAAATGTGTCACGTTTCTTCATAACACCAAAGTGCCAAAGTGCCCATTACTCACAGTGGGGAAAACAGACGGTTGGAGAAACTGTGGCGGCGCCCGTTCACACAAATGATGAATAAAAAGTCAATTCGAAAAATGGAAAAAATTACTTTGGGACAAAATTTGAAAATTGACTCATTTTACAGATTTTGGCCCAAATGGATTTAATGTTTTTTTTTTTTCAATTTTCCAATTTATTTACATCTTTTATGGTTTCTTCTTCTTTTTTCATTTTCGTTGTAAAAAAAAAAAAAAATTTAAAAAAATGTGATGAAATAGAAAGTACAGATATCTACACTCAAAAGTAGAGAAGTGAAAGTAAGCAAAAGTATCCACGGTAGTAAAGTGTAGACATCTGAAAATCGCAGTACTTTAACTTTTGCACTTCGTCACCGCCCACCGCCGCACGAAACGCACGCACAACTCTTCATTTCCGATTCATTTCCTGTAAAATGAGTCTTTAATTAATTCAGCTTAAATCCACGGCGCACGTAAAAGTAACTCGACGCCGTCTGCTCTTCTTACGCCGAACTCTTGTCTCCCGTCGACGAACCGCGACTGAATTTACGAACGCCGCTGAATTATTCAACCGACGGTATCCAACGGTGATCGGGTTACCGGCAGCAGCAGACGAGCGAAGAGGCCGGTCCAGGAATACATGACTTCAAATGTACTGCGTCGGTCCTCTGTCAGAGTGAAGGAAAACGGACCCAACTCGAGAATACCTGGAGGATTTGAGTATTTGAGTAAAGTATTTGAACATTTTGCATGTTCTCCCACTTAGACATTATGGAGGGTCTGAGATTTTCACCGTTGGTGCATTTCCACTGTGAGTGACAGAATCTAAAAATGAGTCTAATAGCACCAGTCAATCAGCAAGAATCCTGGCTCTCAAAGACCTGTTAGTCTGCCTTTAAAAAGTCCACCTCTGCTCCACTTATTCATCTAAATTAGTAGCACCTGTTTGAGCTCGTTAGCTGCATAAAGACCCCTGTCCACCCCACAATCAGTCAGATGCCAACCACTACCATGGGCAACGGTGAATGCAAATCAAATTTATTATTATTATTGTTACTGTTGTTATCTATTATTATTATTGTTAATAATAATAATAATAATAATATTATTATTACTGGACGGGCGTTCTCACTGACGAAACGGAAAATGGGAAAAAAATATGAATAAAATAAATAAATCACATTTGGACTCAATCTGAAAATGGACAAATCCGACCGACACTGGACTGAACGGGACTTTCTTTCTTTCCTTCCTTTCATTTGTATTATGTATTTATTTGACATATTTTGTTTCTCTGTGCTGCTGCCTTTGTCGGTTCCTGTTGTTTTATGTTCTAAAATGTTTAAAAATGGAAAGAAGTGACATTTGAACGTGTCAGTTCTGCATTTTTGAACAGGAATATCACGAAGCCGTTGTAGATAAATATTGTGATGAATATAAAATGATGATCTGTTTACGTTATTGTTCAACACTAAACACCTGAAAAAAAGCATAAAATGTCCCGTTTACTCTTGAAGTATTTCCTACCGAAGCGGCTGCGTCTGTGAACCTCCACCACCTCCTCCATCTTCCAGACCGGTCTTCTCCTCCGAGTTCCCCTCTCCCGAGCCGCCTCCTCCTCCCCCTCCCCCGCCGCCTCCTCCCGACCTGAGGTGGCGCAGTTCGTCCGGCTGCACGGCGTTGTACCACGAGTGCTGCCCGCCGTCCGGGGACAGAACCGGGCTCTTGTCCTCGTGGCTCTGGCCCTGGACCTGGCTCTGCACCGTTTTCACCATGTTCACCGCGTTCACCGGCAACTGCATCAACCGCTGCATCGTGGTCATGGCGGCGGCCCCGGGGCGAGCGCTCCGTGGCGTCCTCGTGCGTGGAAAGTTGATGGACAAACACGTACGCGTCGTTATTCCAAGAGTTTAAAAATATGACTTTGAGGATGTCGAAAAGTCAAGAAATCCAACGTAAAATCCTCCTTTTTTTATCTGGGAACTGAATTTAAATAGTTAGAATCTCATTTATGCTGTTAGTTGGAATGAATAAAAAAATATTGTGAAAATATGACTATCTGGAGGTCAATTTAGCAAAAATGTGAGAAATTAAACTAAAAATCCTCATTGTTGTTGCTAAAACGGCATTTTTTGTTGACGACAACCAAAAACAATCTAGAACGTAAATGATAATCTTTATAACTAGTATCTCATTTATTATATTAGTTGGAAAGTTGATGGAAAAATCGTTGATCCAAAATGCAAAATTGTAGATACAAATTGAAAATATAATAATTTCCCGGAAGTTGATTTCGCCAAAATTTTTAAAGACATTAAATTGAAAAACCTTCTTTTTTTTGGTGCTAATTTGTTCTCAACAACAACAAAAGGCTTGAAACTGAATCCGAATTTAAATATTTAGTGCCTCATTTATGCTTTTAATTAACAAAAAAGTAGTTCGTTTGAGCAGCAGCTTTTACAGTCACAGAAACGGTAGAAATTATAGTTTAAATACTGACAAAAATGTAACTGTAATTCAAGTTTTCTTTGTTCAAAAAGCGAGAAAAAGGATCCGAATACTGAGACAAATTACAATTATTGTGCAGATTACAAGTTAAAATATATATATGTAGTTATTTCCGAAAATACACACACGATGAGAAATGTAACTACGATGCAAGTTTCCCCCCCGTTCAAGGATCCAAAGTAGACCCCCGCAGAGTGTCCGGAGAGTATTTGCTGTAATCCTACTCGGTTTGCAGAAATAATTTACGACGCGCCCGCCACTTAGAAGCCACAGGAGGCGCAAAAAAAATCCCCCCAGAGCGCGCGCGTCCAGGACAACCGCGAACGCTGGTGAACTGTTGCCCGTCTGTGCGCGGCGGCGGCGGCGGCTGCAGTCCGCTGGCGCTCGTCTGCGTTGTCGTGGCAGCCGGCGCTCTGCCTCTCGTCGCGGCTCGGCTCTTTTGTAAATGGATGCTCGGGGAGGAGAAGAAGGGGAGACGCAGGGGTGGGCGAGGGGAGGGCGAGGGGGGGGCGAGGGGTGGGAGGCGTGGAGTTCCCTTTGCCTCCCGCGATGCAATAGGCCCTCCGGCGGCTCTGACACAGCCCGTTCTCCCGCCCCCCCCCGCCTCCTGCCACGCCTCCATGCCACGCCGCCGCCACCACCGCCGCCGCCGCCGACCCGTAGCTCATTCATCTTTGATCTCACACACACACACACACACACACACGTCCCCCCCCCCTTCTTGCCGCCGCGAATGACTCGGCGATTTCCAGCGGCGCGGTGATGAGAGCGACGCGGTGATGAGAGCGACGCGGTGATGAGAGCGACGCGGTGATGAGAGCGACGCGGTGATGAGAGGACGCGGTGATGAGAGCGACGCGATGATGAGAGCGAGCGGCGCAGCCTGTGCCGCCGCGCAAGATGTGTCACGTGTCGCGCCGTGCGGTCGTCAGGGGCCGCGCGAGGCCGTGAGGGCGGGGCCCGACGATCGCGATGATGATTCCGGTCGCGAGAACACCAGAAACGGGCGATGGCGACGGTTTCAGTCAAAAACACAGACCGGAATGTAAAGAAGTGTCTTTGATCTGGCGCTTTTTGTCACATTTGAACTTCATTTTGTCGTTCAGGAAGTTCACGTTTCATAAAGCCGGTCCCGAACTTGAGGAACAGTCACATGTCGGACCACGGGGACGAAAGAGCGGGAACGATTTCACCGTCGTTCGGTCTCGGTCTCAAAACAAGTCACGTACTTCACTTTTAACGCTCTTTCTAAAGTGTGAATTGTACATTTAAACGCGTTCCTCGAGCGTTTAGCGCTTTTACTCTTGGTTTCTCGGGTTCCTGCGACTGCTGTGAGTCTTCCTCCCCGAAGCATGAAAAGCATTAAAAGGATGAAATGCTGCAGGTCTCGCATCATCTTCTGAAGAAACGGAGTCGGTTCGTTCTGATCAAACACAACCGCGGTTCGTCCAGAAACCTTAAAGTGACGTACCACAGGCTTTTACGATCTTCTAAATGTGACTTTATTCCGTGTATTTAAACCTGTCGTACATATAAATCACAGTTTTACACCGATCGAGCAGGTATTTGTGGAGGAAACGTTGAAAAATGTGTAGAAAATGACAGGAAGTGACATCACAGCAGGAACATTTCTCATTCCAGTCAAAGTTTATGCAGAATTTACACAAAAGAAACAACTTTTTTGACGCTCTAAAGATGAATTCAACAAAATAAAGTCGCTCTGGTGTATTTGTGTTTGTCAGATAAATAAAGTTGTGACATTACATGAGTTTTGGCCGCGTGG
This sequence comes from Chaenogobius annularis, assembly GCA_015082035.1. NCBI lineage: Eukaryota > Metazoa > Chordata > Actinopteri > Gobiiformes > Gobiidae > Chaenogobius > Chaenogobius annularis. The sequence goes on along the minus strand of BJKM01000227.1, from coordinate 245,611 downwards.
CTAATTTCCTATCGTGATGTCATCAACTACAACCAGGAAGTAACATTATAAACCTAAAAAAATGTGATATTCTGGGATAAAATGTGTCGAATTCTTTTTTGCTCATTGTTAAATATATTGATCTCGACTGCGTTTTGGTTCAGTGAGTGGTCCGACCTGTAGGGGGCGCTTTAAAGAAGACATGTCAGGCTTTTGGCAGCTGAAAAGTTAGAATTCGTGGCACAGTTGGAGCATTGTTTAACATGTTGGACGTTTTAAATCACAATATTGATCCGAAACGACCTCCCGACAGAAACAAATCCACCGACGACCGATCCGACTTCACCGTTTGTCAGAAAAAGGGGGAAAAGTAAGTACAGCGCCAGAAACATACGCTTTTGAACAGATTTCTGATGGATTGAACAGCATTTATTATTCCACTGAGAGCATAAAAACCCTGACCCCGCTCTCTTGTGTTCTCCACATCCAGACGAGTCGAAGGATTAACGCCGTTCGGCGGGGAGAAAAAAAATGATAAAAATCAACGTCTCACATCTGCCTGCGTCGCCACGGAGACGGCCGAAGGACACGCGACAGGCGAAAAACACACTAAACTAAATCGGGGAAGAAAAGAGGAGTTTAGTTTCATTGAGGTCTGTGGGAACGCTGTTGGAGACAGTCTGGTCCTGATGTTGACTGGGTTTGGTCCCGGTCTAGTCCTGGTCTAATCCAGGTTTCGCTCAATGATTTAACTAGTTTAGTCGTGGAGTAATCGCTATGTGGACAACACGCAGAGGACAGAACATGTGAGCGGAAAAGAAAAGGTTTTATGGCTGAGACGAAGCAGCGAAATCAGTTCAGGGTCATCGGGGTCAACTTAAAGTCCACGTGAAGGTTCTGCTGCTTTTCAACTTAAAGTCCACGTGAAGGTTCTGCTGCTTTTCAACTTAAAGTCCACGTGAAGGTTCTGCTGCTTTTCAACTTAAAGTCCATCACGTGAAGGTTTGCGCTTTTCAACTTAAAGTCCACGTGAAGGTTCTGCTGCTTTTTCAACTTAAAAGTCCACGTGAAGGTTCTCTCGTTCATTAAGTCCGTGGGCTGCTGTTCACTTAAAGTCCACGTAGGGTTTGCTGCTTTTTTTAATCCTGACTCAGTTTGGTCCCTAGAACCTGTGGTGAATATTTATCACAGTTCGACTTCCGTTAAGTTACAGTTTGTGAAGAATAAGAAGTTTAAAAATGACAGGAAGTGGAGCCGAATCCCTCTGTGGATGTCATTCAGCGTGCGCACACAGAGACAGTTGACACTTAACTGGGACACACTTTTCTGACAGTTATAAACCGGGGTCGTTCGACACAATAAAGGTGTTTTATGGTGTTATTGTGTGTCAGGTCAGAACTGTTGTGTCAGTTATGCGGTGTTGTGGCTCATGTTTACAGTCTGGGTTGCTAGGTAACAGCTGTGAAATGACCTCTTACCTGTGTCATATCTGTGCTCACCATGTCCAACGCAGGAAGTACAATTATAAACTTTACACAAACGGTCAAACTGGGTTGACAAACGGGCAAAGCGTTGATTAAAATCTGGAATAATAATTGTGTTCACTGCGTTTTTAGACTTTAAAAAGGCAAAGAATTAAGACATTAATGAATCAATTTGCAAAATACTCGTTAGTTGCAGCCCGAGTTCAGGGTTTTGTCCCAGTTTAGATCTAGAAACACTCTTTATTATATCATTAAATACTGACTACATTTTCCCCAGTTTGGTCGGTTTATGGTGACGTTTATAATGCTACTTCCTGGTTGGACACGAGCAGCAGATGTGACATAGAGGTAATTGTACAACTGTTTACCAAGCAACCAGACAGTAAAACCAGGGCCAAAGAGTTAATATTTGACAAGTGAAAGGCACATTTATCGTTGCCTAAGATGACACTACACTTTTTGTCTGAGGGCCGTTTTACTTTTTGAAATATGAACGATTCTTTTACGGGTCAAATTAGGGTCAAAAAATTAGGACGCTTAGGACATGCCCCCAAATAGACCCCAAATTGTGTCAATCGTTTGTGCCGCATTTGTGCTGTAAAATGTTCCTTTTGTGCAGTTATGGTTTGAAAAATAAGGTTCATCATCTCATTCTGAAGCCTGATTTATTCAACGTTTTAAGTAAAAAAAAAATTTGGCGAAATTTTACATTTTTGAGGCCAATTTTCAGTCAAATAAATTAAGAAATCAAAAATTCTCGTGTAATTTTTTGTTGTATCGCTAACATGTCATCTAAATTAAGCAAGACATTTAAACCGGCTTTGTCCAAGTTTTCAGATTTAAACGTCCCAAATATGTGACATTTTGGCTGTTTTTTTACACATAAAAGGCCTTATTTTCTGTCTGAAAACGCGATGAAAAACGCTGTTTTAACAATTGTGTTTCTTGACATTTTCGTTTCTTACATTTGTTTTTAACAATGGGTTGTTTTCTTACATTGGGGGTGTTTCTTACATTTGTTTCTTACATTTGTTTCTTACATTTGTTTCTTACATTTGTTTCTTACATTTGTGTGAGGAAACGACAGCAGAAGTTTTCACGTTGACTATCTTTAAATTTAAGACTTATTCCTTCATTAAATCTGGACTTAAATGAACGGTTTGAACTGATTAAAATGTGTGTAAATGTTGCGTTGAAGATGACATTTTGTGCAATGGCGACAAAGATCAGTGACTTTGTCCAACATTCCCAAGTGTAAAAAATAAACCTTTACACTTTATAGTAGCGTATTGTCAATTATTATTACTCTTACATTTTATTTTTTTTAATTAAATTGAGATCCAAATCCTCCAAATCATTCTTAAAAATGTGTAAAAAAAAAAGTGTAACATTTACGGCAACTTCCATTTTAAATTCAAATACTATTGAATTTCAACATGATCGATCCTCAAACAGTGTCAATGGTTTGACTAGCACGTGTCCGTTACGTGGAGGAAGCGCTCCCTCTGGTGGCGACAGGGGGAACGCCTCCTTAAATCATCCACAGATCGATGACGGAAGTGATAGTTTTCAGCTTTGACCATAAAAAGGAGATGATGATGTCACTCTTCACCAACTACAGCGACTCCAGAGGGTCAAAGGTCACTGACATTGATCTAAAATGATGTCGTCATTGCAGAGACGGAACGAGAACGTGATGTAAGTCCAGGCGCTGAAGGAAAACGTCTTACATTTGAAAATAAGAATGTGAAACTTTCCTCACACAAATGTAAGAACCAAAAGGTCTTTTCATCGCGTCATGTTTTCAGACAGAAACGAGGCGTTTAATGTGCAAAAACAGGCAAAATGTCACATATTTGGGACCTTCAAATGTGAAAAATGAACAGAGCAGGTTTAAATACAAAAACATTTACAGAGGATTTTGGATTTCTTTATTTAGTTTTTGAGCAAACTCGATCCGACTGAAAATTGGCCTCAAAATTCTAAATTTGCCTCATTTTTTAGCATTAAAACTTGAACAAATCCGGCTCAGAATTAGACGTGGACAAATCCTTGTGTCGGTTCTGTCAGAATCTTGTCCGGTCCAAGTTTGTGAAGTTTGGTGTTTGTCGGAGCGACTTTAAGGCCTGAACTTCACGTCTCTGGGAGGAAAACGCATTTGAAGTCCCAAAGTCCCAGAGAAACGTATGAATGAAGTGGATGAAATGGACTAATTAAACACATGAAAGCCTTGATGTTGAGAGCGCAAACTGACCAAAAGCAGCACAACAAGAAGAAGAAGAACGGAAGGAACGTCACCAAGTTTACAGAATATCACCAACAAGATCTCATCACGATTTTGAAACATGTTCCTCAACAACGACCGCAGAACTCAGGATCCAGTGACAAAAGCGTCCCATTTATGTCAGAAGCTGTGCTCGACGAAAGCCGTGGAAAAAGCAAAGAACCCGTGGAAAAAGCCAAAGAACCCGTGGAAAAAGCCAAAGAACCCGTGGAAAAAGCCAAAGAACCCGTGGAAAAAGCCAAAGAACCCGTGGAAAAAAAAGCCAAAGAACCCGTGGTAAATACATTCGTGGAGTGTGAAGATCGTTGCAGCGCTGTCACAAGAAGCCTCTGAACGTGTAACGGAAACGCGACGCAGACAATGAACGACTACGAAAGGACGAAGAGCCGTTTACAAACAACACATAAAAGTATTATGAGAGTAGATCAGACTAATATCACAGAGGAGTGACACGCCAAGTCTGCTGCTGAGAGAGAAGGTCTTTGTCCCTTTTCTGTAGAGTTACTCACAGGGAAAAGAGGAACCGGCCCGATATAGTACGTACAAATATATATAATACTGTAATACTTGGTGCACAATGTGAGTCATACAAAAAAAGGTGGTTTTGGCAAATGAAACCGGCTCCGACACGCGTGTAAATCCTGGTTTGAACACACACGCTCTTGATTTTTAGGTTTTCCCGGACAAAGACTGGCGGAAATGTTGATCCCACAACAGTTTTTCCATTTCATCTACAGCTGTATCACATTGTACCACAAATCACACTGTTTGTGAGGCGCAAATGCAATCTGCGTGCTAAGAACGTGTGTTTTTCCCACCCTTTGTAACAGAAACGCAACATTTCTTGCCCTGGAAATCCAAAATGATTGCTTATTTTTGGGCTACACAGACTTCTTCCCATCTGCGTTGTGGTCTGCTGTCAGTCCATCAAAGAAAATCGTGAATCTTGTGCTTTATGTTGCTTTATTTCGCCTCCAATTCAAGCTATTTTAAAGGGTAAACAACGAGAGCTGTCCAGCGGATGTGGTGCTGAAATGCTAACGCTAGTTCCGGCTTTAACCTCCACATCTTTGCACTTTCCGCAACGATTCACGCCCAAAACACGGCACACAATCACAGCGCTGACTTGTAAAAACTGCGCTACCCCTGGCAACCGACGCGTTACGGTCAGAGACGCCCGGTTTAGTCCGGATTTGACCCCGACAACGCCGCCGCATCGCGTCAAATCAAATCACGGCGACGACAGACCGGGGCGAAAGCGCGAGGCCTTGGGATCCGACCGCGACCCGCACACAGGTCCGACCCGTAGTCCAGCTCCCAAAGTCACGAAAAGGTCGACGTTAAGAGCTCGTGAGCCGCGGCGGGGGGTCGTGTCGTTACCGTTTGTAGTCGGAGGAGAAGATGCCTCCGCTGGCCGGGTCGTGCCCGTACTCCGGCTCGGCGACGCTGGAGGAGCCGCCTTTCTCGTCGTTGAAAGCCGACCCGGAGGACATGTCTTCTGCCCGGGGTCGGGCGCTCGGGTGGGGGGGGGTCAGGTGGGGGAAGACGATCGCGCGGGGACACGGGGCTGGGTTTTCAGGGCCAGAGACGGTGTGTGCGTGGATAAAGCCCGCACGCAGATGGAGAGGCCCGGGTCTGTGGGGGAGGAGGAAGAGGAGGAAGAGGAGGAGGAGGGGGAAGGTGGTGGCACGTGACTTTTGTTGTCATCTGCGTCCCGGTGCGACGTCTGGATGAAAGTGTCAATCATGTCGGAGTAAAAACACATCAAACATCTGCGTTATTGAACCCCAAAAAGCTCTTCTCAGGATGAAGAGTTCTGTTGTTGCCTTTTTAAAGAATTACCTTAGAGCGCCCCTACAGGTCGGACGGCACATTGCACTAAGATAAATATAGTTTGAAATTTAAACGCTAAAAATGTGATCACAGAATAGCACATTTTTTTAGGTTTATAATTTCACTTCCTGTTTGGTAATTGATGACATCACACTAGGAAATACCCAGAAACCACTGGGCCCAAAATGTCATAATTTTATATAATTCATGAGAGCGACTTTATTTTGTTGAATTCATGTCTAAAGGGTAAAAAAAGTAGTTTCTTTTGTGTTATTTCTGCATAAACTTTGACTGGAATGAGAAATGTTCCTGGCTGTGATGTCACTTCCTGTCATTTTCTACATATTTTTCAACGTTTTCTCCACAAATACCTGCTCGATCGGTGTAAAACTATCATTTATATGTACAACAGGTTTAAATACACCGAATAAAGTCAAACTTAGACCATCGTAAAAACCTGTCGTACGGCACCTTTAAATCGGCGCTCTAAAATGCTCTAAAATGGTTCCAGTTCATGTGATTTCAGAACATTCCAGCACTAATTGTTTATTATTCTTTTTCATTTTAATAAAAAAAAAAAAAAAGACTAGAAATAGCAAACTGTGTCTTGTACTATTTTGAAATACTGACAGTGGGGTGACAGTGGGACAGTGGGTGACAGTGGGTGAGGGTACAGTGGGTGACAGGGTGCAGTGTGACAGTGTGGGGACAGTGTGCAGTTGTGACCAGTGGGTGACAGTGGTGACAGTGACAGTTGATGACCATTGGTGACAGTGGGTGACAGTGGGTGACAGTGTGACAGTTGACCAGACAGTTGTGACAGTGGTACAGTGGTGACAGTTGATTACAGTTGACAGTTGGTTACAGTGGGTGTGACAGTGGGTGACAGTGTTACAGTTGGTGACAGTGGGTACAGTGGTGACAGTGGTAGTGGGTTACAGTGGTGACAGTGGTGACAGGTGGGACAGTGGGTTACAGTGTTACAGTTGGATAGTGGGGTACAGTGGGTGACAGTGGGTGACAGGTACAGTTGGTGATAGTGACAGTGGGTGACAGTGGGTACAGTTACAGTTGGTTACAGTTGGTTACATTGTTGTTATGTTGGTTATTTTGGTACAGTGGTGGTGGTTACAGTGTTTGACAGTGGGTGACAGTGGTTACAGTGGGTACAGTGGTTACAGTTGGTTACAGTTGGTGATAGTGGGTGACAGTGGGTTACAGTGGTGACAGTGGGTGACAGTGGTTACAGTGGTACAGTGGGTTACAGTTGGTTACAGTGGTGACAGTGGGTGACAGTGGGTTACAGTGGTTACAGTGGGTGACAGTGGGTTACAGTGGGTGACAGTGGGTTACAGTTGGTTACAGTTGGTGATAGTGGGTGACAGTGGGTTACAGTGGGTTGACAGTGGGACAGTGGGTTACAGTGGGTTACAGTTGGTTACAGTTGGTTACAGTGTGGTTACAGGGTGACAGTGGGTGACAGTGGGTTACAGTGGGTTACAGTTGGTTACAGTTGGTTACAGTTGGTTATAGTTGGTTATTGTTGGTTTAGCCCAAATGGAAATGCTGATTTTGTGGAAGAGCGTCATTTCCAGAGAACAGTGTCATTTTCATTTACAGTGACAAATGAGACGTCTCAAGGTTCAAAAGGTCAAACGCTTGTGTAAAAAAGTCCTTCGCGTACTGATGAATGGAACAGACTTGGTTGACAAAATATTGCACAACAGACAAAGATTCAGGAAGGAGATTGGTGTTAGTCGCACTTTCAAAGCCCCCTGGATCAATTTGGGGTTTTTTTATGTTTTGCCTGTTTCAGATTGAAATGGGCATGAATATTAATGACAACAAAAAAACATAATAAGTAAATATATTTATTCATAAATGCAAGTGGGCCAAGAGACCCCCAAAACATAATAAACCCTCACCTACGATTGCTGTGTTGTGTTTTCAACTTTTTCTATTTATCAGTATCTTTTGAGGTTCATTCGATATATGTTAATTTGTATCTACTAAATAAATAACTGAATAACTAACTAAATAAAAAAAAAATAATAATAAAATAAAAAAAATAATAATAATAAAAATAACAATAATAAATAAAATAAATAAAAAATAAATAAAATAAATAAAATAAATAAAATAAATAAAAATAAAAAATAAATGAAAATGAAAATAAATCATGACAGTTGGTTACAGTGGGTTACAGCGGGTGACAGTGGGTGACAGTGGGTTACAGTGGGTGACAGTGGATTACAGTGGGTGATAGTGGGTTACAGTTTGGTTACAGTGGGTGACAGTTGGTTACAGTTGGTTACAGTGGGTGACAGTTAGTGACAGTTGGTGACAGTTGGTGACAGTTGATTACAGTTGATTACAGTGGGTGACAGTGGGTTACAGTGGGTACAGTGGTATGTACAGTTGGTTACAGTTGGTTACAGTTGGGTGACAGTTGGGTACAGTTGGGTACAGTGGGTGACAGTGACAGTTGGTGACAGTTTGGTGACAGTTGATTACAGTTGATTACAGTGGGTGACACAGTGGGTGACAGGTTACAGTGGGTTGACAGTGGGTGACAGTGGGTGACAGTGGGTGACAGTGGGTGACAGTAGGTGACAGTGGATGACAGTGGGTTACAGTGGGTTACAGTGGGTGAACAGTTTATGACAGTGGGTGACAGTGGGTTACAGTGGTTACAGTGTGACAGTGGGTTACAGGTGACAGTAGGTGACAGTAGGTGACAGTGGTGACAGTGGATTACAGTGGGTGACAGTGGTTGACAGTTGGTGACAGTTGATTACAGTTGATTACAGTGGTGACAGTGGGTTACAGTGGGTGACAGTTGTGACAGTGGGTGATAGTGGGTTACAGTTGGTTACAGTGGGTGACAGTTGGTTTACAGTTGGTGACAGTTGATTACAGTTGATTACAGTGGGTGACAGTGGGTTACAGTGGGTGACAGTTGGTGACAGTGGGTGATAGTGGGTTACAGTTGGTTACAGTGGGTGACAGTTGGTTACAGTTGGTGACAGTTGGTGACAGTTAGTGACAGTGGTGACAGTTGGTGACAGTGGATGACAGTAGTTACAGTGGGTGACAGTAGGTGACAGTGGTGACAGTTAGTGACAGTGGGTTACAGTGGGTGACAGTTGATGACAGTAGGGTGACAGTTGATGACCATTGGTGACAGTGGTGACAGTTGGTTACAGTGGTTACAGTGGGTGACAGTTGATTACAGTGGTGACAGTGGTGACAGTGGTTACAGTTTTGGTGACAGTGGGTTACAGTGGGTTACAGTGGGTTGACAGTGGTGACAGTTGGTGACAGTGGTTACGCGGTTGGTTACGGTGGGTGACAGTGGGTGACAGTTGGTGACAGTTGATTATAGTTGGTGACAGTGGGTGACAGTGGGTTACAGTGGGTTACAGTGGGTGACAGTGGGTTGACAGTTGGTTACAGTTGGTGATAGTGGTGACAGTGGGTTACAGTGGGTGACAGTGGTGACAGTGGTTACAGTTGGTTACAGTTGGTTACAGTTGGTTATTGTTGGTTATGTTGGTTATAGTTGGTTATTGTTGGTGACAGTGGGTGACAGTGGGTTACAGTGGGTTACAGTGGGTTACAGTTGGTTACAGTTGGTTACACATTGGTTACAGTGGTGACAGTGGGTTGACAGTGGTTGACAGTGGGTTACAGTGGGTTACAGTGGTACATTACAGTTGGTTACAGTGGGTTGACAGTGGTTGACAGGGTGACAGTGGGTTACAGTTGCTTACAGTTGGTTGACAGTTGGTTATTGTTGGTTATTGTTGGTTATAGTTGGTTACATTGTTGGTGACAGTGGGTGACAGTGGGTTACATGGTTACAGTTGGTTACAGTTGGTTATAGTTTGTTATTGTTGATTATTGTTGGTTTAGCCCAAATGGAAATGCTGATTTTGTGGAAGAGCGTCATTTCCAGAGCAACAGTGTCATTTTCATTTACAGTGACAAATGAGACGTCTCAAGGTTCAAAAGGTCAAACGCTTGTGTAAAAAAGTCCTTCGCGTACTGATGAATGGAACAGACTTGGTTGACAAAATATTGCACAACAGACAAAGATTCAGGAAGGAGATTGGTGTTAGTCGCACTTTCAAAGCCCCCTGGATCAATTTGGGTTTTTTTTATGTTTTGAAAGGAGACGAAGGCACTTTTACAGTATCCAGAGGAGCATTAGGGGGAGACAGTACGACCTGATAACAAGACCGCGACCTGGGGCACTGTGGTTTGGCATCGGACCTGTTCTTGATTGGAAAACGTCAAAATGGCCAATGTGTGAAACCTGTGGAAAAGAAGAAATGGTCCATGTTTTCATCAGAATCAGAATCTGAAAAGGTTTATTGCGATTGTCAATGAACACAATTCACAAACATAGGAACTAACTCTGCGTTAAGGTGCGACTTAAAACACTGATCAATAATGAAAACCACATGTATGAAATCAAAGGGCAGTGAAGAAAACTATTTACATCTTCATCTGTGTCAGTGAAGACTTTGCTCGGCCCCTCTTTGCATCAGGAGGAGGTGGCCCCTCTTTGCACCAGGAGGTGGTGGCCCCTCTTTGCATCAGGAGGAGGTGGCCCTCTTTGCATCAGGAGAAGATGGCCCCTCTTTGCACCAGGAGGAGATGGCCCCTCTTTGCACAGGAGGAGAGCCCCTCTTTGCATCAGGAGAAGATGCCCCTCTTTGCATCAGGAGGAGATGGCCCCTCTTTGCACCAGGAGGAGATGGCCCTCTTTGCACCAGGAGGAGATGGCCCCTCTTTGCACAGGAGGAGGTGGCGCCCTCTTTTGCATCAGGAGAAGATGGCCCTCTTTGCACCAGGAAGGAGATGGCCCCCTCTTTGCATCAGGAGAAGATGGCCCCTCTTTGCACCAGGAGGAGGTGGCCCCTCTTTACACCAGGAGGAGGTGGCCCCTCTTTACACCAGGAGGAGATGGCCCCTCTTTGCACCAGGAGGAGGTGGCCCCTCTTTGCACCAGGAGGAGGCGGCCCCTCTTTGCACCAGGAGGAGGCGGCCTCTTTGCACCAGAGAGGAGGTGGCGGAGGAGATGGCCCCTCTCTTTGCACCAGGAGGAGGTGGCGAGGAGATGGCCCTCTCTTTGCACCAGAGGAGGTGGAGGAGATGGCCCCTCTCTTTGCACCAGGAGGAGGTGGCCCCTCTTTACACCAGGAGGAGATGGCCCTCTTTTGCACCAGGAGGAGGCGGCCCTCTTTGCACCAGGAGGAGGTGGCGGAAGAGATGGCCCCTCTCTTTGCACCAGGAGGAGTGGCGGCACCAGGGAGATGGCCCCTCTTTGCACCAGGAGGAGATGGCCCCTCTTTGCACCAGGAGGAGATGGCCCTCTTTGCACCAGGAGAGGTGGCCCCTCTTTGCACCAGGAGGAGATGGCCCTCTTTGCATCAGGAGAAGATGGCCCCTCTTTGCACCAGGAGGAGATGGCCCTCTTTGCATCAGGAGAGATGGCCCCTCTTTGCACCAGGAGGAGGTGGCCCCTCTTTACACCAGGAGGAGATGGCCCCTCTTTGCACCAGGAGGAGGTGGCCCCTCTTTGCACCAGGAGGAGGTGGCCCTCTTTGCACCAGGAGGAGATGGCCCCTCTTTGCACCAGGAGGAGGTGGCCCCTCTTTGCACCAGGAGGAGATGGCCCCTCTTTGCACCAGGAGGGAGCCCCTCTTTGCACCAGGAGGAGATGGCCCCTCTTTGCATCAGGAGGAGGTGGCCCCTCTTTGCACCAGGAGGAGGTGGCCCCTCTTGCACCAGGAGGAGGTGGCCCCTCTTTGCACCAGGAGGAGGTGCCCCCCTCTTTGCACCAGGAGGATGGCCCCTCTTTGCCAGGAGGAGATGGCCCCTCTTTGCACAGGAGGAGGGTGGCCCTCTTGGAGATGCCCAGGAGGCAGGTGGCCCTCTTTGCATCAGGAGGAGCTGGCCCCTCTTTGCACCAGGAGGAGATGGCCCCTCTTTGCATCAGGAGGAGGTGGCCCCTTTGCATCAGGAGGAGGTGCCCCTCTTTGCACCAGGAGGAGATGGCCCCTCTTTGCATCAGGAGGAGGTGGCCCCTCTTTGCACCAGGAGGAGATGGCCCCTCTTTGGCATCAGGAGGAGGTGGCCCTCTTTGCACCAGGAGGAGGTGGCCCCTCTTTGCACCAGGAGGAGGTGGCCCCTCTTTGCATCAGGAGGAGGTGGCCCCTCTTTGCACCAGGAGGAGATGGCTCCTCTTTGCAAGTGTCATAACGGACTATCACCAGTAGAAGGTGCTGAGTGACGCGCAGTCTGCCGGAAATACACAAGAAGAAGAAGAAGAAGAAGAAGAAGAAGAAGAAGACAGTTCCCCTCTCCGTCCTGTTGGGGGCGGAGCACGCTCGTTTCTCTTCCGGTTTGCAGGCGGATGTTTGGGGAGGGAAGGCAACATGGCGAACACATACAAAAGTACATTTGTTACCTTTATTTGCTGTTTTTGCCCTTGTTGTAGACGTTTTCATGATCGCGGGCTTCTTAGTGTGAGAAACAGTGGAATTCGTAAAGGTTTTGACCGTCGTGTTTGCGTTTGTGCGATGCTCGTTTCACGTTTACAAAGACCACAAATGATCAGGGAAATTGGACTTATTTCTTTTATTATTTCATGTTTATCTTTATTTTATTTTGCACTTATCTTCATGCATGCTACGTGCCTCGCTTTATGTCCAGTTTTTACCATCGATCATAATAATAAGACATTTAATAATACATTTAAATTAAACTAAAATAGGAGAAGTAATGCAATCTTTTGCCTTAGCATCGAGACGTGTTGAAAATGTGATTAAAAGAAAGGTTTGCTTAAATATCACGTTTAAATGTTTTTGTAAATGTTAAGTCATGTTCTTTTTGTCTTACTGAAAGTGGTTGTCAAAGTCAAAACCTGTTGCACACATTTCTATTTCAAGAACACGTTTTTGCATTTTCATTCATTCAATTTGGAACGTTCAGAATTCTTTGAGGCAAAAGGAAGTTAAGTTCCACGATGAACCGACATCAGAGCTAAATAAGCAATGACTTTGAATTTCCTGCGTAAAATGTCATTTCGTTTGCTTTTCTGTCACAAACGATTGAAAATAATACAATTTCTAGCCTCAAACTTGTACCCGAGCTTCACAAAGAGTATATTTTGTTGTTATGTAAAATAGCCCCTCTGAAGTATTTGTCCAGTAAAACCTAAAAGTCTGGATTTGGATTTGTCAGAAACACTAAAAGTCTTTCATAATCTTCTTTTAAAATACACAAATCACGTCTGACTGAGTCTCATTTGCCAAAACAACCTTGATTTTCTTTCATATTGTGTGATTTTCCCAAAGTAAATCCCAGTTCCTCAAATGAAATCGCATGACGTTCCTCTTCATGTTTGCACTCCCGTTTTCTCCATTCTCAAGTTTATGATGCATTTGTTTACTTCTATTGATTTGGTCAAACATTTATATTTGACTGCGACATAAATACCGTTTAACTTCATGCTCTGGTCACTCACGAGTCTCATCCAAACCTGAAACCAGGACTAAACCAGGTCAAATCCAAGACTAAACAAAGGTTTTTGAGGCATAACGCAGTCTTTTTTTTCCCCCCATGATGGCAAAAATCCTGCTGTGGAAACCTGAAAAGACTTTAGCTCGATGCTGCTGACCTCTGCTGCATCAAACCAGGTCTAACCCAGGTCTAAACCAGGTCTAAACCAGGTCTAAACCAGGTCTAAACCAGGTCCAAACCAGGACTAAACCAGGACTAGACTAAACCAGGACTAAACCTTTCAAACTCCACACCTTCTGACTCGAATCCTTTCCGTCCTGCTTCTCACACACAAACGGCTTCTCGTAAACATGCGCATATTTTAAAAAAAAAACTTTACACGCTACAAGAGAGATAAAAAATGTCATGCTTTTCCTTTTGATTTCAGTGACCGATCGAGACATCCAGCAGCTGATCCTCCTCAGAGCCAGCAACTCCGCCATTTTCACCGGGAGGAAGAACTCTGCGATGAGAGGCTGGAGGTCAGTGTTTGCTGCAGAACCGCCGAGAAGATGATTCGGTAGATCGGAAAGGATTGCGATACGGCTGTGGAGTTCTGCTGTCGATTATTGTGACGTTTGGACATAATCATCGACATCAGAACAGATAGGGTCATGCCGTAATGTATTTGTGAAACTGCCAAGACAAAAAGGGCCAAAACCCAGACTAAATCAAGGCTAATTTAGGCTGAAAATGGGAAAACGTGAATAAAAACCAACCTTTTTCGACGTTTTCATTTGTCAGATGGATGATCTTCATGCCAGCTGAATTTGATTGTCCGTCTAACTGATGGAAACGTAATCCATAATCTAAAATAAACGGTCTTTTCTTCATCCACAGGGCAATAAAGAGGGAGATGGGCCTTCAGGGGCTGATGTCCGCGCGCCAGCTCAAGAAGAAATGGGACAATTTGAATCAAAAGTACAAGGTGAGCGTTGTGTTTGCGTTGAACGTGATGCCGTTCGAACACGGCCGGTTTCATTGATATTAAGTATGACATTGTCTGCTGCTAAGGAACGCGTCTGAGTCCCAGAGTAGTTCAGCGGTTCAGTCTTCTCTCAAGTGTTATTAAGCCAACAAAATCATAATGCTTTTTCCAAATCCTTCATGAAATGTCTGATTTATGGATGATTGAGTCAAATAAACTAGCCAAACCGAACAGAAAGTACGATTAATACACGTAACAGTCTAAAACGCGACGTGTTCTTTATGTCGTAGGTGATCAAGAACCCTCCTGAAGGCGAGAAGCCGAGGAACCCCGCCGCCTGGCCCTGGTTCCATTTGATGGACGACGCAGTCAGCGGCCGACTGGACAACTCCGCCAAAGTCATCGAGCCGCTGCCCATCGACGACGAAAAGCAGGAGCCGGACCTGCCCGCGCGCCCCTCCTCCGACTCCGAGGAGATCGTCGGCGCTTTGAACGTGGTCGAAATGGCGCCCATCGAAAGCGAGGACGAAGTGGAGATGATCGACCAGAGCGGAAACTACGAAGGGGCCAAGCAACCCGACGACGCGGCCCCGAAAATCACCGTGAAGACACTGGAAAGTGTGCCGACCTTGCCCCAGACCGTCCCGGCGAAGGCGCAGCAGAGCGCGCCGCCAAACGCGCAACCGAACCGGCCGCCGTCGCTGCTCTACGCCACTCTTTTGCCAGATTCGACGGCTTCGGTTGCCAGTAAAGTTCCTCCGACTTCAAGCCAAAGTATAGTCGCGCAAGCGAAAACCGCCAATAACACGAGCACGCAAAATGTCCTGCCCGCCAGAGTCCTTTACGCAACCCTGCTACCGGATTCCACGGCGACGGCGAGCAGCGTCGGCAAAAACTGCCTCGCGTCGAACGGCAACATCGCTCTGGAACTCGCCGAACTAAATAGAAAGCTGCTGGAGTTCAAGAGGGAGAAGTTCTCGCTCGAAAAGGAGCAAGCCGAGTTCGACAAGGAGTTGATCAATTTGGAAAAGGAACGGGAGCATTTGAACAAGGAGAGGCGGACGTTGGACTTGGTTAAAATCGAGAACGAGCGCGACAGGGCGGTGCTGGACAAAAAGCGGGCGGATTTAGACCGGGAGAAGGCCGAGGTGGAGCGGGATCGGATCGTCCTGGACCGCGACCGGGGGGCGTATCTGGACCGGGACCGGGCCATTTTCGAACGGGATAAGATTTTCCTGGACAAGGCGAAAGAGGATTTGGAAAGGCAGAGGGAATCGAGCAAACGGAGGAAGACCCCCGCGCCCGGCGCCGACGGGGGGGAAGACGATGACGACGGCGGCGACAGCGGCGGCGCCACGATGGACGTGTCGGGAAAGTGCGACGATTTAACGGACAAAGTTTTGCAGATTTTGACGGCGGAGGCGGATCGGCAGGAGACGAGGCAGAGGTTTGCGACGTTGGTGGAAAAACTGTCAGAAAAACTGTGAAAATCATGACAAAAACTGAAAGAATAAGAAATATTGAACAATTCCTTTTTTTCATCAAGGATCGGTATGGACTCGTGAGAGGTTTACCAAAAAGAAACGAATGAAATCCACATTTACGATTGTATTTTAGTCGAACCCTGATTTTTTGGGTTTTCAGGACAAACACTGAAATGTAAAAAAGATAAATTACTTACATTATCACAATTTAGACTTCGTGTCAAGAATTTTGAAGCGAGAAAACTGTATTTTTCCATCTTTTGTAATGAAAAAACTCCATTCTACATTTCATACCGTGCAAATTCAAAACTGTCGCTTATTTATTTGTGGTAAAGACTTAAAAATCCTTCATATTTCGATCTCATGTGGGCTTGTTGTTTAGCGTGCGTTGTGGTCGGCGCTTCATGTTGACATTCTGAGGAAGTAAAATAAAACTGTCGAGCGAAACGTGACCAAATCCTGGACCGTACCAAGTTTTCTATGCCTTCGTCACGTCTTTTTGGTGGTGAAATATTCCTGTTTTTTAAAAATTTGACATTTCGAATTAAGACTGGATTCAAAGCTGTAATTTGTGTTAAATGCTGTTATATTATTGTTGTTATATTATTTTTTTTGTTTTTATTTGTTTATTGCCATGACAACAGTGCTTACTTTTCACCGCTGAAACGCGTGGAAAACAATATTTTGTTGTTTTTATGTTTGTTTGTAAAATATTGTAGAGGCTTTTGAGGCAGCGAAGTGCGATAAGAGTTTTGTGAAAATAATATTATTACCTTTTATTCTTTCATTATTTAGTTTGTGAATTGTTGCTTGTGCTGCCCTCTAGTTGTCCAGCGTTTGTGACCAATCATTGAGTCTAACTTTCTAAAAGAATGTAAATACAAATATAACTTTTGTAACTAAAGGTTATCTGCATTTTTTTTGTACACATTTTGTTTGTACTCATCACCATAATGCTATATCGTTCATAATTATTTCTGTAATTAATGAATACATATTGAGGATAATATGTAAATATCTGATCATATTATGGTACTAAAATGTGTCATTTTATTTGGGGTCATTTTTGAAAGAACATAAAAAACTATGAAATGGCATTTTATCTTGCAACAGCGAACAAGACGGGCCACTACAATTACGTTAACGTGTAACTAAATTAAATGTTATTTAAAATACACTCTTCAAAACGCTGTCAAATCCTCATTCATGACAGAGTATAAGGGGCGTTTAAAATAATAGAATATGCCGGCACAAGGAGAATAAAGTCAAAAACCTTTCAACATTGAAAATGAAAACCCTTCAATGGGCCAGCAGAGGTTCTGGGAGTAAATTTCCTATTCATTTTTCCCATAGACTTTTTAAACGTTTTTTGAAAGAGTTTAAAGGCACGACTAAGTCTAACCAGCGACATTGTATTTACACACTGTTATTGTATTCTGATATACAATTCTGCAAACTGTTTTAATAACTCAGCAGTTTCTAAAGTAAGTCTGCAACTATTATTGTAGTTGTTAATTAGTCAAGCATTTAATTCTCAACCAAATAAAGGTTGAAAGATGGCGACTGAAAGAATATTTACGAATAAAATGTATTATTGATAAAAATCTGAAATTGTTCATTCTTTACTCACATTTATTTATGAATGCTTATAATTTATCATTATAAAATTATCAAAAAAACATGTCATGATGTTAGATAAAAATGTCTTATGTTTTGTTTAGCTAGCACGTGACTGATTAGCTCCCAGCAAGATTTAACATTTTTAAAAATACATTTTATTTGGAAAGTCTAAATCAATGGTACATTTACTTCCGGAACCAAGTGGTGGGCGGATATTTACCCCGATCTCCCCGCCCTCCCCTCGACTGCAGTGTGAAGCAGGATGCTAGCTGTCTCCGGTGTAGCGTTAGCCTTTATTTACAGCGTTATTAATGCCCTCGGCGGTGGCACATGTTATATTTAACCGGACCCGGTGCATTTCCATCGGGTTCGTCATGAAACCAGTGCCTTTGCACGAGTCCAGGCGCGCAATCTTCACGTTGTTTTGATATTGTTGAGGTTAGCCACTGTTAGCATGCCATTACTTTTGCATGGGGAGTTAGCTTAGCACGTCAAAGTTGAACTAAACCCGAACCGCGCGCGTGACTTACAATGAAAACTAGCCTGAAATCGCCTGAGAGATGTTTTTACAGCGTGACTGTTGTAATGTCGTAGATTCGGACGTGGATAGAAGCACTTTCCTGCCTCTAAACCAGAGTTATTATGACACATATTCTGTCAATGGAGCCTCCGCTGGTCACACTGCCTCACTTCACTGAAAACTCTTATAAAAGTAAGTATTTACCACCGGTTTAATGGTTTTAAATGTTTTTTACAGTTGTTGTGCTGCTTTTTCATCATCACTGTTTCATGTCCTGTGTAAACTTATGGAGGACATTCCAAATTTCAGCTTTGTTTTGAAAATGAAAGCAACAAAAACACTGTCATAAAACCTACTGTTGACTTAAAAGATTTCATAATTGGCTGTATTCGATATATATTTATAGTTTTAAAGCTGCTACTGCTAAAATATTGATGTTATGAAACTAGAAACTTGCTTGGGAGCTAAGGTGCAACCCAAAACAATGAGTAATAATAGTAATACTGGTACAATAATAGATTATGCTACAATAAGAGCATGCTAAAATATATGTGTAAGAATAAAACAGGACTACTATTGTGGGCTGCTACAATTTATTTGCTTGTTTAATGAAGAGAAATGGGTTTTTGTGATACATTTTGCATATTAACAGTTAATGATGATTTCAATTGATGTATTTTATGACGTTGTGGTTTTTACAAAGAAATACTGCTGTTCCAATGTATTTGATTCCCTAAAAAATGGTGAAAAATATGAATTATCGTATTGCATTATTGTACTGTGAGCCATGTATTGAAACGCAAAGTACAAGAACAGCAGAAGAGTACAAATATGCAGTCAAAAATTCACGGTAATAACTACTTAATTAAATCCCCCTGTCTTCAATTATTATTATTATTATTATTATTATTTTTTTGTATTGTTATTCTTTATTATTTTTTAAATCATTGTTTTAATACTTTTTAAAATTATGATTCGAGTTTAAAATATTTGTAATCTCTTCTGTCTTGATAAATTTGTCCCCGTCTCTCTCTGTTGTATTCTGCTGCAGTGACCGAGGACGACGTGAAGCGATTGATCGAGTTCAGAGCGTCCAATGAGGCTCTGTTCACCGGGAAGAGGAACTCGGCCAAGATCGCCTGGAGGTCAGTTTACATTAAAAAAATTAAAAATAAAATCATCTTGGACCGAGGAGTTGACAAATGAGTCCAAGGCCTCAGGGACTTCCAGGTCCTTTATAAACGGGGACTCCCATTGTTCAGCTGATATCTACATAACTTTTTTTTTTTTTTCTAGTGTTATTTTAAAAGGCCTGGGACTCGAGGGGAAGCTGACCCCAGATCAAATTGCCAAGAAATGGGACAATCTTCGCACAAAATATAAGGTATTAAAATATATGATTAGTATCCCATAAACTTGAAAAAATAATAATATTATTATTATTATTATTATTATTTGTATTTATTTATTTCATTATTAAATTAAATTGTATTTATTTTATTACTATTTTTATTTTATTTTATTACTATTTTGTTACTTTACTTTATTACTATTTTGTTTTATTTTATTACTTTTTTTTATTTTATTACCATTTTGTTTTCTTACTATTTTCTTGTATTATTATTTTGTTAGTAATAAAATAGTAATCAAATAATAATAAAATAGTAATAAAATAGTAATAAAATAAAATAGTATTTTATTATTATTTGATTACTATTTTATTGTATTATTATTTTGTTACTATTTTTTTATTACTATTTGATCACTATTTTATTGTATTTTTTTTGTTACTATTTTATCTTGTTACTATTTTATTATTATTCTATTACTATTTTATTACTATTCTATTACTATTTTATTACTATTCTATTACTATTCTATTACTATTTTATTTGTTTGGTTAAAAATGTCACTTTTTAATTTTGCCAAAGGACCTGAAGCAGCCGTACCAGGGGCAGGAGGTCTCTGGAGTGGTGGAGTCTTGGCCCTGGTTCCACATGATGGAGGAGGCGATGCACGGACGCCTCTTCAACAGCAGCATGGTCCTCAACCCGCACTCGGAATCAGACCAGAACCAAGACCAGAACCAAGACCAGAACCAGCCCCAGGAGAACCAGGACATCCTAGAGTTCCTGATCAAGACGGAGATGGACGAGTCGGTGAATATGAGCCGAAGAACCCGGAGCTCGGCGGGGAACGCGGCGGCTGCAGGGCCGTTGGGCTGGAGGAGGATCTCGGAGTGTTCCTACAAATGTACGCTAAAGTCAAACGGTTGTGAGGACTTAAAACTTAACTTAAAAGTGTTATTGTTAGAGTATTGTGATCATCGTGGAATAAACGCTAAAGCACAATCCAAAAGTCCTTTTTTATAATGTTATTAAATCAAAATGTCAAAAAAGAACTAAACAATTTCCGATTTTCAGCAATAATACACTTTATTCACGATAAGATAAGATAACCTTTTTTTTGTCCCACGATGGGGAAATTCAAGTGTTTGAACGCACAGTTTAAGAACGGCGGGGGAATAGAAACGTGCAGGGAAAAAGATAAATAACTTCAAAAATAGACTTGCATCTACATTCTCCACGCAGAAGCCTTCATTCACCATATTTGGACCTTTATTTGGTTGATAATGTATTTTCGAATTAAAAACATAATTTGACTCGTCGATTAATCGAAAAAAACAAATGATCACTGACTCGACGAATACTAAAATAATTGTTACTTGCAGCCATAAATGTAGAATTAGTCTTTTAACTCTCAAAGCTGCAGATGTTTTTATGGTGTGAAAAGTGAGCGCTTCCGCGTCAAATAAACAACGTAATGCACAAAAACGGGTGCTTTTCAGGGATCCAGTGGAAACGTGGATTCAAAAACAAAAAGAGGAGGTCCGAGGCGTTCCTGTTCTTTTTCATAAAAACAGAAAGTAGTGATTTTCTTTGTTGTAAAAAGCTTATTTAAAGGCGATGAACTTTGAAACCTGTTTATCATCAATCAAATCGATCAATACTTGTGGACTTCAATCGAATAGAATGCAAACATAATATGGCTAGACGAGCTTCCCAGGAAAAGATAAGACAAGAAGATAATAAAATACATTTCAAGCATTATTTTGTTAGTTCATTCTCAAACCGTTAAGACAAAGTTGTGCCAAAAGCAGGTTTTTGAGGGACTAAAAATGTCGTGTATTCAATCGTCATTTTCTTCTTTTCTTCTCGTTTAGGGACCGACAACGAAACTGAAAAACTCATTAAACTCCGAGCTGCAAATGAAGTGCTGTTCACTGGACGAAGGAACACCGCCAAACCGGCCTGGAGGTGAGGGACCTGAAGTGGGCAACTGCAGAAGTGTACGGAGGCGTAACCCACATCGAAACGGGAACTCAACCTGGTCCTCAACCTGGTCTAGACCCTGACAGAACCAGGACTAGACTGGGCTGCTGAGGGGGGCAGAGCTTGGGCTGTTGTCTTTTTAATCGTTTAGTCAAATCATCTGTAGATGTTGTATTAATCGACGTAAAAGTCTTTATTACTCAACTAATTATTTGAGTGGGCTACATCTGAAGACCACGAGTTTACACTGCCTTTTTGCATGTATTATATTCCCCAGTAACTTTCTGTAGAAATAGTTTGCCGTTTGTGTCGGATCATAGGGATGTTTAATAGTTTAGAGAGCTTTTGCCACGCCCCCTTTTCGACCAATCGATCGGCAGCGGCCTCCCAGAACTGCTGATGTAACAAACAGAAGTCAGAGAACAAGCAGGAGTCCATGGAAATAGTAATTTGCAGGAATTAAGCGAATGGATAGCTGTCCCAGAGCGCCCCCTGCCCTTAGACCCTCTTTCTGCAGGAAAAACGACAAAAAAAACTGGGACAAAGTAGAAACCTTGGGGAGAACCTGCTCAGTTCGTGTCAGCCTTTTTTTTTTTTTTTATTGCCTTTTTCCCCACTGCCAGGAGTATGTTCCAAAGGTATCCATCGACTTTCCATGGCAGGAGTCCTGAAGCCCAATACCAGTAATATATTATATTTTTTATTTTTTTAATCAGCAAGTTTTTGGGTCTACTCATTAACAGAAATTATATTTGTGAATTTACCTTTTGAATTGTTCATGCCAAAATACCTTGTAACCAAGATGAAAACGTGTCTTCAGGCCATTAACGCAGGTGTACGCAGTAGTTTGTTGTTATTCCTCTTGGATATTCTGCATTTCTTGGTGTTTCTTGCACTGCTGCTTCGGATACGATTTGTTTTTGTATTATTGTTGTCTATTCTTTGGAAATACCAGAACCTGATTACATTGACTCATAAATTACATTTTAAATACATTAAACTATTACGCAACACTCAAGTAGTAGTTTCTCCACAAACAGTTTTTTTTTTTTTTAACTCTGAGCGACTACTTTTTATTTCTTCCTGAGTAATAATATTTTAGTAGTGAATAAAGTTGATTTTACTTCAGTACAAGTTTTGTCCACGTCAAGGCCAAAGCAGGGCCAAAGCAGGGCCAAAGCAGGGCCAAACTAGGGCCAAAGCAGGGCCAAAGCAGGGCCAAAGCAGGACCAAAGCAGGGCCAAAGCAGGGCCAAGCACCAAAGCAGGGCCAAAGCAGGGACCAAAGCAGGACCAAAGCAGGACCAAAGCAGGGCCAAAGCAGGGCCAAAGCAGGGCCAAAGCAGGGCCAAAGCAGGGCCAAAGGGCCAAACCGGGAGATATAAAATGTGTGTTGTTTTGTTTCAGAGCCATCCTGTTCGAGATGGGGCTGCAGGGGAAAGTGT
This sequence comes from Chaenogobius annularis, assembly GCA_015082035.1. Lineage (NCBI taxonomy): Eukaryota > Metazoa > Chordata > Actinopteri > Gobiiformes > Gobiidae > Chaenogobius > Chaenogobius annularis. Next base: position 223,131 of record BJKM01000227.1, on the reverse strand, counting down.
CCATCGATCAGCTGGCCAAAAAGTGGGACAATCTGAAGAGGAAATACAAGGTCGGTTCAGCAGAAAGTCATTTGTTTGTGTGAAAAAAAAACTGTAAAACAACAACAGATTGAAAGGACACACACATTATACAAACTGTACTTTTTCTCTCTTTTTCTGATCACAAACACAGCTGGAGTAGCATTTAGCTTCATACGCACTAGTTGCTTAGAAAGCCCTCTCTTTTCGACATGTTATCCTACACTGTCGGGTGGTGGCGCCATCTGCTGGCTGCAAGGAGGAATTACACAGTTTGGAGTGTTGGAAATGGGCAGCGTAATACGTAGTTTCTTTTTTAGTTCTAAAACATCAGATGCCAAACTAAAGGTTCTCAATAGCAAGTTCAAAGGCTGACAACAACAGCAATAAAGCATCATATTTACCCTTTAAATCAAACTGTTACACGCTGCTCCTTTAACAAGAATAAATATGTTTCTCTGATAAAACCCTTTCATAATGTTGGCAGGAGCTGAAGTTCCCGGCCGCTGGCGTGGACCCCAACCTGAGCTCGTGGCCCTGGTTCTTCCGCATGAACGAGGCCATGGAGGGCCGCCTGGCCGGCGCCGCGCCTCTCCTCACGCCCATCGTCGACGAGGACGACGAGTTCTGCGACGCGCCGTCCCCGATGCCCAGGAAGCGGCAGCGGCGCAGCAGGGGCATGACGGACTTCCTGACCGAGAGCGAGATCGACCTTCTGGTGGAGAACGTGGAGAAGAACGGCGCGGGGAACTTGGCGGAGACGCAGCGAGGGAACGAATACAGCTACAAGTGTGAGCGCGACGGGCACGGCATTGTGGGAGTTCACGTCACGATGTGTTGGGCGAAAGGCTTCAGGCGGTAGCCAGGTTTACTGCGGTCACTTTTAGTTCGGCTTAATAGTGTTGTCACCATGTCAGATGTTAGCGTTGAGATTATTGTGAGGAAAAATGTCACGATTTAACGATTATTCACAATTATTGAGACCAAACGACAGTGAAATCTTTCATTTTCTTTCATTCTCGTGGTCTGACATGGGACTGCTCCTCAAGTTTGTGACCGACTTTATGAAAATGGACTTTCTGAACGACAAAATAAAGTTAAATGTGACAAAAACGGGCAGATCAAGAAAGTTCTTCACATTGAGGTCTATTTTTTGTGTTTTATATTGAACAAAAAATACTTAATTTTGCTTCTAAAATCGCCACCATTATTACTTTTTGGTTCTTACGATTAAATTGCGACCTGAATAATCATGACTATCGATTAACCTGATCATCTTGACATCCCTAGTCACACTTGGGGCTGTTGAAAGTATCAAACCAGATACCGATGGTCAGATAGAATACTAAAACTAGTATAGAAACAATACTATGTCAATACTAAAAAAAAAAAAACCCAAAACAATAGTACCTTACCTGGACAGGTTAAAAATGAGTTAGTATTAAGATCACATTGTAACATAAAGAAAGTACTTTTATTTAGTGTTAAACAGCCTCTTGTTATTCACTTATTCTGTTATAACAATACATTATATACATGAGAAATGCATTAAACTAATATAAGATGTTTACATGGATAAGTCCCAAAAAAAAAAGACCATTAAAAGATATAATATGTACTGATGATGTCATTTCAGTGACAGAAGAAGACACTCGCAGATTAATCGAGTTACGCGCGGCGAATGAAGTTCTGTTCACGGGGAAAAGGAACACCGTCAAGCCGGCCTGGAGGTAAAGCCACGCTGAGGCACATTCAGAAGGGGCGTCGCTTAAGGAACGTGAGGTTTTTATTTTTATTTTTATTTTTTACAGGGGAATCGTGAAGGAGCTCGGCCTCACGGGGAAAATCACTCCAGATCAAGTCGCCAAGAAATGGGACAATCTCAAGACCCGGTTTAAGGTCAGCGAAAGACGGAAAGCACGCAGTCATTCACCAGTTCACGAGTTAGGGCTGAACAACAGTCATATTTCAATAACGAGATGACCATATTTGGTGACCTAGATGACCATTAATCCTGAACCATGCGGCGCTCTCCTGCACTCTTTTTAAATCCATAAATCCATTTCTGCCCCAAATTGCGTTCATTACAACTGTGTGCTTGGATCAGTCACCGTGCAGCCTCCTGTTTCTGTTTGTTAAGTCCCCTCGCTGCCAGTAGATGGCGTGCTAATGCCCTCGGTCATTGCTGCTAAAGGGATGTCACGTTATCAAATGTTAGTGTTAGCATTATTGTGAGGGAAAACATCACGATTTAACGATTATTGACACTAACACATACTGTTTGTCAAGTTTGCTTTCTGAAAATAAAATAAAGTTAAATGTGACAAAAACAGCCAGATAAAAAAAAAAAAAACCCAAAAAAGTATATTTTTGGGCATGATCATGATTTATTATTTCTTGGTTCTTTCAATCATGTTTGATTTGAATTAATCGATTAATCTGAATAATCTGAATAATCTTGACGTCCCTATGCTGCTCCCACAGTTTGGATCACAATCTGAGCTGACACCGTTGCACACTATTTTGAAAAAGAATTGATTGAACATTGTCTGTGCTTTTTAAATGTAATCCTGTTTTAATTTCCTGAAATGTGTTTAATCTAATGTTATTTTAGTGCAAATGTGCACATGCTTTTGTGACGTGCAGCCCACTTTTAGCCCAGGTCAACCTTACAAAAGAGTGGGTTTTTACCAGGTTAAATAAAAGTGAATGAACTTTTAGAAATAAAGAAATCCACTTTTGTGCGTCTCATGGATTATAACCGTCAAACTTTCTGAATGAGAAAGTAAAGTTAATGTGACATAAACAGCCAGAAAAATACTTTAAAGTTTAAATTGAATATTTATATTTTCCCCACAAACTTTCTTTTTTTAATTTATTTTTTTTTTAATGCATAAATGACAAATATTCCAGGAGTCCAACCATTTTATTTTGGTATTTGCAACATTTTGGGTCTGGGACTTTCACCATTCAGAAGAAAGATAATTAGCTTTAAATTGTTAATTACTTTGTCAACGGTCTTAGTTTTTATCATCCTGAAACCCATAGGTTATATTCTCACCTGAAGAGTCATAACTGACAATTAACCAAAGAATCTCAACAAACTAAACATGATTTAGTCAAAGCAGGAAACTGAAGTGTTATTGTTGGTGTAACTGACACAGATGTAACTGACACAGATGTGTACTGACACAGATGTAACTGACACAGATGTAACTGACACAGACTGTAACTTGACACGACGTAAACTGACCCTGACGTAACTGACACTGGACATTGGCGTAACTGACGCCGGCGTAACTGATGCCGGTGTAACTGACACGGGCGTAACTGACACGGGCGTAACTGACACGGGCGGGTAACTGACACGGGCGTAACTGACACGGGCGTGACTGACACCGGGCGTCTTGACTGGACAACTGAATGGGGCGTACTAACTGACACCGGCGTAACTGACACCGGGTAACACCGTAACTGACTACCGGCGTAACTGACACCGTTTTGTTTTCTGCGTCCAGGACCTAAAGTTCCCTCCTCAGGGGATGGAGGGCCAGGTCAACCCCGCCGGCTGGCCCTGGTTCCAGCTCATGAGCGACGCCTTCGAGGGCCGCTTGCAGGGAAAGGCGCCCGCCGTGGAGCCGGTGTGGAGTAACGCGGACGACGCGCTCTTCCTGTCCTCGCCTCCGCCCTCCGTGCCGCCGCTGCCCGCTGAGCGAGACTGCCCCCTGGAGGACCGGAGCGCTGTGCAGGAGCTGGAGCAGAGTCTGGTCTCCGAGAACTCCATGGAAAACGCCGACCACGACGAGAGCTTGGGCCCGTCAGAGGGAAACGTGACGCTGATCGATGCGAATGGGGAGGAGTCGTCGCCCACAGAGCACACGTACAAAAGTGAGAGGGCGTTCACAATCGTTTTAACATTGTTCCCTCGTCAAAAACATACCTGGAGTTGTATTTTGCCTCATTCACACGTTTAATTAAGCCTGTTCACGAGGTCCTCTCCTTCAAAGTTTTGTCTTGTCTAACACCAGATTATTCTTATAGTTTGTGACCAGTTTTATTACATTTACTAAATTTAAATGATATATTTTTACTTATAAAATTGACACAGTACTGCTTTTAAAATGTGTAAAAATATATTTTGACTTCTGCAAATTCATAACATTATTACATATTATATTTCCTAAAATATTTTATTTCCGTCTTGTTTTGTATTGTATTTTGTATTGTAGTAACATTTGAAAATGTTTTTTGTTAGTTTACGGTTAAACCGGCTCTAAATGTATGTTTCTTCCTCTCAGTGTCAGAGGAGGACACGCAGAAGATGATCAAACTCAGAGCTGCAAACGAGGCCTTATTCACCGGACGCAGGAACGCCGCCAAAGCCGCCTGGAGGTACTGCACTCTCACTTTTCCGAGTATGTTTGTGTGGCGCAGGGTCTTAAACTGTGTGTGATTTCCTCCTCAGAGCCATCCTGAGAGAGCTGGGTCTGCAGGGAAAGGTCTCCACGGTGCAACTCGCCAAGAAATGGGACAATCTGAAGAGACGATACAAGGTAAGAGCCGATACACGGCCGCCATTTTAGGTCTTTCTTACTTACCATTATAGAAGACGATATGGTCCAGTATTATTCTTCTGTCATGCTTTGAGAGGACCTCAGAAGCCTTAGCTGACATTATTTCTGTGTATTCTTTGTATGAAGCTGTGTTCTGTGGTTGCTCCAGGCGGGTTTATGGCGAGAATACACATTTAAAACATGATTAAAAACTCTGTAAAGTCAGTTTTAATAGAATATTGGCTTTTTAAAGATGAATTTAACAGTTGTTTCCTAATCACAAACGTACCCGGAGTTGTATTTCGCTTCATTGACTGGTATTTCCACTATTTTGTCGCTCAGAAATAACTCTGTTTCAATTTTCTCCAGATTGTAAGGTAACGGAAAGGCGAAGTATGGCAGTTTTTTTTAGTCTATAAATCATCGCCGGACACGTTTTGAGCTTTTCTGCCGTCAGATTGTATTCACACCGTCTAATGGCTTATTTCTTTTGTTAATAATTGCCACTTCTGAGCTCAAACACCGCATTTATTATTTTAAGATGGAAATGCTAAAGCCAAGCTAGAATACAAGGACAGATCCCGTTTTTTAAATTGTTATTGGCCTTTAAACTCTTGATTACCTTTTAGTTTGGCGTCTCACGTGTTAGAACTTAAATCATGAAATGCCTTGACAACCACACGTTACCTTCCGTCAATCTAACGTTAACGCTAATGTTGCACTGTTGTATTTTGTCAGACTCACGATGTCATGTACGATATCAGATGTTGTGTTACGATTATTGTGGGACGAAAACATCATGACCAAACTGAACTCTCTGAAAGACAAAATAAAGTTAAATTTGACCAAAAAAGCCAGAAAAGATGAGAGTTATTTACATTTAGGTCTATTTTTCGGGCTGTACATTGAACAAAAAATACTTAATTTTGCATCTAATATGGTCACGATCATTATTTTTTGGTTCCTACGATTATATTGTGCCCTGAATTATCACGATTATCGATTAACCTGATAATCGTGACATCCCTAATGCAACTCCAGGTATGTTTTTGACGAAAGAACTAAGTTATAACGGGGTTAAAAGAGAGAAAAAGTACATTTGGCGTAATATGTATACTTTGAACTCTTGACCTGCATGTCTCCTTGTCTCCTTGTCTCCTCGCCTCCTCGTCTCCTTAGGACCTGCGGTTTCCTCCGGTGGGGATGGAGGCGTCTGTGGACCCCTCCTCGTGGCCCTGGTTCAATCTGATGCACGACGCCATCGAGGGCCGTTTGTCCCACAGCGCCCCCCTGCTGGACCCCGACACCTGCGACCACGAGCCCGACGACGCGCCACACAAACCCCGGCCACAGCGACAAATAGCCCCGCCTGCGCCTCACCAGGCCCCGCCCACGCCTCACCAAGCCCCTCCTCCTCCCGCCGCCAACAATCAGATCCATATCTCTCCCAATACGACGAGTACGATGGCGGCGGCGGCGGCGGCGGCGGCGGCGGCGACGACTCCCGCTCCCGACTTCAGCACGGAAACGTTCGTGACCGAGAACAACGTGGCCCTGCATCGCGAGTGGGGGATTTTGGACCGAGAGCGCGCGGTCCTGGAGCGCGACCGGCAGATGGTGGAGCAGGAGAAGGCGTCGGTGCAGCGGGAGAGGGCGGCGGCGCAGGCGGAGCGGATGTGGCTGGAGCGCGAGCGGGCCGACCTGCAGCGCGACCGGGCCATGGTGGAGCAGGAGAGGGCGGCGCTGGCCCGGGACAGGGAGATACTGGACCAGCGGGCGATCATGCTCAACACCGTAGGCCACGTGCAGCACCTCAACTCGCTCATGTAGGAGGCGAGAACCCGTCAGAACGTTTCAACTCAAGGACGCGTCGTATGCAAAATGGACTTTCTGGAGCATTTAACAGTGTTTCCTCATCGAAAACACACATGAAGTTGTATTTAGCTTCAATCTTGTTTGTCATTTATCCTGTTTACACGGTCCTCTACTTTTCAGCACTCAAAAAGCACTCAGTTTCAAATCAAAGGCAGGGGTCCGGAGTGGTGACGCGCCGGCCGGGTCGAAAGACAACCCACGCATCACTAATCCGGAGGTCTCCTGTGCTGTCTTAGTCCATAAAGCACCTTCATTACAACCGTGCGCTCACGTTAGCACGTCGAGGCAAGCTAGCTTTTGTTTTATGTCCCCGTGGTAATTCCCTCTGCTGCCAGTAGGTGGAGCACTAATGCCAAATACAGATGAAGGGCCCGACTGCGGGAAAGTGGTGTGTTGTTTTCAATACAATCTTAATTTAGGTTCTAAAACAAAGCGACGCCAAAGCGAAGGTGGAAGAGCGAGTGTAAAGGACGATGACAAAAGAATGCGAAGCCCGCCCGAAATGAGGACGGTGGAGACGACAACGCGAACGCGCCCTGCGAGGATACATAATCTGGATTTGGCTGAAAGAGGAAAGGGGAAGAGATCGCTCGGGGGAAATTTTTCCGAAGTCCAGATTTCGTGCGTTCCAAAGCATTCGTTTGAAAAATGTGCCACGAAAAAGGCTCAACCTTATTTTGCATTATTTTATTTACATCGCGTTCAAAAGGGCTAAACTCAACCAGAACGACCCAAGTGAAGAAGAATTAACATTTATAAGTATATATAATAAAAGAGTGCTCATTTTGACCTGCTTTTCCTTGCATGGGCTGTCCCTCCCCTTTTCATTCGGCTTGATAATCATCTTGTTTATAACTTCAAATGTACTTATTTCACCCACTTGTACAATTGTAATGCTTGCCTTGTTTCCCCCCCAAGTTTGAAAACGTTTGACTTGGTTTTGGACGAAGCCTTAAGCACCGACGAATGTTCAGTCAGCCGTAGAACATGTTTTGTAGAACTGCGAATGCAATAAGCTCCTGTTGCGGCGTGGACTGGGAGGCGGGCGCGTCGAAGCGGTTGTTAATATGTGCGATATCGTGTACAAAGTGGCTCTGTTTTTGCTCTGTTTTTAAAAGTTTCAAATATATTTTTTAAAAAGTGATTGACGGACTGCAGTTATTCAGGTGATTTAACGCATGGAATCCCGCGGGTCGTGTTTTAAGACGTTAAAGCGCCCCCTACAGGTCGGACGACTCAAACTAAAATGCAGTTAAGATAAATATATTTTGAATTTGGCTAAAAAAAATGTTATGACGCAATAGCAAATTTTTTTAGGTTTATAATTTCACTTCCTGTTTGTAATTGATGACATCACACTAGGAAATTACCCAGCAAGCACTGGGCCAAAACTCATCTAATGTCTAAAAATATATGAGTGACTTTATTTTTATTTTGTGTAAATTCTGCATAAACTTTGACTGGAATGAGTGTTCCTGCTGTGATGTCACTTCCTGTCATTTTCTCCAAAGCACATAAATGTCATAAAGCATGTCACGAGGCACGGTATGCAAACGGGAAGGAAAGGAATGCAGGTGACGTCATAAAGCACACTGATCATGGCAAGGCGGGAGCGCCCTCTACTGGATGCTCCGCTAACTACGAGCTCATGTGGAACGCAGATGGTACATTTTGGTGCAAATCAAAATTAGAACAAGGTAAAAACCTGTCAGAGGGACTTTAACCCGCTCCAGACCTGTTCTGAAAGTCCATATTTTTGTTTTAAATGTGTGTGTGTGAAATGTGTCGCACAAACGACAAAAGAGCAGAAATATCAGACGATGGGTAAGATATCGAGTACATCTCCAGCACCACAAATGTACTTGGATCAATATCTGATCGTTATTACAGTTGAGGCTGAAACAAGTTCATTTTGTAATCAATAAGTGTCTGGACTTCAAAACGTGCTAAGAACATAGGTTTTATGGAGGAAGAAATACATCAAAAGAGTGTTTTAGATCAACAAAACGTTTAGTCTTGGTTTAGACTTGGGTTAGGACTTGGGTTAGGACTTGGGTTAGGACTTGGGTTAGGACTTGGGTTAGGACTTGGGTTAGGACTTGGGTTAGGACTTGGGTTAGGACTTGGTTTGTCCTTTAGTCTTTAGACTTGACTCAGGATTTGACATTGGACTTGACTTGGTCTTGACTCGGACTAAAGCCTGGCGCCTCTCCTTGCCCTGCTCCTGCCTGCTCTCTGCCTTGGCTCCTGCCTTCGCTCCTTGCTCCTGCTGCTCCTGCCGTTGCTCCTGCCCTGCTCGCTGCCCTTGTTCTGCCCTGCTCCTGCTTGCTCTGCCTTGCTCCTGCCTGCTCTGCCTGCCTTGCCTGCTTGCCTGCTCCTGCCTGCTCCTGCCTGCTCCTGCCCTCTGCCTGCTCTCTGCCTTGCTCCTGCCTTGCTCCTGCCATGCTCCTGCCTTGCTCCTGCCTTGCTCGGTCCTGCTCCTGCCCTGCTTGCCTTGCTCCTGCCCTGCTCTGCCCTGCTCCTGCCCTGCTCTCCTTGCTCCTGCCTGCTCCTCCCTGCCCTGCCTTGCTCCTGCCTTGCTCCTGCCGCTCTCCTGCCCTGTCCTGCCTGCTCCTACCCTGCTCCTGCTTGCTCCTGCCTTGCTCCTGCCCTGCTCCTGCCCCTGCCCTGCTCCGCCTCTGCTCCTGCCCTGCTCCTGCCTTGCTCCTGCTGCTCCTGCTTGCTCCTGCCCTGCTCGGCCTTGCTCCCTGCCCCTGCCTCTGCCTTGCTCCCTGCCTTGCTCCTACCTTGCTCCCGTCCTGCTCCTGCTTGCTCCTCCCTTGCTCCCTACCTTGCTCCTGCCCTGCTCCTGCCTGTCCGCCTGCTCCTGCTCTGCTTGCTCCTTGCTCCTGCCCTTGCTCCTGCCTTGCTCCTCCTGCCCTGCTCCTGCCTGCTCCTGCCCTGCTCCTGCTCTGCTCCTGCCCTGCTCCTGCCTGCTGCCCTGCCAGCTGCTGCCTCTCCTTGCTCCTGCTTGCTCCTGTGCCTGCCTCTCTGCCTTGCTCCTGCCTTGCTCTCTTGCTTGCTCCTGCTCTTGCTCGCTGCTCCTGCTCCTCCCTGTTCCTGCTCCTGCCTGGCCTTGCTCCTGCCTTGCTCCTGCCTTGCTCCTGCTCTGCTCCTGCCTCCCTGCCTTGCTCTCTGCCCTGCTCCTGCCCTGCTCCTGCCCTGCTCCTGCCTCTGCTACCTGCCCTGCTCCTGCCCCTGCTCTGCCTTGCTCCTGCCTTGCTCCTGCACTGCTCCTGCCCTGCTCCTGCCTCCTGCTCCGCCGTCCTGCTCCTGCCCTGCTCCCTGCCTGCTCCTGCCCTGCTCCTCCCTGCCTCCTGCACCTGCCTCCTGCCTTGCTCCTGCCTTGCTCTACTCCTGCTTTCCTGCCTTGCTCCTGCCTTGCTCCTGCCCTGCCCTGCCGCTGTCCTGCCCTGCTCCTACCCTGTCCCTGCCTTGCTTCTGCCGTTGCTCCTGCCCGTGCTCCGGCCCCTGCCCTGCTACTGCCTTTGCTCCTGCCCTGCTCCTGCCCTTGCTCCTGCCTTGCTCCTGCCTTGCTTCACCACCTGCTCCGTCCTGCTCCTGCCCTGCTCCTGCCTTGCCCTGCTTGCTCCTACCTGCTCCGGTCTGCTCCTTGCCTTTGCTCCTGCCTTGCTCCTACCTTGCCTCACTGCCCTGCTCCTGGCCTCTGTCCTGCCCTGCTTCCTGCTCCATGCTTCCTGCCTTGCTCCTGCATTTGCTCCTGCCCACCTGGCCCTGCTCTGCCCTGCTCTGCCTTGCTCCTGCAAACTTGCTCTCTGCCTTGGTGCCTACCCTGCTCCTGCCCTGCTCCTGCCTTGCTCCGTGCCTTGCTCCTGGCCTTCCTCATCCTGCCCTGGTCCTGCCCAGCTCGCTGCTTCCTGTGCTCCTCCCTTGCTCCGTGCCTGCTCCTGCCCTTGCTCCGCCTCGCTCCAGGCCTTGCTCCTTGCATCCTGCTCCTGCTCCTGCCCTGCTCCCTGCCCTGGCTCCTGCCCTTGGTCCTGCCCTGCGTCTCCTGCTCTTGCCTCTCCTGCTTGCTCCTGCCCTGCTTCCTGCCTTGCTCCTTCCTTGCCCTGCCCTGCTCCTCTCCTGCCCTGGCTCCTGCTCCTGCTCCTGCTCCTGCCTGCTCCGGCCATGCTCCTGCTTCCTGCCTGCTCTGCTCCTGCCTCTATGTCCTGCCCTGCTCGCCCTGCCTTAGCTCCTGCTTCCTTGCCCCGTCCTGCTCCTGCTCCTGCCTTGGCTCCTGCTCCTGCCTTTGCCTCCTGCCTTCCTGCCTGCTTGCTCCTGCCCCTGTCATCTGCCCATGCTCCTGCCTGCTCCGCATGTCCTGCCCTGCTCCTGCCTTGCTCCTGCCCTGCTCCTGCCCTGCTCCTGCGTTGCTTCCGCCGCTCTGCTCCTGGCCTGCCTGCTCCATGCGCCCTGCCCTCTCTGCCCTGCTCTCCTCCTCGCCGTGCGTCCCACTTGCTCCTGCCCTGCCCTGCCCTGCTCCTGCTCCTGCCCTGCTCCTGCTCTCCTGCCTCCTGCCTGCCTCGCTCCTGCCTCTGCCCCCTGCTAGCTCTCCTGCTCCTCTTCTGCCCCTGCTGTTCCTGCCCTGCTCCTGCCCTGCTCCTGCCCTGCTCCTGCCCTGCTCCTGCTCCTGCTCCTGCCCTGCTCCTTCTACCTTACTGTAACTGAATGCCGCGTGTTTCTCATTTCCATGTTAAACCCATTGTCTGTATTTGCATCTCTCTCTCGCGCCGACGCCAAACACTTCGGCTGCGACTGGTGGACTCTGACCGGATCCTCGCCCGTGATTGGTCGATTCTGAGACGGGTGAAACGGGAAGGACTGGTTTGTGGAAGCAGACTTCAGTTGAGTGTGAGAGGAGGAAACATGCTGCAGGTCAAAATTGGTGAGTAAATAACTTGAATCAGTTTACTGGATTTCTATTAAAGAAGGAATTAACCAAACGTGTCCAAGGAAAAGTCTTATTATTATTCAAAGTACTACTAAAAAGTACAGTAATGAATATAAAAAGAAATAAAAAGCTCTTTAAACAGCAAGTTGAGGGAGAAAATTTAAAAATTTGACATTTTTAAATGGAAAAATGTCAAATATTGCAAACTATTCTACATTTTTCATAACAAAGTTGATGTTTATATGTTTTAAAAAAGAGCTCTCAATTTCAATGGGTTCGAACCTGGTGAAATAAAGTTTATAAAATAGGTAGTAAAACATGCAGCGTAGCCAGAACTTTCTACTTTCTGAAAAATATCTAGGTAAAATGAAAGAATATTTAATAATAAAACACTGGTGCTAAATAAGAGTTACCAAGATTTATTGCAACAGACAAACTATATAAATAATGCCACAACAAAAGTCAGGTTTCCATCCAGAACGGCGCTGGGTCTGGATGGGTTTTCTCTGAGCAGGTCCTGACCAAGACTAGACCAAGACTAGACCAAGACCTGGACATGGAGATGGTCCGCGAGTGCTGCCGCTGCTCTCAGTTTCCCCAGCGGCTTTGGAGGGTCAAATGCAGAGAAGTAAAGGTCACAATGGGGGACGATGAAGTGAACCTTCAAGTCTATATATATATATATCTATAGTCTAGACGCATTTCACAAATATGACATGTAGGGGTAATTCCACCGCTGTTACCTAGCAACCAGACTGTAAATAAGAGCCAAAATCCACATAACAGACACACAACAGTTCTGATCTGACACGACAATATACCTTTTTACCTTTGGACAATATACCAAAGCACCTTTTTAAACTCTCGCGTTTTCAAAGGCACGTCGCGCACTGATGACATCACAGAGCGATTCAGCGCTACTTCCTGTCATTTTAAACTCTTATTTGTCAACACGTCTTCACAAACTGCAGCTGAACGGAAGTGAAACCGTGATAAATATTGACTAAACCAAGCAACTACGTCAGAATTAGAAGAACAAGAGAACCTTCAAATAGAACTTTAAAACAATATCCAGTTTTCCCCTCTTCTACGAGTTCGAATCCGGCTCTGACAATTTGCTGCATGTCCTTCCCGCTCTCACCCCCAACAAAGCCGACGGGCCAACACGAATAAGCCAGGAATAACCGTGACCTGTCGACTCATCGCAGGCGTTATTCTGGACTTCGCAGACTCTAAAACCAAAGGCATTTCGCAAACCAAAACGCCATAAAAGAATAAACCGCTTGTGATTTTCTTTGTCGGAGGAACTCAAAAATGGCTAACTAGACAGACCCAAAGGCAAACAAGGAGGAAAAAAAAAAAAAGACCGTGCGACCACTCCTTAAATACTTTCTGAGTCAAAACGATTACGCCAACAAAGGTGCGAAATGCCACAGCTAAACCTTCACACTTAACGTAGCGACCTGAACCTTCAAAGAAAAATAAACTGTCAACAGAAACGGTCGCAGAAGAGACTGCGGCGGACCTAATCTCAGTTTGGCCCGCCACAGTCAAACAGTTGGTCAAACAAATGATACTTCAGAACGTACAAAGGCTAGAACAAGTGGACAAAGCTGGGAAGAGGTTGAAGAAAGCAAAAAGTTCATGAACAAATTGATGGAGCGGGAAACGGAAAAAGTTGCAGGTTGTATCTACGTATTAGGGGAAATCCAGAGAAGGATCTCCATTGGTAAAACGACGTTCTCCGAAAAGGTCTAAAGCACTTGTGAAGCTTCTTAATCGGCTTGAAGACCAGGTCGAGTACGGATCAGAAACATGCGGCGTGGACCTATTCACGTGTCGCAAGTGACGCCACACACTCTGCCGCCATCTTGAGGACGGAAGCTGTATGCTCACCGTGAGCTGTGCCGACAAAAAGTCTGAAAACAAAGGGTTCTTTCTCTTCTGTCGCGTCCCCCCCCCAAAGACCCCGTTTTGTCCTTAAATGTGTGACTGTGGTCGGGAGGGGCCAGTGGACTTACAGAGATCACTCCAGACTTGAGGCGGAGCTGTTTGTTTCAGCTCGTTAGCGGCTGGCTAATGCTAGTGGCTATGCTAATAAAGGTTAGCCTACTCGCAGTCAATAATAAGTAAGTTTAAGAAGTTGAACACGCAATAAACATGTTTTAAGGAGTTAAATGAGTTTGATTAAAAACGGTCTGAATCAGGCAATGAGCTCGTTGAAAAAGTGTATCACATGTTGACGCTTTATATTTACAGAACAAAAGGGGGAAGCAAGAAAAACAGGTTATTCGTGTGGCTGCTGCAACCTCCAGCCGCCCACGGTTCCATCTGATTCTTACAGGCAAAACGAGAGTAAACAGAAAACTGCAGGATTTTTTGGGGGGCGAGAAACGTGCAGAAAGTATTGAGAGTAGATTTGCGATAAATGTTCAAAAAGTCTGTTCGAGAAGACTGAAGTTTGTCTTGCGTTTTTATGGCCAAACCAAACCAAACGAGATCTTTCTTCAATGATACAAGTTCTAAATAATTGCAGCATTTGTGATGTGACAATTGCGCTAACTCAAATACCGATCACTATAGCATAAAGAACAGTTATGCTGACATTTCACCTTTCGGTGGTCCAGGAGGAGCAGGTACCGCACAGGTGCACAAGCCTAGAGCACAAGCCTAGAGCGCCCTGTTGTCATGGTGAGGGTTAGGGTCAGAAGCATCACGATTTGACCAATTATTCACAATTCGACTCTGGGACGTCTGTTATTTCCCACTTGAACATTAGGAGTTCCGACTGAAATAAGTTGTATGTAAACACTTTGGCTAAAGCTAATCTTCAGGCTAAAGCTAATCTTCAGGCTAAAGATAATCTTCAGGCTACAGCTAATCTTCAGGCTAAAGATAATCTTCAGGCTACAGCTAATCTTCAGGCTACAGCTAATCTTCAGGCTACAGCTAATCTTCAGGCTACAGCTAATCTTCAGGCTACAGCTAATCTTCAGGCTACAGCTAATCTTCAGGCTAAAGCTAATCTTCAGGCTAAAGCTAATCTTCAAGCTAAAGCTAATCTTCAAGCTAAAACTAATCTTCAGGCTAAAGCTAATCCTCAGGCTAAAGCTAATCTTCAGGCTACAACTAATCTTCAAGATAAAACTAACCTTCAGGCTAAAGCTAATCCTCAGGCTAAAGATAATCTTCATGCTAATAATTACTAAGCTACAGCAAGTCATAAAAATTTCAGGCTAAAGCTAATCTTCAGGCTACAACTAATCTTCAAGATAAAAACTAACCTTCAGGCTAAAGCTAATCCTCAGGCTAAAGATAATCTTCATGCTAAAGCCAATCTCCAGGCTAAAGCTAATCTTCAGGCTAAAGCTAATCTTCAAGGCTACAACTAATCTTCAAGATAAAATTAATCTTCAGGCTAAAGCTAATCCTCAGGCTAAAGCTAATCTTTCATGCTAAAGCCAATCTCCAGGCTAAAGCTTACTCCAGGCTAAAAACTAATATCTTCATGCTAAAGCCAATCTTCATGCTAAAGCAATCTTCATGGCTAAAGGCCAATCTTCATGCTAAAGCCAATCTTCATGCTAAAGCTAATCTTCAGGCTAAGCTAATCTTCAGGCTAAAGCTAATCTCATGCTAAAGCTAAACTTCATGCTAAAGCTAATCTTCAGGCTAAAGCCAATCTTCAGGCTAAAGCTAATCTTCAGGCTAAAGCTAATCTTCAGGCTAAAGCTAATCTTCAGGCTAAGCCAATCTTCAGGCTAATCTTCAGCCAATCTTCAGGCTAAAGCTAATCTTCAGGCTAAAGCTAATCTTCAGGCTAAAGCTAATCTTCAGGAAAGCTAACTTCAGGCTAGCTAATCTTTCAGGCTAAAGCTAACTTCAGGCTAAAGCTAATCTTCAGGCTAAGCTAATCTCAAGGCTAAAGCCAATTCTTCAGGCTAAAGCAATCTTCAGGCTAAAGCCAATCTTCAGGCTAAAGCCAATCTTCAGGCTAAGCCAATCTTCAGGCTAAGCCAATCTCAGGCTAAAGCTAATCTTCAGGCTGCTAAAGCTAATCTGCTAATCTTCATGCTAAAGCTAATCTTCATGCTAAAGCTAATCTTCATGCTAAAGCTAATCTTCATGCTAAAGCTAATCTTCATGCTAAAGCTAATCTTCGGGCTAAACAAATGGATAACAGCATGTGTAGTTACATTTAACATATCTATGACATCAGAATATTGTCAGTTTCTGTGGCGGTAAATCTCTCAAAACCACTAACTGACGTTATGTCGGTTGTCGTCGTCAGTTGCTCTGGTGTGTGGTCTCTCTGGACCAGCTCCAACTTGAAGGTTTTTCAGTTGAAATGGATTTAGTTTTGGCCAGAGAGTTTTTGCATCTGATTAGTCCAGTTCCTTCCTGTTTGCAAAATCTCCTCTTTGCGTCTCGTAGTTCTCAACAGAACTAAACCAGGAAGTTACAAACAAAACTATACACCAGAGTATTGGACTGAACCAGGACTAAACCAAGACCAGATCTGGACTAAAGCATCAGGTCTTAATCCAGACTAAACCAGGTCTATACAAGGACTAAACCAGTTCTAAAGTCGAACTAAACCAGGGCTGAACAAGGACTAAACTAGAACTTAACTGAAGCAGGAACCAGGACCAAACCAGATTCAAGTAGGTCTAAACCAGAACTGCACCCGGGATAAATGGAGTCTAAAACCGTCACTTGACCAGGACTAAATCAGAACTGAACCAGGGATGAACCAGGTCTAAAACCAGGTCTTAATGAACAAGGACTAAAATAAGACTTAACCAGGATTAAGTTAAACAAGAATTTAACCAGGACTAAGAGTAGGTCTAAACTAGAACAAAACCAGGACTAAACTCAGGCTTGAATGAAGATTGTTTGTTCTTATTAAAAGTATTTTGTCTTGTACTCTTACTTTCAGCCAAGTATTTCACACTGAGAAAGTACTTTTACTTGAATACAAATGTTTTTTTATTTTGAAGGTCGAGTTCACTTAAAACGTCCATGGATTTTGAGTAAGTTTCCAGTTTCCGATTCTTTGATTGTTTTGCTCAAAGGCAAAGTAAGAATCCATTTAGACCTGGGACTCAAAAGGACTTCATCAGAACGGGACCGGAACAGGACCAGGACGGGACCTGGACGGGACCTGGACGGGACCTGGACGGGACCTGGACGGGACCTGGACGGGACCAGGACGGGACCAGGACGGGACCAGGACGGGACCTGGACGGGACCTGGACGGGACCTGGACGGGACCTGGACGGGACACCGTTCCGTTGTCCGATACTGTAGCTCACGTTAGGACTTTGTCTCCACTACATGTGTAAATTAAAAATGCTTGGCTTGTCACAGTTTGTCCTTCTCCAGATGTTCAACACTTTCTCCTTTGAAACCCTTTCGTTTCAGACTTTTGGAAGTTCCCTCTGGCTCTGGCTCTGGCGTCTGGCGTTCGGGTCCTTTCTTTATGGTCCAAAAAAACAGTGATATTTTCAGTGGTGAGGCCAAAAAGAGATGTATCATTTGTTTCAGTGTTTCAAAGGTCAAAATGACATCATTCAGGTCTGGAACCAGGTCTGAAACCAGGTCTGAACCAGGTAGACTGCGTGAACCAGTCGAACCATGCTACAACCAGTCTAAACCAGTCTAACCAGGTCTAACCATCTGCTTTGTCTCCTAACCAGGCTGAACCCAGTGCTGCCTAACCAGGTCTGAAACCAGGTCCTGAACCCGGGCTAAACCAGGTCTGAACCATGTTGAACCTAGTGCTTAAACCCCCCCCCAAGGACAAACCAGGACCTGAACCAGGGACAAACCAGCGACTAAACCAGGGACTAACCAGGACGAACCAGGACTAAACCAGGACTAACCGGACTGAACCAGGACTAAACCAGGACCTGAACCAGAACTACCAGGAGCACTGAACCCAGGACCTCCTCTGAACCAGACCACCATTAAACCACAACTGGAACCAGGACTGAACCAGGACTAAACCGGACTGAACCAACTGAACCAGGACATGCAACCCGAAAGGCACAAACCAGGACTGAACCAGGACTAACTAGGCTAAAACCAGGGAAACCAGGCCTAACCAGGACCTTGAACCAGGTCGAACAGGGACTGAACCAGGACTGAACCAGACCCTGACACCAGTCTGAACCAGGACAGAACCAGGGACGGAACCAGGACTGAACCAGGGCTGAAACCAGACTGAACCAGGAACTTAAACCAGGACCTGAACCAGGACTGAACTAGGGGACTAAACCAGGGCCTGAACCAGGGCAAACAGGACTGAACCAGGTCTGACTAGGACTGAAACCAGGACCTGTTTTTTTTTTTTTTTTCCCCCTTTTTTTTTATTTTTTTTTTTTTTTCCTTTTTTGTGTTTTTCCCCCTTTTTTTTTTGTTTTTTTTTTTTTTTTTTTTTTTTTTTCCACCCCCTTTTTTTTTTTTTTGTTAACCAGGACGAACCAGGTCTGAACGCAGGACTGAACCAGGAGCTGAACCAGGACTGAACCGGAAAAGAAAACTGGAACTCAAAGAAGACTTAAAAACAGAACAATATAAATCCAAAATTAACATGAAATTGAACGTCAAAAATCTCGCTTATGTTCCAAAATTAGTTCATAAAAATAAAGTTGATCTGTTTTTCAGTCTCTGCAGACCAAAAGGGAAAGCGTCTGGGAGAGACAGAAGGAAGTTCCAATCTGAATGCATCATAGTATTAATACTTCCTTCATCTTGAGCGGACTTTGAAGTGGATTCCGAAGCATTTCCCCTTCAGGAATCCGTGTCGACGACGATCTGCGCGACGACCACTTCAGCTTCTCATTCAGAGGCGGCGCGGCAAACGTGGTCCGCGCCCAAGATCTGCTTCAGGAAAAACTGTGGGTCGAAACCGGGTCGAACCAGAACTCAGACTTAGACGGTTGTAAACGCAGGTCTTAAACCAGACTTTGTCTTTATGCAGACGTTTCTGGGAGGAAGCAAAGAAAACAGCGGCGTTGGACTGAACCGCTGCATTTTTAACGGGTTTGTGTCGTTTTAAGTCCAAAGAGCCGACAAGCAATTTTAACACATGTTTTTGTATTTGTTTTTTTAGGAAAACTTGGAGAGCTCAAATGACGCGGAAACTACGATCATGTAGTGGAGCGTAGGCACGGTAAAAGCCTCACTCTGCTCTGCACATGCTCAGTCAGGCATTGCTCCTCTGCACCATAAGCTCAGCAGGGCTTCCCGTGCCACATGCTCAGATCGGCTCTCCTCTGCACATCCTCAGTAGGGCTTCTCTCTGCAATGCTCAGTCAAGGCTTCTCCGCTCACATGCTCAGTCAGGGCTTCTCCTCTGCACAGCTGCGTCAGGCTTGTCCGTCTGAACATGCTCAGTCAGGCTCTCCGACTGCACATTGCTCATGTCAGGGCTTCTCTCTGCACATGCTTCAGTAGCGGGCTTCACTTCTCTCTGCACATGCTCAAGTTGGGGCTTCTCTTCTCTCTGCACCATGCTCAGTCACAGTTTCTTCCAGTGGTTGAGTTTGTCCTCAGAGCACATGGGCAGAGCGCTAACTACAACTGCGTCCGCTTCTGGTTTAAAAGCTCATGTAGAGGGCGGGCATGAACGGCCTGCTGAAACACGCACAGACCTGAGCAAGTGCAGGAGAAGAAAGGCAAGCTTCCTGCGTATGCTCATGGCGCTGTTGAAGGCTTCAGCAGCAGAAGTGAGAGGGAAACGGTGCGGATTAAAGGGTTTATTTTCAAGACTTTAAAAACAGTTGTGACACAGTTAATCACTGCTGGCCATGCTTGCCCTGGTCACATGACACTGGATTATTATACTATCATACGTAGTATACTATATACGTATACATAACTAAATACTAATACTAATACTAATACTGATATTCTTTGTCTTTGGTTGCAGACGTGGAGTCTTTGATAGAAATACTCAAAAAAACAGAAACAAGATCCATGCTCTGGCTTACATTCGACGGCACGCTAAAAGTCTGACCAAGATGAACGCTGAACCAGGACGTGAAACCAGGATGAAACAGGACTGAACCAGACTGAGACCAGCGACTGAGACCGAGACTGAATCCAGGACGGACCAGGACTGGACAGACTGGACAGGATGGACCAGGACTGAACAGGACTGACCAGCGGACTGAACAGGATACTGACAAGGACTGGCGCCAGGACTGAGACTGACCAGGACTGACCAGGATGGACCAGGATGAACCATGACTGAACCAGATGGAAGAGCGAACTGACCGGACCAGGACTGCGAACCAGACGCCGACTGAACCAGGACTGCACTTGGAACAGGACTGAGACAGGACTACGCGGGACAGGACGGACGGCTGGCAGGTGAACCAGGACTGAACCAGACTTGAATGACGACAGACTAAGCAGACTAAACGTTAAAGCAGGACTAAAGCAGGACAAAGCAGACAGCACTAAGAGGTCAAGCAGGTCTAAAGCGGCGTCTAAAGCGGTCTAAGGGTTAAAGCGGGACTAAAGCGCGATAAGGACTAGAAGCGGGACCTAAAGCGGGCTAAAGCGGGGCTAAGGGTCTAGAATGCGGGGTCTAAAGCGGGTCTAAAGCGGGCTAAAGGGCGGGACTAAAGCGGGACTAAAGGGGTACTAAAGGCGGAGCCTAAAGGGCGTCTAAAGCATGGTCTAACAGAAGGATAAAGAAGGACTAAAAGCGGGTGGTCTAAAGCAGGGTCTAGAAGCGGAGTCTAAGAGCGGGACTAAAGCGGGTGCTAAACTGGGTCTAAAGCGGGTCTAAGCGGGTCTAAAGCGGGTCTAAAGCGGGTCTAAAGCAGGACAAGGCAGGACTATAAAGCAGCAAAGAGGCCAAGGACTTAAACAGGACTTAAAGCAGGGCCTAAAGCAGGGCTAAAGCAGGACTAAAGGAGCAGGGACTAAACGCAGAGGACTAAAGACTAGCAGGACAAAGCAGGCAAAGACAGGTTAAAGCAGGTCTAAAGGAGAGGTTCTAAGGCAGGACTTAAAGCGGCTAAAGCAGGTCAAGACCAGGTAAAGCAAGGACTAAGATAAAGCAGGTACTAAACAGTACTAAAGCAGGTCTAGAAGGTAAAGCAGGTCTAAAAGTCAAAGTCAAAGAGGCTAAAAGCAGGTCTAGATTAAGCAGGACTAAAAGCGGATCAAAGCAGGTCCCTAAAGCAGGTAGCATTAAAGCAGGACTAAAACGGCAAGCAGGACTAAAGCAGACTAAAGCAGGACTAAAGCGGCACGGTCTAGAGTGAAGCAGCGATCCTAAGCAGGTCATAACAGATAAGCAGGTCTAAAGCATGGACTAAAGCAGGCACTAAGCAGGCCTAAAGCGCTACAGGCTTAAAGCAGGCCTAAAGAGGAGCGTAGAAGCAGGACTAAAGCAGGACTACAAGCAGGACTAAAAGGATCTAAGAGCAGGTCTAAAGCAGGTCTAAACAGGCGTCTAAAGCGACTAAAGCAGACTAAAGCAGTTCTAAAGCAGGCTAAAGGCAGGACTAAGCAGGCCTAAAGCAGATTCTAAAGCAAAGGAGTCTAAAGCTGAAAGAGGACGTAAAGCAAGGTACTTAAGCAGGTACTAAACAAGCAGCGTCTAAAGCAGGTCTAAAGCAGGTCAAAAGCAGGAACTAAAGCGAAGTAGCAAGCGGCAAAGCAAATAACGCAGGATTAAAGCAGGCACTAAAGAGAGATTCTATGTCTAAAAGTCAGGACTAAAGCAGGACTAAAGCAGGGACTAAAGCAGGTCTAAAGGGACTAAAGCAGGAAAGTCTAAAGCAGTACTAAAGCAGGACTAAAGCATGCTAAAGCAGACAAGCAGTCTTAAAGCAGGTCTAAAGCCAGGTCTAAAGCAGGACTAAAGCACAGGTCTAAAGCAGGACTAAAGCAGGACTAAAGCAGGGACCTAAAGCAGGACTAAAGCAAGGACTAAAGCAGTCTAAAGCGACTAAAAGCAGGACTAAACAGCGGTCTAAAGCAGGTCTAAAGCAGACTAAAGCAGGATTGAAAGCAGGTCTTAAAGCAGGTCTAAAGCAGGGACTAAAGCAGGACTAAAGCAGGTCTAAAGCAGGTAAAGCTCTAAAGCAGGCTAAAGCAGGACTAAAGCAGGTCTAAAGCAGGTCTAAAGCAGACTAAAGCAGGACTAAAGCAGCGTTCTAAGCAGACTAAAGGCAGGCCTAATCAGGCCTAAAGCAGGAACTTAAAGCAGGACTAAAGCAGGACTAAAGCAGGTCTAACAGCAAGGACTAAAGCAGACTAAAGCAGCGTCTAAAGCAGGACTAAAGCAGACTAAAGCAGGACTAAAGCAGGTCTAGAAGCGGTCTAAAGCAGTCTTAAAGCAGGAACTAAAGCAGGTCTAAGCAGGACTAAAAGCAGGACTGAAAGCAGACTAAAGCAGGACTAAAAGCAGGAACTAAAGCAGTCTAAAGCAGAGACTAAAGCAGGACTAAAGCAGGTCTAAAGCAGGTCTAAAGCAGGACTAAAGCAGGACAAAGCAATCAGTCTAAAGCAGGTCTAAAGCAGTCTAAAGCAGACTAAAGCAGTCTAAAGCAGGTCTAAAGCAGTCTAAAGCAGGACTAAAAGGAGGTCTAAAGCAGGATCTAAAGCAAGACTCCTCCCGTTTCCTGCAGATAAACGAGGAGGGCTCGGACGCTGCTCCTGATCTTGGGCAGTTCCTTCGCCGAAAACCCTCGGCTTCAGAGACAACTGGGTCTTCTGTGGCGGAAGGAGCCGACGGTCAAGAGCTCGTTTGAAAGGTGCGGGAAATGATGCTTTAAGATGCGCGTAATGCCCTACTGCCCGGAACATTCCAGCAAAAGCGACGGAGACGAGCGCGGCCAGAAAAGGCTCGTTTGACGCTCAATCAGATGATTCTGCTTTAGACTTGTTTTAAGATTTGAGTCACATTTATCTTAATTTGAGTCACATTTATCTTAATTTGAGTCACATTTATCTTAATTTGAGTCACATTTATCTTAATTTGAGTGGATTAAAGCCGTTTTAAATGATGCAACTAGTTGTTTTTTCTTATTTTAAGTAAAGCAAGACATGTTTTTCTTTTTCCTTTGGCAAATGTTATTTTAAGACACTCAAATCAAGAGAAATATGACTAAATTCAAGCACTTGTCTTATTTCTGATGATGAGACGGACTATAACGAGGAAGCGCCATTCAGTCAGATTATATTCATCTTTTGTTTTAAATAAGGAAATGTTTGTATTTGATCTTTGTCACACTTTTACAAAACAGATTCATCTTAAAATCTTCAGTTTAATTAACGTCCAATTAACGTTTTTTTAACCTTGAAAAAAACACTAACAAACGGAGAAAAATGCATCGAAAATTGACTGCAAAGTTCAAAAATGACAACGTAAATAAATATTAAAATATAATAATACAAGAAAATTTACCGCAAAGTTTTAAAATGAAAAATTATAGCAAAGTAAATAAATAAATATAAAATATATAATAAAAGAAAAGAAAATTGACTGAAATTCAGAATAAAAAACAAACAAACAAATAATTCAAACGTGTTTTAAAAATTCAGTTTCATCATAAAAAATTCAAGCTCTTTTTTTTATCTGTGTCTGAAAGTGTGTTCTCGGCACTGGTGCAGGTGACGTAGTGCGGCTTTAACGGTGTTTGTCGTTCTCTTCAGCACATAAAGAACGACAATCAGAAGAACAAGTACAACGGTTGGCCTGAGATCGTCGACCTGAGCGGCTGCATCCCCAAATACCTGGGCTGAAGACCGGTTATGATCCTGGACTAGAGAGGATCTGACTCTGTTTGAAATGAAAGGTTTTTTATGAAGGTTTAGAGTCGCACAGTTCCAGGACTAAAGCAGGACTAAACCAGGACTAAAGCAGGACTAAACCGGGGTTAAACCAGGACTAAACCAGGGCTAAACCGGGGTTAAACCAGGACTAAACTAGGGCTAAACCAGGACTAAAGCAGGACTAAAGCAGGACTTAACTAGGACTAAACTAGGGCTAAACCAGGTCTAAACCAGGACTAAACTAGGGCTAAACCGGGACTAAAGCAGGACTAAAGCAGGACTAACTAGGACTAAAATACCAGGACTAAACTCTAGGGCTAACACCCGTCTAAACAGACAGGACTAAACTAGGGCTAAACCAGGACTAACGGCAGGACTCATAACTAGGACTAAACTCGGTAAACTCAGGCTAAACAGGCTAAACCAGGACGGCTACCAGGCTAAACCAGGGTTAAACAAGGACTAAACTCGGGGCTAAACCAGGCTAAACGGGGTTAAACCAGGACTAAACCAAGGGCTTAAACCGGGGTAAACCAGGACTAAACTAGGGCTAAACCAGGACTAAAGCAGGACTAAAGCAGGACTAAAGCAGGACTTAACTAGGACTGTAAACTAGGGCTAAACCAGTCTAAACCAGGACTAAACTAGGCAAACCGGACTAAGCAGGACTTAAAGCAGGACTAAAGCAGGACTTGAACTTGGACTAAACCAGGACTAAACTAGGGCTAAACCGGGTCTAAACCAGGACTAACTAGGGCTAACCAGGACTAAAGCAGGACTTAATAGGACTAAACTAGGGCTAAACCAGGGGCGGTCTAAACCAGGGCACATCCAGGGACTAAACCAGGGCTAAACCAGGCTAAAGCCGGAGTTAAACCAGGACTAAACCAGGGCTAAACCAGGGCTAAACCGGGGTTAAATCCAGGACTAACCGGGGCTAAACCAGGGCTAAACCGGGGTTAAACCAGGACTAAACCAGGGCTAAACCGGGGTTAAACCAGGACTAAAGCAGGACTAAACCAGGGCTAAACCAGGACTAAACTAGGGCTAAACCAGGTCTAAACCAGGACTTAACCAGGTCTAAACCAGGTCTAAACTAGGGCTAAACCAGGACTAAACTGGGGCTAAACTGGGGCTAAACCAGGACTAAACTAGGGCTAAACCAGGTCTAAACCGGATCTAAACCAGGACTAAACCAGGACTAAACCAGGTCTAAAGCAGGACTAAACCGGGACTAAACCAGGACTAAACTAGGGCTAAACCAGGTCTAATCCGGGTCTAAACCAGGGCTAAACCGGGGTTAAACCAGGACTAAACTAGGGCTAAACCAGGGCTAAACCGGGGATAAACCAGGACTAAACCAGGGCTAAACCAGGACTAAACCAGGGCTTAACCAGGTCTAAACCAGGACTAAACTAGGGCTAAACCGGGACTAAACCAGGACTAAACTAGGGCTAAACCGGGTCTAATCCGGGTCTAAACCAGGTCTAAACTGGATCTAAACCAGGACTAAACCAGGACTAAAGCAGGACTAAAGCAGGACTAAAGCAGGACTAAAGCAGGACTAAACCAGGACTAAACCAGGACTAAACCATCTTCTTTCTTTGCCTTTTATAAACTTCGACACTGTTAAACTAAAGCCGACTTCAGAATGTATATAAAATATTTGAAGCGTAAATATTTTTGAAACACGGGTTCATGTGAAGGATTTGTAATATTTATTTTATTAAACATTTTTACGGGATAAATGTTTGTGTTTCTTATCGAAGTCACTGACCCTGAACCAGTTTAGAGTCCGTCATGATGTCATTGTGGGACATGAAAGGAGGATTAAAGCTGCTGCTGGAGCTTTGGAGCGACATTAAACTGAGGCCGTTTGGTTTTGACTGTTCCATTTGAACTCATTAAAAAGAAAACGTCTCTTAAAATGGTTTTGTGAGTTCAAAGCACAAACTGAGCCTGACTCAAGTGGGTTATTACTTTATTTGTGTGTTTTACCTGTAAATCATCTTCATCAAATCGCTGACAAAAAGGAAGAAATGCAAAAAAATATATTTGTACATTTGAATTTCAAGGATTTCAAGAAAACTGTACGTGACCAGCAGATGGCAGCAGAGTGCAGTTCTGTTGTGCTCTTGTCAATAGAACATTTTTATTGACTTCAGAGGGATGAGGCTCTAAACCGGCTCTAAACCGGCTCTAAACCGGCTCTAAACCGGCTCTAAACCGGCTCTAAACCGGCTCTAAACCGGCTCTAAACCGGCTCTAAACCGGGTCTTAACGCAGCGGTCTTAACTGGCTCTAAACCGGCTCTTCTAAACCGGGCTGGCTTAAGCCGGCTCTAAGCCGGCTCTAAAAACCGGGCTCTAAGCCGGCTCTAAGCCGGCTCTAAAACCGGCTGCTAAACCGCGGTCTTAAACCAGCGCCTAAACCAGGTTTCAACCAGCTCTAAACCGCGTCTTAAACCAAGCTCTAAACCGGGTCTGAACTGGTCTAAACCAGGTTTTAAATCAGTTCTAAACAGCTCTAAACCGGGTCTAAACCAGATCTAAACCAGGACTTAACTGTGTCTAAAACCGGGTCTAAATTAGGTCTAAACCAGACTTAACCGGGTCTGAAGCAGGACTACCCAGGTCTAAAACCGGTCCATGCTCATGTGCCCCTTGCGCCTCTGCAGCGCAGGAGGCTGCAGAAGGTCTTCCTGAAGCTGGTGTTGCAGAGGCGTCGTAGACACGGGTTCATGGCAGAGTTGACGTAAGCGAAGCCAGCAGCCGAGGCGCCACAGCTGCCGCGCGGTACGCCACCGTGGCAAAAGCCGCCACCACCGCCATCACGTTGTAGGGCGTCAACGTGACGATGAAGGCGGAGCAGGATGGAGAGGATGGTCGGGTGACGCGCGCTCCCGCCGCAGGGCGCGGCTGTGTCTGCGCGCTCGACCTGAGGCTGGAGCGAGCGGCTGAAAGCTGCGAGGCGCTCTGTGGAGGTCCAGGCCCGAGTCTGGGCGGGGCGGGCAGCGCCCGGGCGGGCGGCGGGGCGTCGGGCGGGCGGGCAGCTCCGAGACCTGCGAGGAGACGAGTCCGCTGGAGCAACACAAGCACAAGGTTTCAAAGTGGAGCTCAAGTTTAAAGAGTGAAGACGTTTCGCTGCTCATCCAAGGTGCCTTCTTCAGCGTCGGGAACGGAGTCAGGTGGTCGGTTCGAGGGTGGTGGTCATGACGGGGTCAGGTGAGCGGACGGGTCAGGTAGCGTGAGGGGTCAGGTGAGCGAGGTCAGGTGAGCGGGCGTAAGGAGCGAGGTCAGGTGAGCGTCAGGTCAGGTGAGCGGGGTCAGGGTGACGAGGTCAGGTGAGCGGGTCAGGTGAGGGGGTCAGGTGAGCGAGGTCAGCGTGAGGCGAGGTCAGGATGAGGACGGGTCAGTAGTGAACGGGCATTGCGAGGGTCAGGTGAGCGGGTCAGCGTGAGCTGGGAAGGTCCAGGTGTCAGCGGGGGGGTCAGAGTGAGCGGGGTCAGGTGAGCGAGGTCAGGTGAGCGTAGCGGTCAGGTGAGCGAGGTCAGGTGAGCGAGGTCAGGTGAACGGGGTCAGGTGAGCGAGGTCAGGTGAGCTGCGGTCAGGTGAGCGAGGTCAGGTGAGTGCGGTCAGGTGACGAGGTCAGTGTAGACGGGTCAGGTGACCGAGGTCAGAGGAACGGGGTCAGGTTTGAGCGGCGGCGGTCAGGTGAGCGGGGTCAGGTGAGCGGGTAGGTGAACGGGGTCAGAGTGAACGGGGTCAGGGAGGGGTCAGGTGAGCGAGCGTCAGTGAGCGGGTCAGTGAGCGAGGTCAGGTGAGCGGGTCAGGTGAGCAGTCAGGTGCGAGTCAGGTGAGCGAGGTCAGGGAGCGGGGTCAGTGACGCGTCAGTGTGAGCGAGGTCAGGTGAGCGGGTCAGGTGAGCGGAGGTCAGGTGAGCGAGGTCAGGGAGGGCAGTCAGGCGTTGACGAGGTCAGAGGTGGCGACGGTCAAGGTGGAGCGGGGTCAGGTGAGCGAGGTCAGGTGAGCGAGGTCAGGTGAGCGAGGTCAGGTGAACGGGGTCAGGTGAGCGAGGTCAGGTGAGCGAGGTCAGGAGAACTTCCTGCTCGTGCAAAGGGAAAGTGGCCTGTTGCACCTCCAGACATCTCATACTTGAACATTAGAGAAATAAATGCAGAAATGATCTGTTCCACATCAGTTAGTCTGTTTAACTGACCTCAGGCTTCAGGTGAAATGGACCATCATCAGACTAGATTTCAACATACATTGTGATGGTTCATTTCTAACCACAATAAAAGCAACATTCTTTAGTCTCTTCCAAACATTATTTACAGGACAAATCATACGTGTTCTTCGTATTGTCTTTGGCCTTCAAACAAGCTCTTGAGAACCTTTCATTTAGCATTTCACGTTTTAAAACCAAGAACAAAGGTTTCTGCCTCTCTGGCTTTTCCCACGCGAAGGAACTGCTCTGAGGGCTCCACCTACTGGCAGCAGAGAGAATGACATATTTCTGATCTGACGGCAGAAATGCTCAGAACGAGTCTGGAGATGATTTATGGACACAGACGATTCTCAGAGCCGCGTCACAGATGGAGAAAATGTCACACATCGGGGAAGTTCAGTATGGAGTGTTTTTGAGGCTCGGAGGAGAGGACTTTCTAACCAGGGTTCACCAAACTAGCGTAAATGAAGCTAAATGCTAATCCAACCATGTTTGTGATGAAGAACGATGTTGGAACAGGGTTAAAAAGAGTACATTTAGCATAACGTGTCGACAGAGCCCATACCTGGACTCCAGTGGCACTTCCTGCCTTGTCCATGTTTGGACGGGGTTGATTCCGATTGGTTGATGGTCTGGGACAGCTCTGACATCTCCGGTTCGCTGCTCCAGCTCCTGTTCCTGTTCTTCCTCACGACCCTCAACTCTTTAAACGACGCGCTGGAAAACCTCCTCCTCCCCTTTCCTCCTCCTACACCGCCGCCGGGCGCCGCATCCCGGCCCGCCCCGCCCCGGCGCCCGCGACTGTGGGCCGACACTCTCCCGTAAAGCCCCATCATGGCCAGCGCCGGCAGATAGAACGACGGCAGCGTGGTCCCGAGCGTCACCGCGGGGCTCGCCAGCAGGCGGATGTAGCAGTCGTTCTCGGGCACCGCTCTCCGCCCGCCGTCGCGCTGCCAGCACAGGATGGGCGGGGTCCACAGGGCGAACGATAGGGCCCAAGCGGAGCCGATCATCCACGCCGCCATCCGGCCCGTCCGCCACGTCGGGTAGCTCAGCGGGCGCGTCACGCAGAAGTACCGGTCCAGGCTGATTATGAGCAGGTTCATGACCGACGCGCTGCTGACGGCGTAGTCCAGCACCAGCCACATGTCGCACACCACTCCCCCTAGTGGCCAGCGCCCCAGCAGCAGGTGCAGAGATGACATGTTCATGCAGAAGAGCCCGATGATGAGGTCCGCCACGGCCAGGCTGAGCAGGAAGTAGTTGTGGACGGTCCGCAGGCGCCGGTTGACCTTGATGGACAGCAGGACCAGCGTGTTGCCGGCGACGGTGATGAGGCTGAGGGAGGCGGTCGCCGTGGAGATGAGGACCAGGGAGGCGGCGCTGTGGGAGCAGGAGGCCGCGTCTGGCGAGTGGGAGGAGCGGCAGGAGGTGAAGTTCAGGTCCGCAGACTGAAGCGCGTCCCTGAAACGCCGACAGAAAAGATCGTTTGGTCACATTTTTAAAATAACTGCACGCGATTTTGACCACGCAAACGGACCGTGAGATCAGGTTCTTTTTGTGGAGCAGTCGTCTCGAAAGCTTCTCACATAGAACACATTATATCGATAAAAACGTTGGTCCTAAATGTTTATGGTTCCTATGTATGGAACCTGATGGCCCTGCTAGCATGCTAACAGGCTAGCATGCTAACAGAGCATAACAAATAGAATAAAACACTCTTTAATTTGATTTTATGGTCTCATTTTCACCACAATAAAAGCTTCTACATCTGTAAATCTGTAAATATATGTTTTGTTCAGTCTCTGGTCGTTCTGTTTTGTTCTATTTACTAAGTTTGAAATAAATAAAGAAAAGAAAAAGAAAAATTCCTTTTAAAAACTATGAACAAAGACGTTTGATTTATTAAGATTTATTTAGTCACTATTTAAAACAAAAGCTTCTGAACCCTTCCTCAGCCTTATTAATAAACTTTGTTCATTATTAATTAAGTCTTTGTTTATGCTTTATAAAGGCAAAAGAAAAGAAAAAACTCTGATAACAAGAGTAATCAGATAACCCAATATCAGATTATTGGTGTGCGAAATCTGATCTGAGGAAGTACAATTCATTTTAAAACAAATATCATTCAGTCTTTGCCACGCGAGTTTGCCCTCGTTTTGCCCTCGTTTTGCCCTCGTTTTGCCCCATTTTCCTCGCCCAAACCAAAAACAATCAGAGAGAAATCAGATTACGCTCATCAGACACGACACTTCCATAATCTGAGTACTACGGAAATCCGATAAAGATCAGATTTCGTTTGATTTTCTAACTTTAAATCAAGACTTTTGTGACGCCCGCTGTAGGAAAGTTACACCGTGCAGCTTTAAAGAGTCTTTACCTTTGGTCCAGCTCCATGCGTCTCCTCTGCGTCTCCTCTGCGTCTCCCTCCGCCTCTGCCTCTCCCCGGACTCTTCTTATACTCGGGGGGAAAACCTCCTCCGCCGTCATCGTCCGAGTCCCTTCATCCCTCTCGGCCAATCAGCAGCGGCGGCGGCGGAGGTGGTCACGTGATCGGACTCTGAGGGAGACACTTACATCACATTAGGCTTTGATTAGATCTGTGTGGGACTCTCCGAGCAGGAGCAGAGCAGGAGGGGGGCAGGATGAGGGCAGGAGGGGGGCAGGAGGAGGGCAGGAGGGGGGGTGCAGGAGGGGGGCAGGAGGAGGGCAGGAGGGGGCGGAGGGGGCAGGAGAGGCAGGAGGGCAGGAGAGGGCAGGAGCAGAGGAGGGGGGCACAGGAGGAGGCAGGAGGAGGGCAGGAGGGAGGAGCAGGAGGGAGGGGCAGGAGCAGGAGGGAGGGCAGGAGGGCGGGCAGGAAGGAGGGCAGGAGCAGGAGGAGGGAAGGAGGGGAGCAGGAGGGGGGCAGAGCAGAGCAGGAGGGGGGCAGGAGGAGGCAGGAGCAGAGCAGGAGGGGGCAGGAGGAGGGCAGGAGCAGAGCAGGAGGGGGGCAGGAGGGGGCAGGAGGGGGAGCAAGGAGGAGGGCAGGAGGGGGCAGGAGGAGGGCAGGAGGGGGGGCAGGAGGAGGGCAGGAGGGCAGGAGCAGAGCAAGGAGGGGGGGCAGAGCGAGCAGGAGCAGAGCAGGGAGGAGGACAGGAGGAGTCGGATCAGGAGCAGAGTAGAGCAGGAGGAGGGCAGATCCAAGCAAGAGGAGGGGGGCAGGAGCCAGAGCAGAGAAGGGCAGGAAGAGGGCAGGATCCTGATCAGGATGAGGAGCCAGAGTAAGAGCTGGAGCCAGAGCAGGAGCAGGGCAGAACAGGAGCACTAGGAACGCGCTCTCTGTCGCGTACGTTTGATTTTGTGAGCAATAAAACAAAAACTCAACATGGAAACAAGCCAAAAATGTCCAGAGCTTTGAGGGCTCGAGAACGAGGCCGAATGTGATCCGAGCCACATGGAACGAGAATTAGCAAGTTTGAAGAGGTTTGTACGTACATTTTTAGTAAGAATTCGGTTCATAACTGAGACCCCAGGACAAAATATTCCGTTTTATTCTGCATAAAAACAGTTCATGGCAGTTTCTTTTGTCTATGTGCGTTATAACGTTTAACAGAAGTCCTATTATTAAAACATGAACCGCAAATCTAATCGCGAATTCTTGTACCAGGTCGTGCGGCCCTTGAACTAACTAAACACATCGCTACTGAAAAATACACGTTCTGAATACTAGTTTAGAGTAATATATCCGGGTGCAGTTACACTTTCTTTGGGTGATCTTCAGAAAACTGTTACTTTGGTCAAATCAGAGGAAAAACCAACTTTTCACGCCGGTTTGAGAGGAAATCAAGGCCAAGGCCCGCACACAAGCCCAGAGCGTTGAAATATCGTATCGTGAAGTACTCGGCAATACCCAGCCAGAGTATTATTTAGAGGCTCAAATTGGAGAGGAAGTCTTTTTCAAATTTTTAACGCGTGTTACCATATGATGTAAACGGCCATTGTATTTTTTATTTTTGGTTTAATTCTTCTTTTAATTATGTTTTCTGTTTTTTTTTTGGCTTCATATCAGTTGTTTATTGAATCCTGTTTACAAGGTCCTCTTCACTCCTCACGTTTAAATCCATAAATTATCGCCAGAGGCAGTTTTAAGCATTAAAACACATGTTATTGAATAAATTTACAACTTAGATACATTTAATTATGAATGTATATTTACTAAAAGCAGTGTTTCTTTCAGATACTTACGTTCTCCTCGATGTTGAAAGAACATTGAGCTTGGGATTATTGCTCATTGCATTTTTAAAAGAATTTCTTACCAAAATACTCCTCGAACTGACATTTAATTCAGCTTTTGTTTGAATTCAGACGTTCAAAACTGCAATTTGATGTTCAGAATCGTCCAAAACCTTCATAAAATACAAGGTTATTTTCATCTTTTTAAATCAATTCTGGACTTCATTAGACACATATTCTGACTGTCCAGTACCTATTAAAACATAAATAAACTGCATTAAAAACCTCCGCTGATCATTGACGATCTGAAAAAACGAAATTAAAACATAATTAATAAATAACTATGAAAAAAAAGACATGACACTTCTTCAGGTTCATCCAGATAATTTATTAACTACTCTTCTAATGACAACCTGAGCCTTTTTTACATTGCCAGTTGCTAATAAAGCAATAAGAGAATAAACGGGTAAAGACGTGGATTTAACGCTCGATAGATTTCGATTTCGGGAACATTTTAACGGCCAAACTTGCCAAATTCGTTTTTTTTTTCCACCAAAATGTCTCAAGTCAAAAAATAATAAAATAAAAAAAATTCCCCCCCAAAAAATAAAAAAAAAAATAAAATCTTTAATTACATTTAAACAATAAACTAAAATCGAACGGGGTCTGTACAAGCCAGCGGCGCTTTTGGGGGGACGCGAGCAAAGCAAAAGTATTTCGCAATTGTACCGTTTTCGTTTGCGTTCTTCTGGATTCGCGGGGGAAGAAAGGGACGAGAAAACAAAGTCATTCTCTGTCTAAAATTGTTTTGAGAGTTTTTGTTGAAAAACTGTTGGTTGATCAAGTAAAGCCAGGAGCATTCAG
Organism: Chaenogobius annularis; assembly: GCA_015082035.1. Taxonomy (NCBI): domain Eukaryota; kingdom Metazoa; phylum Chordata; class Actinopteri; order Gobiiformes; family Gobiidae; genus Chaenogobius; species Chaenogobius annularis. The sequence continues at coordinate 190,647 of BJKM01000227.1, read as the reverse complement.
TTCTACGGCCGACCACAAAGTTCCCTCCGAAAACTCAGGTTGGTTTTGGAAAAGCCACGCCTCCGACCACCTCGCGTTTGGAAATAACTGGAGATGACCAGTTTCATTTGGGCACGTAACGCCGGCTGAAACGACAATACAAACCAAATTGTGATCAAACTCTTGCGACGAAGGCGAGTCATTTGATTTTAGAGATTCACAGATTAACAATATTGAATATATAAAGTGTGATTTTCTTTTTTTAAAACATGCATTATATATCAACTTTTTTATTTGACCAAAACAGCAGTCAAATAAATAAGAAATGTAATCTAAAAAGTAACATGTGCCTATTTTGCTGTTTATTGACCTTTATTTAACCAGAACTGGGTTAAAAAACTATGGAGCTCAACATTATAAGTTAAATTCCCATTAATTTTCACCAAAGACTTTTCAAAAAATTCAAATCTTCATTCACTTATTACACCCATTTTACATTAAAATTACACTTATTGTAATGTTAATAAAGTCAAGTTTGTCTTGCCCCAGCACAGATGTGACCGCTGTTTTTGATCGTTCGCAAACCAGGAAGTAGCACTGTTAGCGCGCTAGCTGTTGCTGGCATTAGCATTATGGGAAAAACTCCGCTCTGGTCGCAAAAGTCGTGAAAAGCGTGAATGATGTCGATGCTAGAAATGGGTTAAGAAAGGAAAGTAAGGAGCCAGTTTATGTCAATAAAAACGTTTTAAATGAATTGGTTCTGTTTTTCATGTTATTAAAAAGGGGCTGTACCTAATATTTTAGCTTTTAAGGTCAAAATGAAACCAATGTGTGCTGTCTACAATCAACTATACTGTTTTTGATCGGTTGCAAACTAGGAAGTGGCACTATTAGCATGCTAGTAGTCGTTAGCATTAGCGTGATGGTGAAACTGTTAGTTGTGAAAAGCATGAATAAACTACTCAAAGTGAACAATTTGGAGGCGAGAAATGCGTTTGGAAAGTGTGGAACACGTTTAGATCGATGATTTTTTTAATTAAAAAGAACCAGTTCTGTTTTTCACGTTATTAAAAGATATTCTTGTAAAAACCGCTCTTAGGGTTTAGATCCAGGAAGTATACTGTTGGCATGCTAGTTGTTGTTAGCATAACTGTGACAATCTTAAAACGTGAAAACGACAAAGATCAGGCGACTACCTTTAATATTGACACTACGACAGCCGGGGAAACCGCCTTTATTCATGTCATTTAGTACATTTACTTATTTCAATATATAGATTATATTGTAAAAGACAAAATTACCCTTTTTTCCTCTTGTAAACCTGGAAGCGTCGCTAGTATCGACTACGCTGTGGTCAGTTTCACTTAATCGTGCGAAAAAAGTAGTTCTAAAGCGGCGCACGAGCGGGAAACGGCAGAAAACTAGCGTAAAACTAGCGTAAAACTAGCGTAAAACTAGCGTAAAACTAGCGTAAAACTAACACCTGTGAAGCATTAAACTAGTTATGCATTTGATATAATATTTGTTTTGTTGTCACGAGTTTCCCCAAAGCAGATGAGCCACGAGCGAGCTTTGAACCCCTAAAAATCTGATGCGTGCGACAGGACAACGTTCAAATCTGCACTCTGACCTTTTAAAAGTCAAATTTACGTTGATTATTCATGTTGTATTAGTCTGTGTTCTGATTTTACTGCACATGTTCTTGTTCTGTAAAGCACTTTGCATTACTTTGTGTTCGATTGGATCCATTTGAAAAGTCTACGGTCAAATTTACGGCAATTTTTTTTGTTTCGGGAACGGTCGAGCTCCACTCTTCTTTTGTCCAAACCCAACCTTTGTTTTCCATGTCGTCTTTCCTCTGAAGCCGCTGCAGAGTCAAGCCCTGATGTGGTAACCCTGCCAACGCACAAAACTCACCAAGAAAACGGCCTCAATAAATAGGTCCATAATAACAATTCACTCACGCAAACAAACCCAAAAAAAAAGAAAAACAACAGGCGAAACAAGTGTCTTAAAACACGAAAAAAAAAAAAAGAACATTTTAAAAGAAAGGCAGCCAAAACTGTACAGTTCCAATCACGCGAAAGAAAATCTGAGCAAAGATTCAAGTTTCTTCGGGCAAACGTTTCGGCGCGGGAGGAAGAGGACCAAGAAAACAGCTGAGAAATACGAGAAAAGTTCAATCTTTCGGACGTTTGAGGGGAAAACTGTTCAAACCGGGGGCAAAAACATAAAAACATGCAAAAATATACACTTACATTTGAGCGTTTGATTTGTCGATAAAAGCGGCAAAAAAAAAAAAAAAAAAAAAATAATAATAATAACCAAGCTGCCATTTTGAGACGTTTTTGATTTGGCTGAAATGAAAAATTTAAATGTGGCATGAAATGATGAGTAAAAGTGTAAAAGAAATGCAAAAGATGCCGTTTTGCACTTGGTAATTACATTTGGAAACAGAAATGAGTAATACAAAAAATATATATATATATGCAAATCAATGGGAATTTCTAATGGTTTTGTGTATTAAATTGGCAAAAAATATGTTCGGAATGAAAGATCAAAGTGAGAAAATCAAGCGCGTCCGAATATTTTCAAACAACGTATGAAAAACCACAATATCGCGCGCATTAATTTGACAAAACTACAAAATAATGACCTTAGACTTATATATAATAATAATAATAATAATAATAATAATACTGTTTGATGTGGCGTTGAATAGTTTTCCCCAGTCTCACACAGTAAAATAAAATAAAAAATCTCAGCATTTTTACAACAATATCGATAGTGCAACCAGGCGAGTGTGAAGGGATTTTTAGTCAAACGTGTCGTGACCTCAGCAACACCAGAAGGAAATGTGACTCGTCGTTATCGGCAAATCAATAAAGAAATAAAATAAAAACGCTGCACCTTAAGAAAGCACGAAGAAAAAGACTTACTCTGCTTTATTTGGATCGTTATCAGCCTTTAAACTTGCTCAATAATGCATCAGGCGTTCCCAGCACTCAGCACGATTGGTGTTGGCGCTCCATCTACTGGCAGCAGGGGGAATTACCAAGGGAAATGAACAAAAGCTAGCTTGATTTTATTTTTATTTTTAATTCAACTCGATACCTCAATACTGTGGCAAGTATCGCAATATCGATCAGACAAATCAAAATGTACGGAAATTAAACCCCGGCCGTCATTTTGCCTCCCGATATAAAAAATATTAAAAATGTGTGCACAGAAGACCTAAAATGTACAGTATTCCAGATAAAAAGTGATCTAAATGAAGACATTTCTGATCTGGTGATAATTTCTGGATTTAAAACCCAAACAGCAGAACTTTGATGTCGCACACATGGGGAATTTGAAACGGAGTGTTTTGGTGAGGCTCATAGTGAGAGGACCTCGTAAATAGAACGACTAAAATAAGTGTGAATGAAGCTAAAAACAACTCCAGGCCTGTTTTTGATGAGGGAACAAAGCTAAAATGGGGTTAAAAGCTCAAAAAAGCCAATATGTGTCCTTTAATCAATGCCCTAAACGATGAATTCTCGATAAACTATTTGTCCGTCATGAATTAAGTCTTTCTTCATGCTTTATTAAGGCTGTGAGGAGCTATTGTAAAGCGTTGCCAGTACAACTAAAGTCTTCACAGAATGGGCTGCAGCATCGTCGTAGTAACATGCAGAAGGTCGAGTTCATTCAGTCGATGGATTTGATTGGGTTTTTGAGCACAGTTTCGAAAGATTAGGCCACGGTGCAAAGCTACAGGCGCCGATGGGTGGGACGCTGAGGGACGCCCGGGCTCCGATTGGTAAACGAAAAGTACAATTAGAAGATTACACCGAGTCCAGGGTTACTCAAAGCAGCGCTGAAACTGGTTTGTAGAGCGACAGTGGTGGAGTGAATATAAAGAAATGTAAGTTTAAGTGTTCAAATTAGCAAATAAATGACGTTTAAACTGTTTTTTGTTTTTTTTTATTGGTTTTAGCCATTAACAACCAACAACGTTTAAGCAAGTTTAGGCTCTAATATTTGGTATATTCAGCTGTGGTTTTAATCGAAACAGTAAAACTACACGTACGTTTCGTTAATTCGTTACCTGTGAATGTTTTTGCTTGGATGCCGTTGATAAAGTCACGATAATGACAATATTGACATCAAGAAAAGAAAGGAGGAATAGATTTTTTGGGGCGAAAAGTGAGTTTGTTTTTTGTAATATCTGCGCCGTAGAAGGTGGAACAAATGAGTGTTTCTGATATTCGTTTATTCTTCTTTTTAACGATATTGTGCTTTTAAAAATGGGGATTATCCTGCTTTAAAAGGTTATTAATAATCATTTACAGTGACATTCTCTGTATCAATAGATCGCATTTCACGTTTTGTTATTGTGACAGGCCAAGATGTCATGAATAAATACATAATTCACTCTAACTTTGACCAGACCTCAGTCCTGCTTTTAGAATCCATTTGAAGGTTTTGTTGTTTGTTTTTGAAGTCTCTGCATCGCCCGATTGATCTGAAAAAGCTTCTAAACTGCTGCTCGTGTCTCGCTTTTTTTTTTGTACTGGTTTTTCATCCGTCCGAGTGTAGAAAACTGTGGGCTGTTCCAATGTTTTTAATTGAATTTGTCTAATTTATGTGCGTAAAATCAAAGAGCGCAAATGGAAACGAGCCATAATCCGGGGCGGACCATCTGCGTTTTGATTGGTTAAATGTTGCTTAAAACTAATTAAAACTAAACTCACAAATCTAACAAACCAATTCAAGCAGAGTTTAACGTTTCTATGACATCGTTAGGAATTTATTTAGTTGAATTACTTATTTTCTTTTAGCATTAAACTGTCCATTTCCAATTTATTTTGCAATTTTATCATGTTTTTATCCAGGGTAATTGAGCATGTGCAGCACTTTTGGGTCTTTACGTTTATAAATGTGCTTTAATATGAAATAAATTAACTTTATCATGATGTTTTAAACAACACTGCTTTGGACAAACCACAAAAACGGTTGAAAATCTCGCCGCGTACTTCAATTTCGCCTTCAAACGTACTTCAATTTCGTGCCTTCAAACGTAGCAGACGATGCAGTTTTTGTTGTCGTTTTTTTTTTTAAACCAATTTTAGCTCGGCGCGTCCCTCAATTTGACCAAACCCGCACCGACAGCCGTAACTTTACAAATGTTCTGCCTCAGTTTTGTGATTTTACAATGATGTGAAAAAAAAAACATTAAAAAAAAAATATATCCAGGCTTCAGAAAATGTCAAACGCCAATTTTTCACAATTTCAACACTTCAATCACGCACACGCACACAAATCACATGGCACCAATGCAGCACGTTTTTTTTTTTTTTTTTTTTTTTTGGAGTAAAAAGTTTCTTCCATCCGTAACATCCCCGGTTTGTAAGTTTTTTGTGTTCGCGTGTGTTTTTTTTGTACATGTCCCGCCGTTTAGCAATGGCACTTTTTGAGTTCGTCGTTTGTTTTGTTTTGTTTGTTTTTTTCTCTAGTTTATACCAAAAATCCTCCAGGTTTTTTGTTAAACTTTTCAAGTACGAGCCCTTTCTTCCATTTCCTCGACTGTGGAATGATCAAGCAGAAGTTTTTTTTGTTGTTTTAAGTGCACAAAAAATGCCACGTAAGGAGCACAAGGGCAAAAGTGTTGACGTTTTTTCAATAGTAAAATCTCTTAAAATGCAAAGAAGGATCCGGGGGATACTCGTTGTAGAAGTAGTAGTAGTAGTAGTAGTAGTAGTAGTAGTAATAGTAGTAGTAGTAGTAGTAGTAGTAGTAGTAGTAGTAGTAGTAGTAGTATTCTTGGTGTATCGTGTCCCTTCGATTCCAAGCAGCACCGTTTCAAGAGAGACAGGGTTCCTACACAAGTCGCTTGTAAAATTTTCACAATTTTTACAATTTCCAGGTTTTTCTGTTGAGATTTATTCAAGACGATCGAAGTTTGAGCCAATGAACTTCGCGTGGCATAAAACTGGGGCCAGCGAGAGCCAAATGACAGCTACAAATGTCATTTACACAGCAGAAAGTTGTATTTTTTTGGAGATATCACTTTGCCGTACGTATTTACAGACTGGCTTAGTTAGTTAAAAACATTGACTAAGCTCTATTTAAATTCGTAGTATTCGTTCAAACCTGGTTAAATCCCACTTTAGTTACGTTTAATTCACACATTTGAATCCAAACTTTTCAAATGAAATCCCAACTTTCAAACCCGGTACAGTCCGTGTCTCCTCAGGTCTTAGAATCCTTTACTTACTTTGTTGTTAAAGCTTCTTCAGACACAGCCGTTTTGCGAGATGAATGCGTTTATTACATTTTTTTTTTAAAAACACTAAATATCAGTAGAAGTTTTAGAACCACTGCTCCAAAGAATATCCCAATACAACAAAAGCAGGAAGTAAAGCGACCATCGACTTTAGCGTGACAAAGATGCAATCGTGAGAAATAATTACGCTTTGTTTTAAAACAAATGCAGCAAATTTGTCGGTTAACTTAAAAATTACAAATTTCAGATTTTATTTGTTAATTTTTTAAAATATATTTTTTAAAATTCTTTCTTTTGACGTTTGATAACATTTTCACAGATAACATAAAGTTTTATTTTGACTGCACATCAGCTTATTTTCAATACAGTAAAAAAAAAGAAAATTTTAATTAAAAATATGAAAAACAATATTTTTCAACCAGCCTCCACTAAAAACGTTTTGGTTTGTTTCTTATTTTTGCCGGATCGACAGACGTCTCGATAAGCAGTGGTTCTCAAACTGGATCTTTTCTGACATGATTCGATCAAATCACATGATACAATCAAACTATCACAGCAAAGTGCTCTAAAGGTGCACTGCGCAACTTTTCTGGTGGAGAACACGGCGCCGGCTCGTCTCCATGGAGATGTCGTTCAGTCGTGTGATTCAAGTTAAATTATTTACTGAATTTAGAGTCAATGTCATCTTTGCACTCTTTTGGGCTAGTCTCTATTTTAGACCTGGTTTAGCCCCAACTTAGACCGAGAAGAGTCCTGTTTTATCACTGACTGAGACCGGGGTGAGTTCACCCGGTTCAGGCCCGGTTCAGGCCCGGTTCAGGCCCGGTTCAGGCCCGGTTCAGGCCCGGTTCAGGGCCGGTTCAGGCCCGGTTCAGGCCCGGTTCAGGCCCGGTTGGTTCTTCGGTTGTACTTGGTGACGGTTAGATAAACATTGGCCTGGACGTTTTCCACAGAGTGAACACGGACATAATGATTTCCATGGAGACCAGCAGTTAGCTCCTCCAGGCAAAATTTTTAATGACTCATTTAATACCATATTGTGGGAGTTCCAATAACATCTCCATGGAGACAAGCGGGTACAGATGTGATAAGTATTGAAAACAGATACTGACACGAGATATTTGTTTGAGCGTGTATTAATACAAAGGAAAATCACATAAAAAGGACCGTTCTTGAACAGGTTCAGAATGATCTTGAGCTTTCATCTAAAGGCAACATAAAGTGCTATTTGTGTTGAAAAATGACAAAATAATGATCAATGTCTAAAAAAAAAAAAAAAAGCATTTTAATTTCGTTTGTAAGTATCAAGCCTTCTCCTTAGTATTGAAAGAGTTTGCGTTGTCAGTATCGTGACAACACTACGAGCAAAAAAAGTTACGCGGTGCACCTTTAACATTTGTCACCTTGAAAAGCAGAGGGCTGAATTTGCCCCCTCAAAATGTTGAACTTGAAAGTGGGAATTAGGAAACCAAATACAAAAGCAAAAATTCTTGCGACATGATTTTCATGAAAATATAAATACGACGGCCTTAAAGTGTTTTGAACCTGGTTTTTGCACCTGAAACTCCGCCCGTGTTTCTGTGTAGGAACCCTGGACAATAAGGCGTTTTCTTTGTTTCGTTTTGTAACTTTACCGCCATTTCCAGCGTCTCTTTGCGCCGTTCCTCCTTGCCTACCTACTGTACGGGTCGCCATGGTGATGGTACGAGTTCGGGCCAGGGCTGGGCGCGGGGCTTCGGGCGGGGCTTTGGGAGGAAGGGGAGGAGTTTGACGAGGAAGAGGCGGGTCCTTCGAACACGTCCTCCAACGAGAGCAAGGCCTGGTGCCCCCACGCCTGCTGCTGCTGCGATTGGGCGGATTGGGAAAAGGGGCGAGGCAAAGACGAGGACGAGGACGTGTAAACGGTGGAAATTGCCATGGAGGAGGAAGGGGCGGAGTTTGAGCAGGAAGGGGCGGGGCTGGCTGACGTCGAAGGGGTGTGGCATGTGTTTAAATGTGTCGACGTAGAGGGGGCGTGGCCTGCGCGACAGGGGGCGTGACTAGAAGTGGAAGGGGCGTGGTCCGGTGTTGAAGCAAAGTGACAGGAACTAGAGGGAGCGTGATTTGAAGAAGAAGAGGCGTGACTAGAAGTGGACGGGGCGTGGCTAGAAGTAGAAGGGTTGTGGGCTGCCGACGGGGCGTGGCCCGTCGTTGCCGTTGGGGCGTTGCCGGTGGCGGTCTGGGAGCCGCGGTGGATGCGGTGGCTCACGATGATGTTGTTGCCGAAGCCGCCCATCGAGGCCATGGTGGTGCTCTGCTCGCGCTGCACCACGGCCGTCATCCCGCCCTCGGCGATCAGGCGCCGGATACGGGCCAGAGCGTCCTCGCCCGACACCAGCTCCGACGACTCGCCTGGAACACAACGGCCCGTATTAGATGGTCTGTTACTGACAGACGTTTTGTGATACACACTTCTAAATCTACTGCATTCAAGGTCCATCTGAAGGTTCTCCCGTTTTTCTCATGATGTCTTAGTTTGGTGGTGTAGAACCTGTGGTAAATATTTATCACAGTTCCGTTAACTTCCGTTAAGTTGCCGTTTGAAATTTAGAAAAGTAGGACTTTAAAAATGACAGGAAGTAGAGCTGAATATATCCACGTATTCCAAATAAGAAGACACAAGCATGTACAACACCGTCTTTGTGAGGGAAATCTGTTTTTGATATTCGTTTTAACTTTGTAATTGGACCGCTCGCCCCCATGTTTGAAACGGCGGTCCGACCAATACGCCCGAACCTACAGCCATTCCCAAAGCGTTCGTTCAGAAGTTCAAACGGTTACGGCCGTTTAGCTTAGTTAGCTAGGAGTGTTGCTGGAGTTACCGGACGCAGCGGAGGCGTTGTTTCCCTCCGCAGACGCCTCCGAGCCCGACTCCAGTGAAGACGACTGAGCGGCGGCGGCACTGGTCGAGGGTGAATCTGTAGACACATCTGACACAGAGAGAGAGGCGGGATTTAGTGACGCTTTATATCCCGATTTAGTTTTATTTCCTCTTTCACTCTTACTGAGCGCGGCGTGCGAGGTGCTGGGCTCCGCCTCCCTCTCCGTCTGCGTCTCGGCGTTCTGGAGCTGCACGATCGGCGTCTGCGTGCCCTGCGACGTCACGGAGGGGGCGGGGTTTCGGGGCTGCAGGCCGATGGCGTTCATCAGGCCCATGTCCCGGTCCAGCCTCCAGCCAGAGCGCGTCGGGCTGAAAGAACAAGCGACAAATGTGAAAAGGGTCGACAGCGCAACCCTTTAATCCACCTATTTGGCCTCTTTTGGGTTAGTCCTGGTTTATAACGTGTAATCCGTGGTGTAGTCCTGTTTCAGACCTGATTTGGTGTCAGTTCAAACCTAGAATAACCCTGTTTTAGACCAGGTTTAGATCTGGTGGTACTCCAAAGGTTAAACATTTTCTTTGGTGGTACTTGGTGTGAAAAGTTGGAGAACTACTGGTTATTACATTAGCCAATATTGCAATATTAATACTTTTGCAATATACTGTGCAGACCGACTATAGATTGTGATTAGATATAGATTGTGATTATCAAAATATGTCTAGGATTATTTTCAGTGGTCCAGGACATCACTATCTGGTCCGGAGAGGGGAGAGAGAGTGGGCGATATGGGTCGCACTCACCCGGGCCGGTCCGTGCCTCTGGTCCGACTCGTCCCACTGTTGTTGACACTGAACAGCGGCTCAGAGTTGGACTCGGCCGGACTCTCTCCGTCACTGCGGTAAAACCTGCGCAAACAAAAGGAACGCATTGATATTATACACAATGTGAGCACACTTTTGGGACAACAGGGGAACGGGGGGTGACCATAGGGTGACAACAAGGGAACAACGGGCGAACAACGGGCGAACAACGGGAACAACGGAACAACGGGGGAACAACGGGGGAACAACGGAACGGGAGACCGACTGGACAACGCGGAAAACGGGAAGGGACGGGGACAACGGGGGAACAACGGGCGGAACAACGGGCGGACAACGGGCGGACAACGGGCGGACAACGGCGGACAACGGGCGGACAACGGGGAACGGGGAACAACGGGGGAACAACGGGGAAACAACGGGCGGACAACGGGCGGACAACGGGCGGAACAACGGGGGACAACGGGGACAACGGGGAACAACAGGGGACAACGGGGGAACAACAGGGGAAACAACAGGGGCGACAACGGCGGACAACAGGGAAACACCGGGCGAACAACGGGCGGAAAACGGCGAACAACAGGGAACAACAGGGAACAACAGGGGAACAACAGGGGAACAACAGGGGAACAACAGGGGAACAACAGGGGAACAACAGGGGAACAACAGGGGACAACAAGCGGACAACAGGGGAACAACAAGCGAATAACAGGGGGAACAACAGGCAAAAAACGGGCGGACAACAGGCGGACAACACAGGGGGGACAACAGGGGGGACAACAGGGGGGACAACAGGGGGGACAACAGGGGGACAACAGGGGGGACAACAGGGGGACAACAGGGGGAACAACAGGGGAACAAACAGGGACAACAGGGGGAACAACAGGGGACACAGGGGACAACAGGGGGACAACAGGGGGACAACAGGGGGACAAACAACTATTATTAATTTATTCATTCAGTCAGTATCGGATGATATCGAAAAACAGCAGATTATTGTCGCGAATATTCTGCCGGATTTGTTTTTTTTAAAAGATGAATGAGTAAACATTAAAAAAAAAGATAAATTAATAGATAAAAACATTGTCATCATTTTTTTGGGTATTTCTTATTATTTATTTATAAGTAAAACATTCATTTGTGATCTTTACTTCAACTGGAAATATATTTGTGGACCTTGCAATGAATTTTAAATTATAAATATTGGTATCGGCAAATATCAAAAAAATAATAAAAAAAAATAAAAGAATAAGAATAATAATAATTAATCGGCAACAGCAGCAAGACAAATATCGGGTATCGTATAAAAAAATACATATGGCCCATTCCTCTTGACCCTGTAACTGTGTCTTTCTATCTGTCATTACAAAACATTACAAAAAGATGACATAGAACAGTTAAAAGTGCTCAGACTTGGTTTTCCTTTATCCACTTTTTACGGTGTGATTGAAGTATTAGTCAGCAAATATTTTTTCACATTAGTCAACTTGTTATACAATTATTTCTATTATACATTGAGATTGTTTTCCTTTTAGAGAGAGAATTTTGTGTTTTATTGATGAAAATCTGAAATACTTGATGCCTTTTAGACATTTTGTACATGTTTCAGAGTCTGTTTAGTCCAGATAAATATGTTTTAGCTTCGTGTTTTTAGTCATCTGATTATTCGCTCTAGTGCGCCACAAATAAAAGTGAAGTGAAAGTGTTCTGAATCTTTCCACAGTGTCAGGAGCTGGTTAGGTTCTGGGTCTGAAAGTTCCCTGCGTCGCCTCATACAGCCATAAAAACAGTGTAAAGGGGTAATCGAGTTGGACGCAGGAAGCCTCGAACGCAGAGGAGGGACGATCCGGTTAACCACACAAACGACCTGCTGCTATTAAGGCTCTTCCTGTTGTGATGGACATTAAGATAATCTCATCACTGTGACCGTGGAGCCGCTCAAACACAAGAAACGAAAATAAAACACAGGCTTTGGAGGAGGAGGAGGAGGAGGAGGAGGAGGAGGAGGAGATGCGTTTAATTAGTGCGAGGTTTAATCGAAGTCATCAAAAGTGACAAGGAAGCAGGGCTTAATTATAGTGAGAGACAAGCATTTATTCATTCATTCATTCATTCATTCTCTACCGCTTGCTCCCGTTTGGGGGCGCGGTTGACTGGCGCCTGTCCCAGTGACTTTGGGCCTTAGGCGGGTTGACCCTGGGCAGGGGCCAGCTCTTTACAGGGTTAACACAGAGGCCGTGGATGTTTAATAATCAGGGCTGGGATCATTATAGTGTCGCGGTTTTGTTGGGAAAAGCAGATCGATGGCAGTATTTGAATGCTAATGCTGTACATAAATACATCTGCAGCGCTCCACTGCGTTTACAGGTGGAGACATGAAATCTGCAGAAGAAGAGATTATGTTCCGTAAAGCCGACTTAGATGTGGCTCATGTCACGTTTGTGTTTGTGAGTGAGTGTATTATACTTGTCTATTATATTTCATTCGATTTCAATTCATTGAGGGCCATAATACATACTGCAATATAAACCAACTTTGTTTTTAATGTTTATTGACAATAATCATTCATCACGGGTAAAGCATCATAGAACTTAACTAATCGCAATATGTAAAAAAAAACTACCAGATACAAATATGTGATCTCATATTGACAAAAGCCTCATTAATTAAAGTACATACAGACGACCGGCATAATTAAATCAACTTACTGGTGTGAAATTCTTTTCGTTTTTGCCATAACGTTTCTAAAATATTTTAATGCTAACCTAAAGAGTGATTTACGCGTTTATTATTACATTTTTTGTCAACTAGGCCACTAGTCAAGTTATAAAAGTATAAATGAGTCAATTTTGAGAATCGTTCCACCCTAAATGTACAAGTAACAAAAGTTATTGGTATTGGCAGATACAGTATCTGTATCGGACCAGAAAAAGCAGGACTGGTGAGTCCAAGTATCACTCAAACTTTAATACATTTACTATGTTCTCCAGACGTCTGTGTATTGAATTCCTTTTCCCATGTAGCCCAGGTTTGTTTGGACCTCTCAGACGGACCCTGTACTTTCTGCTGCACGTGTCTTTACTCACACAGGGCGGCAGATGACCAGGTCTCCTTTGTTGGTCCCATAAGCCAGGCCCATCCCAGGGTCCGGCAGCCATCGAGCCGAGTTTATACTGACATGACGCCTCTGGTCTGGAGCCATGGGGTAAACCACGTTAAACACCATCTAAAAACAAACCAAAATCATCACATTTGAAACTGAGCATTTTCTGAGGCTCAGAGCGAGAAAGCCGAATAAACAAGTGTGAATGAAGCTAAAGCTCCAGGTCTGTTCTGGCTGTTCTGGCTGTTCTGGCTGTTCTGGCGGTTCTGTCGGTTCTGTCGGTTCTGTCGGTTCTGTCGGTTCTGTCGGTACTCTATGTTCTCTAGTAGGGCTGCAACGATTACGCGAGTAAATCGATTACAAAAAAAGCCTTGATTATTATTTTATTGCCTCGATGATTCGTTTAATTTACATATTTAATTTAAAACATGTGACTCTGTGGCGTGCGGAGCGCACGGAACGCCTTTTGTTTTTCACACGGAGCTTGTTCTGGACCTGCAGCAACTAAACGACAGAGAGCGAGCGACCGGGAAGTTTTGTTGTGTGAAAGAGCACGGTGTCCCGAGCTGCAACTCTAACAACTGTAACTAGCTCTGCGCCACCCACCCCAGCCCCCATGTCCTCGCCCCGCCACCGCAGACCCCCCGCTCCACACGCCGCTCGCTCCTCTGTTGTGCTTTGAAACAACATGGACGGAGGCCAAAGTGAACGGAACCACCGCTCAGAACACCAGGATCACTGGTCCCACCCAACATGAAGTTTTACAAAAAAGTTTCTTATTTTTAGTGACATAAACACTGATTAATTCATAGCTTCTGTAACTGTTTACAAACAGTCTAAGTGAATTAGTCCTTTATATATATTCCCTTTTATAAAACAGAAAAGTTGAGAACAGTTAGTGAAATGTTGCTGTTTTGGGGACAAACTTATGTGAAATTAAGAATAAAATGTGTTATTTTAAGCAGAAACGCCATTTGCTATTTGTTTATTACTATGAACTATAACGTTTATTTAAAAAAATCAAAAATGTATATGCTTTTAAATGGTTTACAGAATGTACAAAAAATTAACCGATTACTCGATTAATCGAAGAAAAGAATCGATATATTACTCGATTACTAAAATAATCTATGTTCTAACGTCTGTTCTCTCTGTTCTGCCTGTTCTCCATGTTCTCTGTTCTGATGAGGGAACAATGTTATAATGAATGTGTCCTTAAACTAAGTGAAGTGGTCTCTCTCTGTGACTGACCCTGATGGACGTCTCTCCTCCGTGCGGCTGCTGCAGGCGGAACACTTGCGCCACCATGTGGTCGGTGGTGGGAGGCAGCAGGATCCTACGCGAGGCCAAACCCACCATCACGTAACAGCCCATGGGAGACAGGCTGACCGAGATGGCATTGGGACCTGGGGAACAAGAACACGATTAAGGAAAGAAACACAACCTCTGGCTCCGCACAACCTGCAAAACGTACTCATTATTGCAACAACACCCACATCCATAATTAGGGAAGCTGTGGTCTTGACCTGGATAGATGCTTTAACGATTATCTGTGCTGAGGGAATCTGGTACAAACCTTTAAACATCAAAAACTATCTCAAACATCTCTCTACGGTAAGATTAACCATAGTTTTAGTTATAAATAGTGTTCCCAGCGTTCCTAGTGTTCCTGCTCCGACATCCGCTTTAAACATCACAAATCTTTATTTCAAAAGCATAAATCTCCGTCACATTCTTCAAACTGAGATGCCCACAAAGTCCCCCGCGCGCCGGACCACTCTGACCGTACCGGACCACTCTGACCGTACCGAATCTCTTGGTGTAGAGCATCTCTCCGAGGTTGTGCGGGGCCAGCGAGTAGATGGCCAGGATCCCCTCGTCGGGGAAACCGCGCTGACTGCTCGGGATGAACACGGCCAGCAGCTGTCCGTCCGCCGAGATGTCGCAGCTCGCGTCGTTGTAGATCTTACAGTTTGGCACCAGGACGTTCACGGAGGCTGGAGAGGGACACCATGAGGAAACATTAACCGGGAGGAGGAGGAGGGAGGACGAGGAAGGAGGAAGAAGGAAGAAGGAAGAAGGGTGAGGAGGAGGAGGAAGGAGGAGAAGAAGGAGGAAGAAGGAGGAGGAGAGGGATGAGGAGGAGGAGGAGAAGAAGAAAAAGAAGGAGAACAAGACGAAGAACAACAAGACGAAGACCAAAGAAGAACAACACGAAGAGGAAGAAGAACAAGAAAACGTGTTGAGATAAAAACGTACCATCTTTTATACATTTTGTTTGACATAAAAGAAGGTGTAATATTACAGAGAATTCATAGCATTAATGACCATTTGGCCAGAAAGATTAACCACAATTTGGACTTGGACTCAAGTCTCCGCTCGGTTCCACGCTCACTTTTCCCGCTCGTTTTTCCCACTCGTTTCCCCTCGTTTCCCCTCGTTTCCCCTCGTTTCCATGCTAGTGTTCCCCGCTCGGTTTCATGCTAGTTTTTCCTGCTCGTTTTCCCCGCTCGTTTCGTACCGTTGCTGATTTCCGGGAGGTCAAACTTGGTGAAGTCCCACCACTGCAGCCGGTACGTGGTGTTGGCGATGTTGCTGGCCACCGCCGACTGACCGTCTCCGATTGAAGCTCCTGCAAGAAAACGTATTCAGTGTCACCACAAAATCACCGGGGGGCGTTTAGGTCTGAAGGGTCGTAGGCATGGATCTGTTATAATAACTGGATAAGGCACGCCCCCTCTGTCCGCGATCCAAATTGAGTAGTGGCCGCTCCGCGGTACTGCAGCCTCAGGCACCAACCATTTCAACAGTTCGGCCTGTAAAAATTACCGAAAGTGCGAAATTCTTTTTAGTCTAAAAATAAAATAGAAGGAATTTCACTCTTTTACCGTTTCTAAAATCCTTAAAAATCACATTTTTAACGTCACAGCGAACATGTACGTGCTCTGACCGCGCCACGCACTCCTCGTGAACGATCATCAGAAGAGCGCCGTGTCGGACGAAAACCAAACAGAAGAAGACGAGACAAACGAGACACGAACATTGTGTTTTATGTCATTTCACACGTTTTCACACATCATTCAATATGAAGTGTAAATGAACGATTACACAGTTCACACAAGCTAACACAAGCTAACACAGGCTAACACACACGGCTAACAGAAGCTAACACAAGCTAATGTTTAGCTACACAAAAAGAAGCATTCATGAGTTCACGGCTCATGCTTTCTGCAAAGAAACCATTATTTTCGCTTTACAACATGAAACCTTTATATTTATAGATGTAACAGTTCATCATTCACATGTCGTCACCATTTCAAGACCTCAGACTCCAAAAGTCCGCTCTAACGTGTCCTCAGTCTTTCACGCGTTCTGCTGTCGCCGTGCTCGTTCCCGACGCCAAAGCGACATGGCGATGTCGTCATAAAAGGGGAGGCACTAGACTCCCTATTCAGGAAGTAGACGCGGAAGTAGGGAACTTTTTTGGAGACATGCGCCAATGAGCACACGCCATAGGCTTGAATTGGGCGCCATTTTGTCTTCCGGGGGCTTGGTCGTAGGACGGTCCAATCGCCGCGGCTTATGTCTCTATTTAAGCTCGCGATCCCGTGTACAGATACTTGAATAGATCCATGGTAATTGAATAGATCCATGGTGTGTGGCGTGTTGACTCTAGCGTGGAGCTCCCGCGTGTAACGGGGCGGTCGTTCAGCGCGTTTGTCGGCACTCACGTGTTCGCCCGACAATCGTTGCGTCTGGACACATTTCTGCAGTTTACCGTAGGTTCCAAAAGCCCCATGAATAACCTACCCTAACTATAAATATACACAGTTGTTGACAAATCGGTTAAAGCGCCCCCTACAGGTTGGACGTCTCATTGAACTAAAATGTAGTTATATTAATATTATTGATGAATTGAACTTTTTTTTAAGGTTTATAATTTGACTTCCTGTTTGTAATTGATGACATCACACTAGGAAATTAGACAATCGTGAAAACCTGTCGTACGGCACTTTAAACTTGACATCCTTCGCTGCAACTAACGATTCTTTTAGTAGTCGACGAGTCTTCTATTACTTCTGTTGTACATTAAGACTTTAGATAATCATCAACCAAATAAAAAGGTTGAAATATGGCTGTACATTTGTATTATACTGAAGGCTTCATTCTTTTTTGTCATTTCGATTTGATGTCTTTTCAGTTGTATTTCCAAGACATTTTCAACCTTTCGCTCCTCAATTCTTTGCCGTTTCGCCGTCATTTCTTTCTTCTATCACTGTCCGCCAGGTGTGTTGTTGTGTTGTGTGTTGTTTGACTTTTTTTTTTTTTTGACCCTGCTCTTCTGCGAGAGCGTTTACACCCGTCTGTAATTCACGTCCACGTTCGGCTCTAGACGACGCGGCGTTGTGAAGGGGAAAAGTGTCGAAGGGTCCTCACCAGCCAGGACCCTGTTGACGGAGGAGTGCGTGGCCAGACCGGGCTGTCCTCTCTCGTGGAAGATCCCAGCGTACGGCAGGTACTCGGGGAGAAGGAAACGCCTGCAGCAAACACACACCAGCAACAGTTTCACCAACACCGTCTATATATTACATATTATTGTATTTTATTATATTTGACACATATTCTGCTTCATTTGTGCTGTTCTTGGCCTCTAAACCTGCTCTTGTATTTTTACTGTTAGAACAATGCATTTACTGAAAAGCACACATAACTTTTTTTAACATGATTTGTGTTAGCGCGCCATCTACTTGCAGCAGAGGGAATTACCATGGGAAAATAAAAGCTAGCTTGTCTATTTGATGTTTTTTTTATTTTTTTATTTATGTTTATGCATGACGTATTTGATATATCTTGCTTTTGTTATTGTTCATCGTTGTATGTAGCACCGAATCGCCAAAGCAAGTTCCAGTTTGTGGATTTAGTTCCCTGACAACGGCAATAAACCTTTTCTGATTCTGAAATGCTTTGGATTTATGGACTTAAAAACAGCTCGGGAGACTTCTGGATCTCTACCTTTGACGTCACAAACTGGGAAAGTGTTTTTGGTGAGTGTAGCTCGCAAACAGGATTAATAAATGAGGTTAAATACAACTCAAGGTCTGTTTTTGGATGAGGGAACAATGGTCAAACATGGCGCAGAGTGGGACTCTCACCGTGGAACAAAGCGGCCGAGCGAAGGCGCAGACATCCGGGCGTTTCGAGGCGTCCTGTGTCTCGCTCGGTCTCCAGTGTCACTGGGGGAAAAAAGGATTTGAGGTTAAGTAAAACAACCGTAACTACAACCATAAAAATATAACTTCTTCATCAGTAGCGTGTGAGATAAATAGTTAAAAAACTCTTCCCTGGTTTGTTATCTTGAACTTTTAAATTCTTGGAGGGTTAAAGACACTATAACTCTTCTCTAGGTTCAAAACCTGCGCGACTTACTCGAGCTCTTCGAAGTCCACGTCGCTGTTGTCCATGGAGCCGGTGGAGTTGTTCTGGGGGCTGTCGGTGGAGGAGGACATGGCCCGGAGCCGGTTCTGCTGGTACCGGAGCGAGCGCTGCCTGATGCTGTCGCGCCGAGACAAATACTGGATCATCCTCTGGGCGTAGTAGGCAGCTGGGGACAGTCTGGGGAGCAGAGGTGGTTAGGATCAGACCCTGTCGATGTCGGTTTGTACCTTACTCAGAGGTTCTTGTACCTGGCGGGGTCGGGGTAGATGGGGTGGTCCCTGGAGCCCGTCATGTCGTATCGGGACAGAGATAAGAGCGAAGACTCGAGCAGACGCCTGAGGAGACACAGAGCTGGGTTAGACTGAGTTTAAGACCTGATCCAAACCAAACCAAGTCCAGGCCGTACCGTCGGAGCGAGTCCTCGTCGGGCGGGTCCACAGGCACCTCTTGGTTTAAGGCCTCTTGCTCTCTGGAGGTTTGGCGATAAACGCGCTCCCACTGCGCCGTGTCCTGGTTGTAGACCAGGCCCACTGTCTGCTCCTGTGGAGGGGGGGCGGGGGGCTGTTCTGGCTCCGGCCGCCGCTCTGGCCCCTCCTCCGGTCGCCATGACGACGAGGGAGCGTCGAGGGGCGTGGCCGAAGTGGAGGCAGTGGGCGCCGTCCTTTCCCAGCGCTGCGAGTCGTGGTTGAAGGTGAGCAGGTTGTGGCAGGCTCTGCAGCGGTTCAGGTGTCCTCGGGCCCCGGCAGCCGAGGGGCCCTCAGAAGTGGGGGCAGTGGGGGGCACGGGGGGCGCGGGCGGCTGGTAGTGGATTATGGTGGGCGCCGAGGGCCCCGGACGCTCCGGCTCCAGGTTATTGTTCAGCAGCTCCTGGTTTGGAGGGTCCAGCTCCGACATGCGGTCGAACTCCATGAAGTAGCGGCTGAGGTTGCACTGCAGCACGTTTCTGAAGGAGGCGGAGCTTCGGGCGCCTTCCCAAAACGGGTGATGCCCGGAGCTCGTGCCCGTGTCCCGCTCCCTGCCTTCATTGGCCGAGGTGTAGTAGGAGCGGCCGTCCTGCCGCAGCGCGGACAGCAGGCTGACGGAAGATGAGGTGGAGGTGGGGGGCAGAAGGGGGCCACGGGGCCACTCTGGGGGGGCTCTGGAGGGCTCCAGGCCTGGGGTGGGGGCAGCGAGGGGGGCAGGTTCGACAGGCCTGCGCCGCTGTAGTAAACACTGGTGAAGGCGGACGGCCGCTCGGGCAGAGGACGCGGCTCGGTCCGAGCGGAGGAGAAGGTCGAGGGTGCCTCAGGGGGGGGTCCCGACGGCTCCGGGGCCAAAGAAGGAGGGCGACCCGCGGAGCAGCGACTGCACAGACACACCAGGCCCAGGTGCTGCGTGCAGCCGGGGTACGGGCCGCGCTCTGAGGAGAACTGAGGCAGCGGAGCGTCTGCGGTGGGGCCCTCCCCCAGGGGGCGCTGCTGCTCCGAGCTTTGAGCCGGAGAGCGAGACGACAGGATGTGCAGGAAGTTATGGAGAATGGGCGTGCGCCGACCGGGCTGCGAGGGCAGAAAAGAGCGCTGCCTGAAGTGAGGCATCTCCACACTGTCCATGGGAACCTCTGAGTCGTCCTCGCTCTGACCAGACAGAGTTATTCACACGTTATTCGCCTCATTTAGGCTCAAATTATTCAAAACAGAACACTCACCGGCTGATTGGACGGATTCACGATCGCTGTGAGCAGGTTGTGTCCCAGAGGATCGAACCGCACCAAGCTGAAAAACACAGGGGTAAATAAAGTCCCTGTTGTCCCGAGTGATGCCGCTCTCTTAAAGCAAGCTAAGTAACATTTTGACCTCTTTGTAAGTCCCTGTGATGGTTGAAGTGTCCTTTCGTCGCCCCCTGCTGTCTCTGAGTGGAAAACCAGCCTTGTAACATTTGCAGACATCGACTTAACGACAACTCTCCTGAGAAACCCTGACTCTTTTTTCTTATGTTTGGCAACGTGAAATGTTTAGTATATGATTATTCTGTCTTATTATGATAAAGAAAGAAAGACTTTTACGTCTATTTTCAGACAATGTATTTTCACGACGGTGCTGCAGGGGGCGCTCTATGGCTGAAGTTACTTAGTTCTACCACTGAGCTGTGCCTCTCTGTACTGTGTCATCGCTGTGGCTGTGAGTCGTACCGCACGCGCTCCGTCTCGCTGCCCGTCTTCACCGCGGCGAAAGGCTCGGGGCGGCTCCAGTCCCAGAAGTGCAGCTCGTTGTTAGTGGCGATGAGCAGCAGCTGCGCCGTCGGGTGAAAGGCCAGCGACGCGATGGCGATGTTGCTCTCCGTGAACCAGCTCTCACTGCCGCCCTGAGAAACAACAGAGGTTAAACCAGACGAGTTGAAGATAAAGTATGAAGTATTAGGAGAGGACGTACGTGCAGGTCCCAGATGCGGACTTCCCCGTCGAGGCAGCCAGAGGCCACGAGCCCCGGGATGGTGGGGTGAAAGGTCACACACCAGGGCGTCCTGCGGTGTCCCACCAGAGAGTGCAGACACTTGCCCGTCTTCACCTCCGTGATGTAAATGTTGTGGTTGACGTGAGTGGAGGCCATGAGCGTCCTGCAGAAGTGAAACACACGGATTAGGACTGGACTGGGCCGAGGCCAGTCTCAGTGTGGGGGCGTCACCTGTCGGGGCTGAAGGCCAGCAGGAAGGTCGAGCGAGGGCTGTCCGGCAGCTCCACTTTCTGTCACAAGAAAAGAACACCAAAATGAAATCGTGTCTGGAACAATACGGTTTATTGTGTAAAAGAAGCAAAGATTTCACATTTGTGAGCAACATGATGTCAGAGGGGCGGGGCTACACGGACTACATTTTTGAACAATTACAACTTTAAATAGATTTTAATGACAGTCAGGAGTTACTGCTGGTCTTTGATCAGCTCAGTACACTGTCATTCTGCCATGTCAGTCATTGTGAACTGCCTTTAATTACATGTGTCTCGATGTGTGTAGTTTAGTTTAAATTAGCATTTCTTTTTTTCTTTTTTTTACTTTGACAAATGTAGTATTTGTTTCTAATTCCCGTGTGTTTGTAGCCTCTCTCTCTGTCAAGTGTCACTCTAATCACGCTAATAAAGTTGGGAGTAAAGTTGCATAATAAAGCTTGATTTTATGATTTTTTTCCCACATTATTCAATTAATAAAAACAGAAATGAATCAAATCAACAGGACGGATTGCAGCCCTGAATCAGCCTGATGCGGTCCGCACAGTATCAACCTGACAAACGCTTGCCGCCTCCTGAAGACCCTGAAGGGGTCTGCGCTTCGTACCTGACTCTGCCATTTCATCCAGCGGACTTTCTCCTCCACGAGCAGCTGCAGGAGCCTCTGGGAGCCGCGTGTCTGGGAGCCGCGCTCTCGGTTCGACAGGATCCGCACCGAGTTCCTCTGACGCGACGCCATCGTGGGTGGGTCAAGTCCTGCTCCGGCCCGGGCTCCGCCTCTAGGCTGGAGCAGAGGGACAAAGGGTCAAACTGTTGCATTTAGAAGTTTAAGAGTGCGAGACGTGGAGGACGGCAAACGCTGCGGTAAAACTCGGGTCTTTCACCTGAACGGCAAAAAGGTTCTTACGATTCTCTAATTTGGTGTATTTATCCCTGTCGTACATATGAAAGATAGTTTTACACCAATCGAGCAGGTATTTGTGGAGAAAACGAGGGAAAATCTGTGGAAAATGGCAGGAAGTGACATCACACCAGGGATATTTCTCATTCCGGCCAAAGTTTATGCATAAATTACACAAAGAAACAACTTTTTTGACGCTCTAAACATGAATTCAACAAGTCGCTTTCATATATTATAGAAAATAGTGACATTAGATGAGTTTACAGTGGTTGCTGGGTAATTCCCTCGTGTGATGTCATCAATAACAAACAGGAAGTGAAATTATAAACCTAAAAAATGTGCTATTCTGTGACAACAATATTATAACTTTTAGCAAAACTCTAAATATATTTCTCTTAACTGCATTTTAGTTCAACAAACCGTCCGACCTGTAGGGGGCGCTTTAAGGCTGAAGTTGACTAAATGGTCGATCGTCTGAAGAAATGCCCTGACGATTGATTATTAGTTAAAGAGAACAGTACCTCTAAGATCTGACCCTGTATCTGACACAAACTGCACTACTTATTTCTACAGAAAAGTACTCGTAAACAGTGTATTTATTTAAAGCCAGATTTACAATTCTCCCCTGGATATTCACCTAACTCACTCCGCCGTTTCCCTGCTGCCGTCATCCCATAAAACTCCTTATACTCTACATAAAGTACACACATTTGGGTCGACTAGAACCTCAGCGACAGATTCATCGACTCGACAACAACCATAAATCACAGCATCATCTCGAAGTGCACGTTTTCATACAAATATTTCAGCACTTCACACATTCGCAGGCCTTCAACGAGAAAAAACTGCATCACTGGAGTCATCGATTAGTACAAACTAGGGATGCAACTAACGAGTATTCTTGTCATTATTGATTCGTTATCTAACTATTTGGGGATTTGTAATCACTTTGACTGAGATGACGCTGAAGTGACGCCGCTTGAGAACAACTTGGAGAAGATTTACAGACAAAAACGACACTAAAAGTTCACGTTTGCGGTGTCGTTTTTCCGTAATTCGTGCTCCGTCTGAGTTGTAAATCCTCTTCTCTCGGCGCACGTTTTGTATTCTCACAATAACGAAGATTCAGTTGGCCAAATGACAGATTGACGTGAAGAAAACAAGTTATAAATGCAATGTACAGTGCGAGTCAGCCGAGTTGGATGTAACGTCTCGTTCTCCGCTCTTCAGAATCCCCCGTCGTGTCCCTGAAGTCTCTTTCGCAGATAAGATTCTAAAAACAGGAGCTCTGGGTCAGCGCGACCTCCAACGCCGGATTAAAATAAAACCAGGACTAAACCGGAGACGCTTTTCACCAGGAAAACACCGGCTTTCTTTGAACAAACGACCCCAACGCTTTCAAAAGTAACGACTACACAAAGGCACAAACAATCTGTATTTGAATGACATAACCTCTTTTATTGTCGCGGCAGCACTCATTTGTCTGCATTTTCTCTTTAAGCAGTCGGTTTTTGAAAGTGCAGATACTTTTAAACGTTTATGCTGATAATATAGCAGACTTTCCCACACGTTTCCTTCAGACAACACTTTCAGGTCAATCGTTTGCCCTTCAAACACTGTGCGGAGTGTGATTGTGTGTAAAACGAGGAGATGGAATCGTTAGAATTGACAATGTGCCATTAAAGTCATAATTACCAAAGAAAAGCATCATAAAAGAGGGTTGTGGAGGGCGGTAGTGACAATAATGTTGGGTTTTTTTGCATTATTTCCGTACGCTGCATCTGAAATGTGTGTGCAAATGTCTTGTCGAGGTTCAAGTGTCGCACAAAACATGAACCAACTAAAAAAGTAACGACGAACGTGCAGAAACATCACTTTGTACTCGCTTCTAATCGTTTTATTGTAGAATATTCACTCGATATTCCAGTTTTGCACATTTCCAAAACAATAATTGCAATTTTGTTGATGTTTTTTGTTTTGTTTTTTATACCGAGAATGAGAGTAGCCATGAGAACACCGTTAAAAAGAAAACACAGATTAAAACAAACAAACAAGATATCCCAATAAAACATTCAATTATGGATGTCAGGATTATTCACCATTATTGAGACTGTGACCGAACGACAGTGAAATCTTTCATTTTCCTTCATTCTCGTGGTCTGACATGTGACTGTTGCTCAAGTTTGTGACCGACTTTAAAACAAAATTGACTCTGAAAAACAAAATTAAGTTAAATATGACAAAAACAGCCAGATAAAAAAAAGTTCTTTACATTTATGTTTATTTTTTGGGCTTTATATTGAACAAAAATGCTCAATTTTGCTTCTAAAATGGTCACTGTCATTATTTTTTTGATTCCTACGATTATATTAAGACCTGAATAATCACGATTATCGATTAACCTGATCATCTGGATTTCTCTATGTTCCATAAGATTAACAAAGACATAAAAACACACGTACATAGAGATAAATCATGTAAAACAAGAGCACAAGCGCTTTAGAATCATTAAAAGGCAAAAAAAAAACATTGTTTAATTTAAATCGTCTCTGTGTTTTGCTCAAACTTGTCAAAGAATCAGGCAAAATCCCAATGAGAGCTTTAAAAACAAACAAAAAGCATCAAAACTGCCATCCTACTTTAGTAATTAGTTTTTCACATGAGATTTGATCAATTTAGGGCTGCAACGATTACTCGAGTAAATCGAATAATTCGATTACAAAAAAGCTTCGATTATTATTTTATTGCTTCGATGATTCGTTTAATTTACATATTTAATTAAAAACACGTGAATCTGTGGCGCACGGAACGACTTGTGGCGCTTTTGTTTCACACGGAGCTTGTTCCGCTCTGACGAAGGCGCAACAAGGAAGAGAGCGGCGCGTTTTAAACTCACGAGTGCGACTCGTGGATGTATTAGAGTTTTGATGAGTGAAAGAGCCATGGATCTATTATAATAATCCCGAGCTGCAACTCTAAACACCGCATCTAGCTCCGCCCACCCCAGCCCCCGCGCCTTCGCCACGCCCCCGCGGACCCCCGCGCTCCCCACTCAACAACTCTGCTTCCCAGTCACAGTCGTACTTTTAAACAGCCAATGCACATGGAAACAGCGGCGGAGGACCGCGGTTATGTTAGAATAATCTGTTGTGAAACAGAAAGTCCGAGACGCGGAGGCCAAAGTGACCGGCACAGACGAGCCAAAACGGCAAAACGCAAAATGCAGAACGCAAAATGCAGAGCTCAAAACGCCAGGACCACTGGTCCCACCAACAACATAACGTTTTACAAATGTCTTATTTGAAGTGATGTGACAGAGCTACTGTAACCGTTTACAGTCTATGACAAGTTAATTAAGTCCTTTATATATATTATTTATATTACAAACAGAACAGTTTGGACTGAAGTGAAATGTTGCTGTTTTGGGGACAAATTTATATGAAATTAAGAATAAAATGTGTTTATTTAAGCAGAAATTTCTTATTTTGTATTTTTTATTACTATGAACTATAACATTTATCTAAAAAATGATTTAATATGCCTTTAAATGGTTTACTGAATGTACAAAAAAATTAACCGATTACTCGATTAATCGAAGAAAAGAATCGATAGATTACTCGATTACTAAAATAATCGATAGCTGCGGCCCTAGATCAATTTATAACACATCTCTCAGCTCCAATTCAACCACATGTCGTCTCATTCCCATTTTCGGACACGTTTCTATTCCGCGAGCTTTCGGAACGACAAAATAAAAGCTAATAATAAGTAAATAAAATAAAAGTATGTGACAAGAACATGCAGAACTTTACATTTAGCTGTATTTTTTGGACTGAAAATTGAATTCAAAAGACATCATTTGACTTAAAAAAAAACTCACGGTTGATTACGTTTAAATTCTCATAGTTCACCTCCAGGTCGCAAGGGGGCGCAAGTGCGACTTCGCCAATCGCCCCGAGTGGGATTAATAAAATTGTCTGAATCGGAATATAATTTAACCACGATTATTGATTAACTTACGACAAGCGCACAAGAACTGCACATTTGTATTGATTTGATTTGATTTGATGATAACGCGATAACGCTAAAAAACGGAAAAAAACAAAACTCAACTGGGCCGCAGGATTAATCGCAATCGAGTTGAAATTTGAACGGACGCAATTACGACAAAAGCTGCTAAATATTCGGTCTAATTCTGCATAAAAACTGATAATAGTTTAAATCTGGACAAAAAGCTCTGAAAAACATGTGTCTTTTATAAGTTTGTCAGTTCAGTCTTTGTCTAATCGCAATTCTGGTCAGAAAAAAACAAAACAAAACCGCAATTACATGTGTTTCCCGAATCACCCTACTGTAACTCTCGACGATAACTACAAACGCTCTTTTTCAGTTCAAGGTTGTAAACAATCGACCGACAGTTCACAACGCAACGTTGTTTCTTTATCAAACGCCGTGGTCGAAAACTGGCCCTGATGAAGCTCCAGATAATTCAAAAACTGTTCAGAAAAGGCCACATTTTGTCATGTAACCGAGACTAGTTTTCGTAAACCGATTTTTGATACCTTTCACAACCCCATTCGAGCTGCAAGATTGAGCGGTTAATCGATTATTTTCAGGTCACAGTATAAATCAACCAAGATCTATCGTCCAAACTTAGACCTGAATTTAAAGAACTTCATTTTCTCTGGCTGTTTTTGTCAAACTGAACTTTATTTCGTCTTTCAGAAAAGTTCAGTTTGGCCAACGTCATTTCCTCCGCAAACAACAAACGATCCCGTCTTATCATCATTTAACGGAAACAGCTGCAGACGCTACAGTTTGCACCTCTTGTATTCGATTGTCGCATCAGTTTAAATGTTGACGCTGAACTTTGAACTGAATCCCACGACCAAAGCAAGAGACACCGCGACTCGAAATCGTAACGCTCGTCAGGGGGATTGCAATTAGAAGTTTTTTTCCAATTGCCCATGTCAATTAAGATTCTTACAATCCCAATACAACAATAATTAGTCGACTGAGAGAACAAAACGACCAAACGACCAATTACAATGAGCGTATTCACAATAACTCCCAAAAGTGTTCACTTACAACACGTGAAAAAAACACATTCTGTTACAAAACAAACGTTAGCGTGTTCACAATAACTCTCAAAATTGTTCAGTTATAACACATAAAGTAGTACAACCAGAATTAATCCATATTGAGAAAATTAAAAGGCTTTTGAGTGCGCCTTATAGTCCGGATAATACGGTAATCGACTAAACAACTCAATTCTTGGCGGCAAGGAACGATTATTTCAGTGGTCCACAAGTCAAACCGTTATTTCTGCCATTAACATGCGTTTTCAAGCAGATTACGGTCAAAATATGTTGAGTGGCCCATCATTCACAGGAGAAAGCATACTGTTGGAGAGGGTGTGGCAGCCGGGAGGCAAACCACCATCATGCGTTTTGGGACTGCGCTGTCGTTGGGGGGTATTGGACTGAAATGAATAATGCACTGCGGACGGTTTTCGACACACTCAATTTTCAAACTACTGTATGTACATGGGCCTCAGAACTCCTGCCGTGGACACAACCAGCGGATACCTATGGCTTGTACTTCTGGTGGCAGGGGGGAAAAAAAGGCCATCGCAAAAAAACGGATGACACGGACCGCGCCGACAAAAGAGACATTCAGACTCAATTTAGAAATGGACTAACTTCACAAGTTCACTTTGTTTGGATGACTTTTACTTGGTTTTCATTGTATTTTGTGCTCTCTGGTAGTTATGTGTTCTGTTCCATTTGTGTTTGCAGTTATATAAATTGGAAAAAAATATAAAATATATTAAAAAAAATAAATAAATTGAGTTAAGGCTTCTAGAATGAGAATATTTACAAAAATGTTTTATTATTAACAAAATACTTGAATTAAGTCGCCGTCTTTGCTTTAATACATCTTCTGGCATGTGCTTTACAGTCTGTACAGTTCACGCAATGATTCATAATATTGTTTGTTTGTTTGTTTGGTGTGGAGCTGATTGCAATCGCTGCCCTCGAACGGCTTCAGGGAGAGATTAAGCCGAGTCTAATGAAGATCACGCCCCAAAAGGAGGAGAGAAACCACGGAAACGACACTGTGCTTTCCACAGACGCAGGCTTCATCTGCGTCGAGCGTGAAACATTACAGAGGATTACAGAAGAAGAAGAGCCACGAAAGAACAAATGAGTGTCTAAATATCCTTCATTATTTTTGCATTGAACTCACAAACCCATCGTTTGCAAAAATGCAAAGGCTCCTGGACCGGTTTGACAAATACTACAACTGCACTGTACTGCACTGTACTGTACTGTACTGTACTGTACTGCACTGTACTGTACTGTACTGCACTGTACTGCACTGTACTGCACTGTACTGCACTGCACTGTACTTCTGTTTGCCAAATTCATGCAGTTGTAACAGGATTTCAAACTGTTAATGACAGATATTCTAAAGTGAGGGGGGGAGTCAGAGGGGAGAGGGGGAGAGAGGAAGAGAGAGAGGAGAAAGAGTCAGCGCGGGAGAGTCTCAAGGGGGAGGAGGTCAACGGGGAGAGTCAGCGGGGAGAGTCAGCGCCGAAGAGACAAAGGGGGGAGTCAAATATGGGGAGTCAACGCGGGAGGGTCAAAGAGGAGAGTCAGCGCGGGGGAGTCACAGGGGGAGAGTCAGCGCGGGGGAATCACAGGGGGAGAGTCAGCGGCGGGAGGGTCAAAGAGGGAGAGTCAGTGCGGGGGAGTCACAGGGGGAGGAGTCAGCGCGGGAGGGTCAAAGGGGGAGAGTCAGTGCGGGGAGTCACAGGGGGAGTCTCAGCGCGGGAGGGTCAAAGGGGAGAGACAGTGCGGGGGAGTCACAGGGGGAGAGTCAAGCGCAGGAGGGTCAAAGAGGGAGAGTCAGTGCGGGGGAGTCACAGGGGGAGAGTCAACGCAGGAGGGTCAAAGGGGGAGGCTGGACTTGAACCCACGACGCTGCAGAGGCAGAAACCACATGTGCAACTCTCTGAACCACTGTTTAAAGTAAGAGTATAGTTATAGTACAGTATATAGTTTATAGTACAGTAATAGTTATAGTACAGTAATGGATAGTACAGTAATGGTATAGTACAGTAAATAGTACAGTAATAGTACAGTAATAGTACAGTAATAGTACAGTAATAGTTATAGTACAGTAATATAGTAATAATAATAGTGTAGTACAGTATAGTTATAGTGTAATAATATAGTACAAGTATAGTAATAATATAGTACAGTATAGTTATAGTACAGTATATGTTATAGTACGAGTATAGTTATAGTAATAATGTAGTACAGTAACAGTTATAGTACAGTATAGTTATAGTATAGTTACAGTAATAATGTAGTACAGTTATAGTCAGTAGTAGTTATAGTATAGTTACAGTAATAATGTAGTACAGTAACAGATGTAGTACATGTAACAGTTATAGTACAGTATAGTTATAGTATAGTTTACAGTAATAGAATCGTTCAATGTAGTACAGTAACAGTTATAGTACAGTATAGTTATAGTATAGTTACAGTAATAATGTAGTACAGTTATAGTACAGTATAGTTATAGTATAGTTACAGTAATAATGTAGTACAGTAACAGTTATAGTACAGTATAGTTATAGTATAGTTACAGTAATGATGTAGTACAGTAATAGCACAGTAAAACAGAACCCGACCAGAGCGCGTGAACAACACAAAACCAACACAAGCAGCACAAACATCAACAGCACATTTAAACGAACAGGCGCCACATTCCAACCTTTATTTGGACAAGAAGAAGTCGAAATGTACAATAGAAACAATCATTTCAGTTTCACAAGTCAATGACTAAAACAGTCGTCAGTCGCAGGATCTTTTGGACAATAACATTTGGTTTTACAGTGACAAAAGACAAAACTGGGAACGAGCTTCAAACCAGTTTTAGGACAGACTTTAGCGTCACCATTTTAACATTTCAAACTCGATTTCGACAACAAGGAAAATACTCGAGTCTTGGTTCCCAATCTCAATGCCACGATAATGAAAAAATCCTCTTGTTTAGGTCAAGGTTTAAAACAACAGACGGACATTTTCAGTTTTGTTCCGTTTATGCTCTTTTTGTGGATCGATACTTGTTCAAATGAGGATCTTGTTTCGATACCAGCTTTAGCATCGATTAGTATCTGATTTATGACACTTTTCACGACCCAAACAGACATTATATCATATCATTCAATAAATGATCGATGGAACAATTTGGAGCTGAATATTTGTGGAGTGTAGCTTCAATTTGGAGGAATTTTTGTTCCTTTTGTGGTGGAATTTGAGCAGATTTGAGCAGCAGAAGGTCGAACAAGTCTCCAAAGACTCATTTTAGACAACAACAACTGAAATGATTCATTCTGCCATTTGTTTAGTGCATATTTTTACGACATTGCACTTTTTTTTTTTTTGAAAAGAGTTATCTGGGATCATCCTGCTTTTCGTGATCGTTTCAGTGGCACGAAGCAGCCACGACATTCGTATCGTTTGGCATTTTCTGGACAAACACGTCACGCATGAAGCAAATCCAGATCCACATCGAACAAACCAGCTCGAGCCACGCCAGAATAAACACGCAGTGGCACACAAATGAGACACTGGGCATTCGTCCCCTGACAATTTGCCACCAGCAGCTGCGGTTTGTCACGTTTGTGTCGTCGATTTTTGCGGTTTAGACCAGAAAGTCACCTGCAAGACAAACACGAGACACGCGCAAGCCGCTTTTAACACCTTCACACTTCAGCAACATGTTAAATTTGGCACGGGCAGCTTCCAGTTTCACCCAGGAGGAAGCTAACGCCAAGCTCGAAGCTAATTTAGCCCATTCCGGATATAGCTCGCTGCCCAGTCAAATTGTGCCACAACGAAACGTGATATTTGCACTTATTTCATCACAACACGCGGAATTAATCACGCCAGATGTCAGGACAACGTGTGCGTGCGGGATAACGCCGTCAAATGGAAGATATGCACCGAAATAAAAGGCCTACCTTGTTTTTTGGAGTCGCTCCCCCACTGAGCCATCATCAGCTAACTATGCTAACAGGCTAACTAGCACGGCCAAACACGGAAAATGTGGCCGCCGCGAATAAATTACTCCGTCGAACGCGAACATCGGCGTTTATCGGTGACCGTGAGAGAGCAGCGTCGACATAATTAAAAGGGTAACATCCGTACGGTCCGAGCGAGGCAGATATTCCGTATTTTCTAAGGCATTACGTCCAAGGGGCTCGGATGCTGCGTAACTAGCCGCTAACGCCACCGCTAGCTAGTATGGCTCAGGCGTGTCAACGGAGCGCCGATCGCCCAAAAGTCGAACCCTCGAAACGGCACGTATTCATTCAGGAAAACGCCAAAACTGCGCGTCTGTAACACATTAATTAAACCTGGACTATTCAAAGACTCTGCGTGAAGGTTCGAGCGGGTTCGATGTGCTAGAAATGGTAACGAAATGATTTAAGGAGGCTGGAAATGAACCGATCGCGTCATCTGGGATCGATGTGTAAGTCTGACAGGAGCAATAATAGTGCCGTTTTTTTAGGATGGATTTTTGGATGAGCACAAAGGCCAGTTTCGCCCTGATAACTTCTGTTACTTCAATATTTATTACATCAGCACCGAAAATGTAAAAACAAAACACAGAAAAAACAAGCAAGACAAATAGGGAATTCAGTATTTACTATAGGATTATTGGGGGTTGAAATTAATGACATAAAACATTACAATTTCATTTCTTTCATGTTTTTCTCTGCCATAATTGTTAATGTATAAATGTAGACTGTATTGTTTCTTTCCTATTTAAGGGTTTTCATTAAGACTTTGATCATGTCCCGATTTTGCAATACTGTACTCGCGATAATCGATATGTAGGGCGGGATATTCAGCGATATGTCCCTGTTTTAAAAGGAGAAAATACAGATTTACAACTGCATTTCTTTGTGAAACCACTACATGCCCATTCCGTTTATGAAATACACTTAATTTAAATGTCAAACAGTGACTACGCTGACTGTATATCACAAAATATATCAACATTTTAGCACATTTATTGTTTTCATATGCTTTATGTGGGACAGCGGTTTAGTATTATTATATCATATTATATATTTTATTCCTGAATTCAATATTCTTGGAAATAATTATGACTATATTTTCCTCAGTTAAAGATAAAAAGTCATAATAAGACCCCAAGTTCAGAAACTTCAAATTATTCAACACCAGCTATAAAATATAAAGTTTTTTATTGATTTATTACTCAAGACAAAACTCAAAACAACACTGAAATATATACAGAAGCAAGTACACTGTAGTTACATATATATTGTACAGTAAATGAACTCATTATGATGTCATTATGACCAGAGATCCACAGAAAAGTATGGTCTTTGTAAAGAAAACACATGACTGATCCTTATAGAACACTTATAACAATTGTTTTTACATATTTACAGTGTGTCTGCTTTTAGAGTCGATTACAAAGTTGATTCTCTAAAGGTGAATTAGACATTCTGACGCACACATTGTCAACGTTCTAATACAGTCGTAAGAAAGCAGGTAAACGTGCGGTCGAATTGCCTGGTTATTGTTTATTATAATAACATATTCTGTTTTTTTGTGTTTTTTTAATGTTTTTGCACTGATATTTCATGTTTTATTTTATGCCTTAATATTTGTGGCATTTTCTCCTTCACTTTCCACAGGCTTGGCTTGTGTTGGGCGCCCTCTGCTGGTAAACTTTGGGAACTTATTAAAGACAAAATGGCTATAATCATCAACAAGACAGTCAGGAACAAAAGAAATGCTTTGACAAGTTCAGTGGTGGAAGAAGTTTTGTTACCCAAGTTAAAGTACAGATACAGGAGCGAAAAACTACTCGAGTAAAAGTAAAAGTATTGCATACAGAAATCTACTTGTGTGGGTGTTGTGTTTAAAATGGTACTTTTAGAGTAAAACGTAACTATTAAAGACTGAAATGTGCTCAATTTATTTCTCAATGTTTCGAGACTTTTTTTTATGTATATATTTTAAACTCAAAACCTCTAAATGTATTATTATAAATGTGCTCAAAATAACCCCTAAAACGACACAAAGTACTTTTTACCTTTCAGTCTGTAACCCTGGTTAAAAATGGTCTTCATTAAAACCCTGCTTTATTTACATTTTTAGTCGCACTTAATACACAATTGGGTGTAATCTTACTGTTTTGGAACTGTTTTCCAAGCTCAGGTTCCATTGAATTCGGATCAACGCTTGATATCTCAGAGACGTTGGGCTGAAGACGGCCTCTGCTTTGAGTGACACATCAGTGAACTCTGGGCTGGATGGATCAGCCAAGTTATCAGTTATGGGATCTTTCTTCAGGGAGTTCAACTGATGGTTCTTCAGGCTCAAGCAAGTCAGTTCTCACAGGTGGAGAATTGTCCTGTTCAGGTAAGCATTCAGTTATACACTTATAATTGGCTTAGAGTAGGCCTCCAGCGTACAGATTTGAAGGTATCATCTTGTGCGTTCTTTGAGGCAACGTCATCGCTTTCTTTTAATCGAGGCTTGAGGTTTTTGAGCGTTTCGTGAATGGGCGTTTCTCCAGTTGTGTGCATGAACTAAAGGTTGGGCGTAGTTCCCTGGAGGACACGTTGTTAATCACAGCTCCTTCATCGGTCTGTACGCGAGCGCTCTGGTATCCCATAACAGACAATGACACTTGGCCACTGTTAGAGCCTTTTGATTGGGCGTTGGAAAGGCCAAACGATCCCCGCCCTAGCCGTGGGAGGGGGTCTCTTCTCCGGTCTCCCATCTGGTGGATAACTTGACGCTGATCTGAGTCTGCCCTCCGCCCGACCCTGAGCTCAGAACTGGGAAACGCCGGAACACGACCTTTTGGACCGTTCCCCCGTTGAAGTGAATGCGTTCGATCAGATCCGCCCGTGTCGCCGCGATTGGACGATTGGCTCAGTACCAGCTCGAAGTGCACTTGTCTCATGCAAACCGGGTTCCAACACTGCGGTCTGCGTACATCTGGTGTTACTGTATAAGGTACCATCACCACTAAAAACCAGTTCCTGTCTTCATGATCACACCAGCTCCAGCAGCCGAACCAGAGCCGATACTGCTGCTGCTGCATACGAACAGCTCTTTAAAACCTGCTGGTAACGAAGTACAAGCTACAAGTAAAAGTATAAGTATCCACTGTGAAGTGTACTGAAGTAAAGAACAGATGTGTACTCAGGAACTGTACTTTTACTTTTGTACTGTGTTATTTTCCGCCGCTGGAAGAGTAACTAATGTGTGAAGGGGAAAAACTTCAAGCGTCACCTTTTTTAACTTATTATGTTCTAGTATTTTTAAAGCCACAGTATGTCACTTTCTGCAGGTGGAGATGCTCCCTGTAACGAAGCATTTGTGTCTACATTTTCCAGTGCAATAAAAATATGTTTTCATTATTATTGTCCAGGGCTATTCAACTCAAGGCCCGGGGGCCAGATAAGGCCCGCCAAACGATCTGATCCGGCCCGCATCTTCCAAATATTATTATTATAGATTTTCTGGTTTAATTCTGGGTTTGTACAAGTTAAAACCTGGTTTGCTGGTTTCCCTGACTTAGTCCTTATTTAATTCTGCTTTAGACCTGGTTTGGACCTGGTTTAGACCTGGTTTGATGCTGGTTCCGACCTCGGTGGTACGGCCACGGCCCCCCGAGAATCTGGCCCTCAGGAAAATTAAGTGGAATAGCCCTGTTATAATCTATTTTCTTGACTAAAATGTTGCGTACTGGAGCTTTAACTCAAACTACCTTCACTGCACAGCCACAAAGCTCAGTGGCTGCCCTCTCTGCGCCCCCTGCTGGTGGATTTTTTTTTTAAACACATTTATCGTTTTGCCAATGCTGAGTTTTCCACAAATAGTTTTTTAAAAAAGCCTGTAAAATCCACACTTCAGTGAATGTCCTGTTCGCCGGGGGTTTCACGCCGCGCCTGTTCGAGGGTCCGAGCGCGCCGAACGCACTTCAGAAGTTTTCTTTGTAGAAGTTGAACCCAAAGTTCTCGCACTCGGCTTTGATGACTTTGGCCAGAGCCGGAGCGCCGCAGTAAAACACATGCACTTTGCCCTTCTTCTCCTCCGACACTTTATGAAAGACCTGGAAATACAGCGGTAACTTAGCAACAGAGTCAATAACACGCGCATTACTCAAGTAGAAGCGTGTGGCCAAATATTAGGGAGGCGCACGAGAGATCGCAAAAGTATCGATATCGCAAAATATGGGCTAATGTTAAAACTGATGTTACAAAACACGAATGTACTCTTACTCTTACTCTACATACCGTTTAGATTACTTAAAGGACACATATTCTGCATTATTTGTATTGTTGTTGAGTTAGGAATGCGCAGTAAGAGTCTGGTGATGATTTATGGACTAAAAACCTCTGCACTTGACGTCACGAATCTGGGAAAGTTGAAACCGAGTGTCTTTGTGAGGCTCTTAGGGAGAGGACCTCATAAACAGGATACATGAAACAAGCGTGAACGAAGCCAAATACAACTTCAGGTATGTTTTTGGTGACGGAACAACGTTAGAACACGAGCTTTTTACTACAGAGAAAGAGACGGCGCCACAGAAAGTTCCTCAGCGTGAGAGTAGAACTGAGAACCGTCTCGTTGCGGGGCGGACGCGCGCTTGAGCCGCCGTGTCTACCCTCGAACCCTTTCTTTCCTTCCCGTCTGACCTTTCCCCACTCGGGGCGTCCCGGCTGCGTCCTGGTCCTCAGTCCCGTGATGGAGTCCCGCTTCTCCTTCTTGGCCAGCAGGTCCAGCGCCATCTGCAGTCCGATGGCCTTCATGTCGTTCTTACTCAGCGCTGACGTCATGTACATGTGCATCTCCAGGAAACGCCCTGCGACACAGTGTGAGAGGAACAGAAAACATGGCTCTTGTGGGGTATTTTTAACTTCTAAGTCGTGAAGCCGTTTTTCAATTCTATGTTGCGTTTCTACATTTTAATATAATATAATTTATTCGAAAAACAGCGCTCTGACTGGACCGTGTAACAAATAACGATGCAACAAGTATTCTCCCCAACACTGATCACTAAACAAACTTTATTTCAAAACTGTCAGCATATAAAGCAGACATTACGTTGATTTGTAATATTCTTTATTTTGGAAAAATTGTGAATTTGTATGAATGATTCTAGTATTAGTTCATTGAAAGTTTCTTAATTATGATTCCACTCTGAGCAGATTTTAAGCACGTCCTGGAGCGTTACCGTGTGAGAGGAGACTGGAACGTGAACTGCCGAGCGAACGCAAGAATCAAACGCATTCTCTCCATCTTTAGTCCAATTGTGATATATTATTTTGCAGTTTTAAGTTTTATTATACAACGTAGTTAAATGAGTAGTATTGATTCTATAATTTCATCTGCATAAAGCTCACTCCCTCTTTAACACGCTCAAGGTTTGTACAGATTCCGATGATCATTTGTGTCGTTTTTATGCATTTATTTGAGCCAAAAGAAAAAACAAAAACGAGTGCATTACATTTGTACTTTTCTAGACCTTTTTAAAGCCTATAATCTTCTGAAAACGAGCCGACGTTGACATGTTTGTTCCTCACCCTCCAGGTCCTCGTCGGCCTGGTCCATCTCCAGCTTGGTGAGTAAACTAACGAACCACTCGAACGACTTCTGGTCTCGGTTGATCCAAATGAAGTCCACCTCAAGAGGCAAGAACAAGAAGAAAGACTTGAAGATGTGAGTTGTAACATGTCGGCAAAAGTGGAAAAAAAGCCTTGTATTTTTCTGACTCAGTTTGGCCTGTAGAACCTGTGGTGAATATGTATCACAGTTTTACGTCCGTTAAGTTGCAGTTTGTGAGGAAATGTTGAAAAATACGAGTTAAAAATGACAGGAAGTGGAGCTGAATCCCTCTGTGATGTCATCAGCGTGCGACACCGAGACAGTTGACACTTAACTGACACACTAACTGACAGTTTAAACCGTCGTTGGACTGAATAAAGGTGTTTTATGGTGTTATTGTGTGTCAGGTCAGAACTGTTGTGTCGTTTATGTGGGTTTGGGCTCTTGTTTACAGTCTGGTTGCTAGGTAACAGCTGTGGAATGACCTCTACATGTGTCATATTTGTGCTCATCACGCCCCAACCAGGAAGTACAAGTATAAACTTCACACAAATGGTCAAACTGGGGACAAACGGGCAAAACGTTGAGTCAAATCTGAAATGTAATTGTGTTCACTGCGTTTTAGTCAAATGTGTAGTTTAACCTGTCTCAGAGACTTTAACGAGCGTTTTTTTTTAATATGTGTATGTAATATATAAATTATTATGCTTGGGATATACTTTCCACTAGATTCTTTTTTTAAATTAAAATGAAACAGTTATTTTAACAGAATACATAATGTTTAGGTAGTGGTTAATATTTAAGTATGATTATTATGATTATTACGATTATTATGATTATTATGATTATTATTATATGATTATTTGGATTATTATGATTACTATGATTATTATAATTATGATTATTATGATTATTGGGATTATTATGATTACTATGATTATTATAATTATGATTATTATGATTATTGGGATTATTATGATTACTATGATTATTATAATTATGATTATTGGGATTATTATGATTACTATGATTATTATAATTATGATTATTATGATTATTATGATTATTATGATTATGATTATTATGATCATTATGATTATTATGATTATTATTACGACTGCATGTACTTGGGCCAATTATTTTTCTATATATAAGGTTAAAAAAATATATACAGCAGGACACAATCGAGAGACTTTTAAGAACATAAAAACAGGATTTCATTTAAAAGCACAGGTGAATAAAGAATAAAGTGAGAGGCCCTTCTCCCAATCCTGAGCTTGGTGCAGTCAAAAGATGGAGGATTTTAAGGATTCTTTTTGGTGTATTTTTTTTTAATCCTGTGAGCCAGTGGAGCCACACGTAATTTGGCTCCTGAACCAGTACATTTATTTAGAGTCTAAACAGCAGCTGCGTGACAAGAGGCCCCTTTAACCACAGCCCCCCCAGGACGTCTGCTGGACACTCAGCCGTTTCCTGTAAGAGCTTGTTTATGCAATAACATAATAAAAAAATAAAAAAATAAAAAATATATCAAATAAAAATAAATACTAAAATAAATAAAATAAATAAAATAAATAAAATAAATAAAATAAATAAAATAAATAAAATAAATAAAATAAATAAAATAAATAAAATAAATAAAAATAAATATAAATACATTTAATTTAATTTAATTTAATTTAAAATAAATCCACCAAGGCTTGTTATTTTACACACTGAACTAAATGAATATCAAACTAGGACATAAGGCTATATCATAGTTCTTACAAATATAAATATCATGACATAACAATATTATTATGATGATATTGCAGTAAACTGTGGAGAGATCAGCTTCTCACTTTGCGCAGCTTCATGTCGCCGTCTTTAATGTTCTCGCACCAGGAGTAGCTACAGTTTGGGCAGTTCTGCTTCCTCATCCGATACCTGCAGAGACCAAAGACAAGGCGCTGCTGAGACTCCAACCCACAACCTCCTGGCTGAGTGCACAGGGCCCGCGCTTACCTGTACATGATGCTCTGGAGGATGGAGGCGAAGGGAGTGATTCCGATCCCGGCCCCGATGAGGACGGCGTGTTCAGAGGCGAAGATCTGCCTGGTGGGAGTCCCGTAGGGTCCGTCCACGTAACACTGCGACAAAACACGGAGCAGTTCAAGAGTTTACATTCATGATACGATCGAGGACGGGACTTCTAAAGACTGAGGAGGCAACGGTATGTGCACTACGATTGAAAGACACCACAAACTAATATATAATGGGGACAAAATATGGGAAAATGCAAGTTAAAAGTAAGATATGCACATTTAAAATATAAAAAAACAATATAACCTGGACACGTGTGGACCATTATAAAAGATATAAACGTATCCTCTTTGTGTGATCATGTGTGCTCTATTGTGAACACAAGGGCAAAACGCTGTGTGTAGTTTGTGTGTACATGTTTTCTCTGTGTAATATAATTCATGGTGTCTTATACTGTATGTGTATGATGGACTGAGATGGGGCATGGAATTGTTTTAAAATAAATACAATAAATACATTAAAAAAGAATATATATGTGTGTGTGTGTGTGTGTGTGTGTGTGTGTATATATATATATATATATATATATATATATATATATATATATATATATATATATATATAATTAAAATAAATAAAACAATACAAATAATAATAAAATAAATAAATAAAACCAAACTAAACTAGACTAAACTAAAAAAATAGAATAGAATAAAATAAATACATTTTAAAAACCCAGTATATTTCAGGATGTTACCTTGATGTTGCAGAATCTGTGATTTTCACCCAACTTGGAAGGCACCTGAAGAATCACAAAAATATAACATGCATTTGTCTTGTTTGGCAATTTGTCAATAAATCTGCAACTGTCTAATTGTAGTAGTTGTAGCTGTAGTCTAATGATTCCTTAGTTTACTCTTTCAGAAAATATTTGGCTTTCCATGTTCATAACCTTGGAATGAAAAGGACTGTGTAAATTCCCCTCCCTGACCTCTTTGGGGTTGAGTGCTTCTCCTCTCTCTGTCTGGCCCAGCTGGTCCAGGCCTCCCACGAGCGGCTCTGGACTGGACCCGGTCTCTGGACTCTGGTCGGGCCTGGTTTCAGTCTCCTCTGGACTCTGGTCGGGTCCGGTCTCAGTCTCTGGACACTGGTCGGGTCCGGTCCCGCTCTCTGGACTCTGGTCGGGTCCGGTCCCGCTCTCTGGGCCCTGGACCGGTTTGACGCCGTTCTCGGTCCGCTCTGAGACGGTTCTGTTGTGGCGGTACATCGTCAGCTCCACAGCCTCGTCCTTGTTTGTCGCCACAGCGCCGAGAAAGTCTGTGGAGCAGAACAGCGCCTCCTGGCAGAGAACCAGCGTGTTACAACTTCAGACGGCGAATGTAGCTTATGCTTTAAAGGTGCACTATGCAACTTTTCTGGGGAGATGTTAGAACTTTGGCTGGTAACAGTACGACAAAACATTCCTCTCTTTCTCCATGTTGACAGTAAGAATCTTTTTTTTTTTTCAGAATGAAGAGCGGGCACCTGTGTTTTGGGGTCCTGCCTCTTCTTCAGGCTGGCGCTCAGTCTCTTGGGGCTGTCCTGGAGCTCTGGCTGTCTGAAGTATTCGTACAGACGGTTGGTCCACTGGCCGAGGGAGCGCACGTGCAGCCACAGAGTGTCTGGGGAGAGGCCGGCACAGAGGGAAGGCCCTTTAAAATGGACGGCCCCCTTAAACGGAGCACTGTGGCCGATTAAAGACACGCCCAGTGCACGGAGGTGGGCGGTACCAGGCTAAATGTACACTTATATTTACAATAAGTCAAATTATACACTTTGTCAATGGTCAAACAATGCAAAGCGAATACAGAAGTTTACCAGTGAAACGAGTCCAGCTGCAGTACCGTACCTGACTGCTCGGGGGCACTGCTGATGGTGAACGGGTGCCACTCGTACTTGGCGATGGCCGGGATGTTGATGTAGACGTAGTCGCCGGGCTTGAACTGGAAAAACTGCGAGCGGCTGATCACCAGATGAGTCACCTGCAAAGGCAACGGCGTTTTTTAAAAGTTTGGTTTTTTTTGACTCTCTCTGACCATGCGCTCTTCGTCGTCTTCGTCGTCTTCGTCCTCTTCGTCCTCTTCGTCCTCTTCGTCCTCTGCCCCCTCTTCATGTGTGTTTACATTTGTCCCAGTCAGGCATGTTTTTATTTGAGTTTTATCGCGGTCCCATCATCAAAAACGTAAACTTTAACGCTTGTTTCTCGATAAGCCTGTTCACGAGGCCGTCTTCTCTGAGCCTCACCAATCACTCCCGTTTGAATGTTCCCGGACTGTCGCGTCACGGGTAAAAATCCTGAATTCTCCCGCAGCGTTTTGGAGTTAGTAAACCGTCGCCGGACTCGTTCTGACAGCAGAGGGCGCTCCAAGGCCTAAATACCTCATCGTACAGCGTGTTTTAAGTTAGAAAATGTGTAATACTTAAAGTGACTAAAAGCATGTTTAAAAGTGAATTAAAGCCACAAGATTTAAGATTTTTACGTTTTTAGGTTCCAGAACTAAATTAAAGTGTGATGGAAGTTTAAAATCTCAAATAAATGCAACTTTTCAATAGTTCTAAGCTTCAGTCATGAAAAAATAATTTGTTGTTTTGTCGTTTGCTGATATTTTCGATTCAAATGTTCAATTCAGGTGATACATTTGCTTGTAGGTCTATTGACTTATTGTTCAGTAAATAACAGCTGGAACAATACATTTTGGAGATCAATATTGAATTTTTTGACATTTTGATTTAATAAAGGTGTTTTTGCATGTGTCCGTGTCGTCGGGATTATCAATATACGACCATGATCGATTTTCAATAGTCAACTCGTCACAATTACTGTTGATTAAGAATATTGCACATTTACAAACGGCTTTACTCAGCGTCTCCTGCTCTTTTCAGTTTCAACACTCGATATCGTTCATTGTGTCATTTTGTGGACCCTCGGTCACGAGGGGCCGAGCGGTTTGTGCCTCACTTTGGACGGCAGCAGATTGACCTCGGTGATGTAGAGGCTTCCCATCCGAGACCGCGCCATTCCGATGATCTTCTCCAGAAGGAACACCAGCCCAGGGACCACGAACCACTTCCAGAAGTTTGCGCAGTGGATGACGAGCAGGGTCCAGACCCACACGTACGACAGGTGGGACCAGTAGAACACCTGCAGGGGGCAGCGGGGAGTTAACAGCGCTTTTATTTACGTCAGGTGACTCTTTCAGCTCTGAGCGTGGCAATCTATAACTAATAAAGATAAAAAGTAAGATAAATAAGATCATGCGAAGACTTGAATGTCAATAAATAATTGTGTTCTTAAATTTGCGTAATCCCTCA
Organism: Chaenogobius annularis; assembly: GCA_015082035.1. Lineage (NCBI taxonomy): Eukaryota > Metazoa > Chordata > Actinopteri > Gobiiformes > Gobiidae > Chaenogobius > Chaenogobius annularis. Next base: position 148,532 of record BJKM01000227.1, on the reverse strand, counting down.
TTTGTCCAGGAGGGGGCAACAGAAAAAAACAAACGTAACATAAAAATTGAACATAAACGGTGTTAAAAAAGTCCTGAATTAGCCTGACCTCGAAGTGTCCGCTGCGGCGCACAAACGTCATGGAGCAGATGACCATGAGGAAGATGAGGACCTGCAGTACGACGCCGGTCACCGACGCCGTGCCCTTGACCCAGCCGATGCCCGGGCGGGTGGTGAACACGTACTCCCAGAAACTGAACTCTCCCGACTCAGACAGTTTAGCTGCAGCGCGGACGGACAACGGGAAAGTTAATCATCATGTGCAGTGAGAAATTATTTTAAAAAGTACAAATATTCTGCATTATTTGTACTGTTATTGGCCTTTAAACACGCTCTGGTACTTTTACTTTGTCATCGCATGTTTTAGAGCTTAAAATAATGTCTCTTGAGTGACACAAAACACTAAATATATGACATGGAAAATCATCGTTTAAATGAGTAAAGATTTGTGTTACCGCCTACTGGCTGCAGAAGGAATTACAGCAGTGGAAAAAGCAAAAGCTAGCTTGCCCCGATATGCAAATGTCAGCACACAGTTGTGATGAACGTGATTTGAGGCGGAAATGGTCAGGACGAGTCTGGAGATGATTTAAAGGGCTTAAAAACAGCACGTGTTTTTGAGAAGCTCAAGAAGATGAAACGAGCGTAAATGAAGCTAACGGCTCAGAGAAGATGAAACAAGCATAAATGAAGCTAACGGCTCAGAGAAGATGAAACGAGCGTAAATGAAGCTAACGGCTCAGAGAAGATGAAACGAGCGTAAATGAAGCTAACGGCTCAGAGAAGATGAAACGAGCGTAAATGAAGCTAACGGCTCAGAGAAAGATGAATACGAGCTGCTAAATGAAGCTAACGGCTCAGAGAAGATGAAACGAGCGTACATGAAGCTAACGGCTCAGAGAAGATGAAACGAGCGTAAATGAAGCTAACGGCTCAGAGAAGATGAAACGAGCGTACATGAAGCTAACGGCTCAGAGAAGATGAAACGAGCGTACATGAAGCTAACAGCGCCTCCTGCTGTGTTTCGGATGCTATAACATGGTTTAAAGCTCATTATTTGACATTCTATACTGTAAGTCTCCTCCATCCAGAGGCTTCATAAACCCAAGTCCTACCGAAGTTGAAGAGGTGAGCGCAGGTGTGCAGCAGGGTGTAGAAGAGGATGGCAAAGCCCACGATCTGATGCAGCAGCACGTTCTGGTCCAGAGGCAGAACTTTGACGAGCCACGTGGCCCGGAGCCAAGTCAGGCAGCGCCGCAGCATCAGGACCTGAGACACGGGCGGGGCACAGGGTCAACAACAACAACGATAACAACAACGATAACAACAACGATAACAGCAACGACAACAATGACAGCAACAACAACAACAAAAACAGCAACGACAACACCAACAACAGCAACGACAACAACAGCAACGACAACAATGACAGCAACAACAACAAAAAACAGCAACGACAACAACAAAAACAGCAACGACAACACCAACAACAGCAACGAAACAACAACAACAGCAACAACAGCAACGACAACGACAGCAACGACAACAACAGCAGCAACGACAACAATGACAGCAACAACAGCAACGACACAACAACAAAAACAACAACAGCACAACAACAACGTAACAGCAACGACAACAATGACTGCAACAACAACAGCGACAACAACAGCAACGACAACAACAAAAACAACAACAGCAACAACAACAACAACAACAACAACGTAACAGCAACAACAACAATGACAGCAACAACTACAGCAACGACAGCAACAACAGCAACAAAAACAGCACAACAACAACAACAACAGCAACAACGATAACAACAATGACAGCAACAGCAACGGCAACAACAACAGCAACGACAACAACAGCAACAACACAAACAAAAACAGCACACAACAACAGTAACAACGACAACAACGACAACAACAACAACAACGTAACAGCAACGACAACAATGACAGGAACAACAACAGCAACGACAACAACAACAGCAACGCAACAGCAACGACAACAATGACAGAAACAACAACAGCAACGACAACAACAAAAACAGCACAACAACAGCAACAACGATAACAACAACAATAACAGCAACGACAACAATGACCGCAACAAAAACACCACAACAGCAACAACAACAATGACAACAACAACGGAAACAACAGCAACAACAACGACAACAACAACAACCGTAACAACAATGACAGCAACAATGATGACAAAAACAACCACAGCAACAACAACAACAACAACACATAAGGACAAACGGTGCCATTTATTTTTTTCTGCACTTGTCTAATGTAAATGTACTGTTTGTGCTTTCATTTGTCTGTTTTAGCAGCTCGCTCGAATCCGATAACAAATATAAAAATCTACAAAAATATTTAGTTTATATCTGACACCTAAAAAAAAAGAAAAACCAGATAAAGAACAGGAACGCTGCAGCTACATCACATTTATCACACACAGTTGAACTCATGACCTTTTCTCTCCATAAATAACATGTTTTTGAGTCCGTTTGTTGAGGAAATTAAATGTTGCGTGGAGTTGAAGTGGCCTTTATCTCCGCCTGCCATTAACAAACAAGCTACTTTCAGTTTCTTTTTAACCGTATAACGTTAATTAAGCGCTGCCGTACCAGGATGAGTGTGCAGTTGAAGTTGAGGCACTGTCCGCAGCCCCGCGCCAGCATGTACCAGGGACCCCCGTCCAGGTTCCTCCACACGGCCGTGCTGAAGAGGGCGATGCTGAGCAGCACGTAGCCCAACAGGAACAGCAGTTTGCGGCTGTCCTTTGTTGTGCCAGTACGAGGCCGTCAGGTACCGGGGGGCCTTTTGCTTCTTCTGGTCCACTTCGGGGGGCTTCAGCCAGTTCGCCGCGCTGTAGGGGGGGAGAGGGAGAGACAGAGAGAGAAACAGATGGAGGGGAATAGAAGAGAAGAGAAAGAAAGAGAGGGGAAAGAGAGGGAAAGAGAGGGGAAACAATGGAGGGGAGAGCAAAAGAGCAAAAATAATCATAAACATAAAAGAGAGATAAAGAAAACAAAAAGAAAAATAAAAAGAGAGAGGAACAGCATAATAAAGAAGTCAAAGAGACACAGAAAGAAGACAAAAAAAAAGTAAAACAATAAAAAACAATAAGCAAAAAAAAGACAAAATATAGACCAAAAGAAAAGAAAAGCTTCAAACCAAGCAATAAGAGGTAAGGTTAACCGTTTTACACTGTGAGTTCACATACCTAACGAGAAGGAAAAACACAGAAAAAGACAACAAAGGTTACACAAATTTTCCCAAAGAAAGGGAGAAGTCAGAGAAATAGACACCACAAATGAAAGAGGAAGTTAAAAAACCATCAAGACAGGAAAAAAAGAAAACAAACAAGACATAATACACAAAGAAAATAAAAGCATAAGAGAAGTAAAAAAACAGATGGAGGGGAAGAGAAGAGAAGGAAGGGAAAGAGAGGGGAAAGAGAGGAGAGAGAAGAAAGGGAAAGAGAAACAGATGGAGGGGAAGAGAAACAGATGGGAGAAACAACTGAGGGGAAAGAAGAGAAGGAAGAGGGAAAGAGAGGGGAAAGAGAGAGAGAGACAGAGAGACAGAGAGAGAAACAGATGGAGGGGAAGAGAAGAGAGCGAAGGGAAAGAGAGGGGAAAGAGAGAGAGACAGAGAGAGACAGAGAGAGAAACAGATGGAGGGGAAGAGAAGAGAGGAAGGAAAGAGGGGACCAGCGATAAGAAGACAAAGGGGGGTCAAAAAGAGAGAACATAAAAGGGAACTACACCACAAGAGAGAGAGACAGAGAGACAGAGAGGAAAAGATGGGGAGAGAGAGCAAAAGAACTGACAAAGAGAAGAGGAAAAGGGAAGAGAAAGAAGGAAGGAAAGAGGAGGAAAAGAGAGATAGGGAAGGAAAGAAGGAGAGGAAACAGAAGAAGTAAAGAGAGCGAAGGGAAAGAGAGGGGAAAGAGAGGAAGAGGGAAGGAAAGGGAAAGAGAGAGAGAAACAGATGGAGGGGAGAGAAGAGAGCGAAGGGAAAGAGAGGGGAAAGAGCCATAGAGAGGAGCGGGGGGGGGGGGCGGGAGAAACAGATGGAGGTGAATTGAAGAGAGAGAGACAGGAAAGAGAGAGAGAGAAACAGATGGAGTGGAAAAGAAGAGAGGGAGAGGAGAAGGAAGGAGGGGTGAAAGGGAGAGAGAGGGAAAAAAGAAATGAGAAAGAGAAAGACAGTGGAGTATAACAACAAGAGAGAGGGCGGTGGGGTAGAGGGTAGGAAAGAATGGCGAAAGGGGGAAGAGAGAGCCAGAGAGAAAGAAAAGAGAGGGGAGATCGAACTCGGTGTAAATGATTGGTGCCTCTGAAGTGTGCGAATAAAGAACACCTAAACTAACCTGAGGAGAGAGGTAAAGAGAAGAAGAGAGAAACAACAAGTGTAGGAAAGAGAGAGGGAAAAGGAAGGAAAAGATAAGAGAAGAGAGGGAAAGAGGAGAAGAGAGAAACAACAAGTGTAGGAAAGAGAGAGGGAAAAGGAAGGAAAAGATAAGAGAAGAGAGAGAGAGAGAAAGAAGAGAGAAACAACAAGTGTAGGAAAGAGAGAGGGAAAAGGAAGGAAAAGATAAGAGAAGAGAGAGAGAGAGAGAAAGAAGAGAGAAACAACAAGTGTAGGAAAGAGAGAGGGAAAAGGAAGGAAAAGATAAGAGAAGAGAGGGAAAGAGAAGAAGAGAGAAACAACAAGTGTAGGAAAGAGAGAGGGAAAAGGAAGGAAAAGATAAGAGAAGAGAGGGAAAGAGAAGAAGAGAGAGCGAGAAAGAAATAAAAGACGGAATAAAAGACAGATTTTTTTTTAATTAAATAAATTAAATAAATTAAATAAATTAAATAAATTAAATAAATTAAATAAATTAAATAAATTAAATAAATTAAATTAAATAAATTAAATAAATTAAATAGGGGGCGGTGATAGGTGAAAACAAACTCTTCTTCAATGCAGAATTGTGAGCAGATGACGAGAGAAAACTTTAATAACATGGTTGAATAACATTTGCACGACACGTCCGAGGCCTCGATACCTGATGGTGAGGTTCTCCATGACCTCGGGGAAGGTCTCCAGCTCGGCCTTCAGCTCCTTCGAACGTGATGGAGCCGCTGTTGTCTTTGTCGGCGGACTCGAACAGGGCCAGCGTCAGGTCGTCCAGCTTCTCCTCCGGCAGAGAGAGATGGCGCTCTCTCTCAAGCAGGACTTCAGCACCGTGCGCAGCTCGTCGGGGTCAATGGAGCCGCTGCCTGTCAATCGACAACAACCGCAGGGCAAAGACTGTTGACTGAGTCCCGACAGGACCAGAATGTTCAGAATCACTTCGAATGACATAGCTTTGCCTGGAATGTTGGAATGTTCCCAATTTTGCCTTTTTCTGCTACAGATGTGCACTTCTGAAGTTTTTATCTTTTATCTCCGGTTGAGAAGTGGCAGAACAAAAGGCTTGTCGCTGAAACATGATAGAAAGTAGACTGATGTGCGTTCAAGGTTGCACCGTTCTCTGGGCTTTGTGGGCCTCAAAACTCCTGCCATGATCACAGTGAATGGATACTTCTGGAACCCTCTGGACTGGACTGATAATGATTGACGTTGGAAAAATGGAGAAAATTACTTTTGGACTAAATTAGAAAATGGACACATTTAACACACTTTGGACCAAATTTAACCAAACACTTTGGGACCAACACACTTTGGACCAATTGGGACATTCACGCCGGACAGGATTAGGACTATGTGAAAGGTTAGTTCGGTCTCTTGTCCTGTGTTCTATGTTCTATGTATATTAAAAAATGTATTAAATTAAATTTTTTTTTAAAAAAGGCTTTGTAGTCAGAGAGTAGAACTTATTTTCTGTTGAGAAAGCCAAGCCCCGATTTTGTCAGCTGGAAAACCGCTGGAACACCAAGTGCCACAGGGGGGCGCTAGAGGAAAAGTAATTGTGTTCTTAGGCAAGACACTTCACCCACATGGCATAATAAAGCGCTTTGAGTGGCTTGAAGGTGGAAAATGGCTATAAAAATACATTACTACTTCTACTGCTAATAATGTGCTCTTTGTTATGTCTGATTATGTTCGTAAATTGTGTGTCTGCTCTTACACCCGTGAAGAGCTCTTGTCCTTCCGAACAACTCCTACGGACCTAGTTCCAGTTTTTTTAGTTTCTGCTGCTGAATTAGCCCTTCTTTTGGCTAAAAGAGTGAGACGCCGCAGGCGAGGAAAACGTGCGGGGGTCCTCGTACGGCTCAGGAGACGCGGTACACGGACGCCCTTACCTGGGATGTTCCTCTCCAACGTTCGCTCACTCTCCAACAAAATGGACGAACTGGCGCTGCTGATGAGACGAAACAGAGACTTTTCTTCATCTCCTGTTTTGTTCTTCATGGAGACGTGGCTCAGCGAGCCGATCCCGGACGGCGCCGTGCAGCTCGAGGGGTTTTGCCTCTTTCGTGCGGATCGTCATAAGGGTCTCTCCGGGGTAATAATAAATAAAAACACGCGGCGGAGGAGTCTGTTTCTACATCAACAACGCCTGGTCTTCAGATGTGACCGTGATCTCCAAACACTGCTCTCCTGATCTGGAATATCTCTTCATTAACTGCAAACCATTCTACTCGCCACGTGAGTTCATTCATTCATTCTGGCTGTTGTTCACATCCCACCGAGCGCAAACGTGCACGTGGCACAGCGCGCGCTCGCGGACCAGATTCTGAGTGTGGAGCGGACCTTCCCGGACCCCTTGTGTATTATCCTGGGGGATTTTAACAAGGGAATCTCAGCCACGAACTACCAAAGTACAGACAGTTTATTAAAGTTCCCGACCAGAGAGCAGAACACGCTGGATCACTGTTACACAACAGTCAGTAACGCCTTCCGCGCCGTGGCTCGCGCTGCCTCTCGGCTTCTCAGATCACGCCATGGTCCACCTGATCCCCACGTACAGGCAGAGGCTGAAGCTCTCAAAACCTGCAGTGAGGACCTCTAAGAAGTGGACCAATGAGGCAGTGGAGGAACTCCGTGCGTGTTTGGACATTACAGACTGGGAGGTCTTCAGAGCTGCCACAGAGAGTTTGGATGAAGACACGGACACTGTGACGTCATACATTCGATTCTGTGAGGACAGCATCATACCAACACAAACCAAAGTCACTTTCAACAATGACAAAAACCCTGGTTCACTCCAAAACTGAGGCAGTTTAAGGCAGCAGAAGGAGGCAGCGCACAGGGCTGGAGACAGGGGGCGCTACAAAGACGCAAAGTATGGATTTAGCAAAGAGGTTTCTCGAGCGAGATCACAGTACAATACGCGTCTGAAGCAGCAGTTCTCTGACAAACAACCCCGCCTCCGTGTGGAGGGGGCTCCGGCTTCCTCACCAACCACAAGCCCCGAGCCCCCCTGCTGCAGACAATCGAAAACTGGCTGAGCAACTTTAACACCTTCTACTTCCAGGTTTGATGTGACCACCCCCTCCCCACGGTGGCCACCTCCGCCAACCCAAACCTGGTCACCCCCCACCTCCCCCACCACTCTCTCAGTTCAGGAACAGGATGTTCACAGGCTATTTCGGAAATCCAACCCCGAAAAGCTGCTGGACCAGACGGCGTCTCTGCCGCTACATTAAGACATTGCGCAGGAGAGTTAACCCCGTCTTCACAGACATTTTTTAACACCTCCTCTGGGGTCATGCCATGTCCCAGCCTGCTTCAAGTCGTCCATCATTGTCCCTGTCCCCAAGAAGCCCCGGATCACTGGACTTAATGACTACAGGCCTGTGGCGCTGACGTCTGTAGTCATGAAGTCATTTGAACGCCTGGTCCTGCCCCACCTCAAGTCCCTTCACCTCCTCCCTGCTGGACCCCCTGCAGTTCGCCTACAGAGCCAACAGGTCTGTGGACGACACCATCAACCTGGCACTCCACTTCATCCTGCAGCATCTGGACTCCCCGGGAACCTACGCCAGGATCCTGTTTGTGGACTTCAGCTCTGCTTTTTAACACCATCCTCCCTGCTCTGCTCCAGGACAAGCTCTCCCAGCTCAACGTGCCTGACTCCACCTGCAGGTGGATCACTGACTTCCTTACGGATCGGAGGCAGTGCGTGCGGCTGGGGAAGAATGTCTCAGACACACTCGGACTATCAGCACAGGAGCTCCACAGGGCTGTGTACTTTCCCCTCTGCTCTTCTCCCCTGTACACAAAACTGCTGCACCTCCAGCCACGACTCCGTAAAACTCATCAAGTTTGCGGACGACACCACCCTCATCGGGCTCATTCTCGGACGGGCATGAGTCTATCTACAGGAGGGAGGTGGACCGGCTGGTGTCCTGGTGCAGCGGTAACAATCTGGAGTTCAACGCACCGGAAGACAGTGGAGATGATTGTGGACTTCAGGAAAGCCACAGCCCCCCAGCCCCCCCTCATCATGACAGACTCCCCCATCACCACCGTGGACTCCTTCCGCTTCCCTGGGCACCGGTACCACCATCACCCAGGACCTCAAGTGGGAGGCCCTCCCATCAGCTCCCTCATCAAGAAGGCCAGCAGAGGATGTACTTCCTGCGGCAGCTGAGGTCAAAGCCAAGCTCCAGTGCAGATGATGGGTGCAGTTCTACACGGCCATCATTGAGTCCCATCCTCACCTCCTCCATCACCGTGTTGGTACGCTGGAGCCACAGCCAGGGACACAAACAAAGACTATAGCGCAGTTGTGCGCTCTGCTGAGAAGGTGATTCGTTGTGCAGACTTCCCCCTCTCTGCAGGACCTGTTTACCCGATCTCCAGGGCTCTGGGACGAGCAGCAGTCGGATCACAGCTGACCCTTCTCACTCCTGGACATGGTCTATTTGAACCACTCCCCTCAGGCAGGAGGCTACGGTCCATCCGGAGTGCCAGAAACCCTCCCGCCACAAGAATAAGTTTCTTTCCCCTCTGCTGTTGGAACTCATGAACACTTCAAAACACCCTGTCACTTTAACTGCAATATTCAACCACTCACTGCACTGTCACTTTCTGCACTATAACTTTAAACATAACTGTAACTCTTTGTGTACATAGAAATGGCCTATTTTTATTGTTACAGTTAATTTTAAATTGTTTCCTAATGCATGCCCTTTTTTGATTGAATATATGTTGTTTTATTATTACTCAGTGTTTCATGTTGCACCTTAAGGCCCGAGACAAGTTCCTACGTTTTTGAATTTTGTTCATTGACAATGGCAATAAACTCTTTCTGATTCTGATTCTGATGATAATGATAAATAATTGTAAATGAAGATTCAGCTGTAGTCATCTGGGCTCTGTTTTTAGAAAAAAGTCTTTTTCTACAATGGAACACTCCTGGACTAATGATGTAGGACTATTCCGACAACTAATACCCATAGATAATAATAATAATAATAATAATAATAATAATAATAATAATAATAATAATAATAATAATAATAATAATAATAATAATAAGATTAGAATAAGGTTAGAGCTCTCGCCTCCCAAGAAGGAAATCATGGGTTTCGATTCCTTGGGCGAACAGTTGACTGATCAGGTCATGATTTCTCTGGGTGGAGTCTGCATGTCCTCCACGTGTTACCGTGGGTTCTCTCCGGGGTCTCCGGCTTCCTCCCACCGTCCAAAAGACATGCATGTGTTAGGTCAATTGGCAACTGTAAATTGGCCCTAGTGAATTTGAGAGTGAGACCGTTTGACAATGGTTGTCTGCTGTGTCTATGTCTCTGTGTTAGCCCGGCGACGGAGTTGGCCACTGTCCAGGGTGTACCCCGCCTAAGGCCCAAAGGCACTGGGATAGGCTCCAGTCACCCGCGATCCCCTAACGGGAACAAGCGGTAGAAAATGGATGGATGGATGGATAACGATAATGATAATAATAATAATATTCAGCAGCCTATGTAAACTAATACAAGCAGAAGGAGGGACACAATTCATGGTGTCAACTTCCGGAATAAGTTGTCGAAACATTTCAATGTATTCAAAAATACTTGGTTCGGCGGCGTCACCTGGTGGTCTCTTTGGACATTGCAAAGGTTTGTGGAACAGTCCAGGCAAAACAGAAGAAAAGCTTCTATTTCAAGTCTGGTTTTACTCCACTGGGTTTGATTTTCTCATTGTCACATTCATCACATCGAGCGGAGACTCGATGACAAGCATTTCCAAAAGCCTCACAAAAAGTATGTAAGCATTATAATAAGAGTGCAACATCAAGGGTTAGTTTTTGCATTATAGTTCATGCTAAAACTTTAGAGCAAAGGCCTATATACTTATTATTTTGTTTTATTAATGTTTCTTTTACTACTTATTTGACTATATAGCCAACAGAAAAAATCAATGCAGAATAGCAAGTCTTTTTATATCTTGAAGTTTGAAAACTACTGTGAGCTGCCACTTTGGGGCCGCCACCAAAAGTTGGAGGCAGAGATGAAGTCTCTCGGAAGCGCGAAAGCAAGTGGAAGGGGGTGAAATAACGGTCACAGAAAAGGTCAAAGAGTTTATGCAGCTGCGGAGATGAGCTCACTAAGAGGTGGGTCTTAGACGGGGGGAGATCCGGAATAATAATGAAGTTGTAGGTCGGTACAATGTGCGCGTGCCAAATGTAAAGACGCTGTAGGACAAGTGGTTTTACGAGGGGTCAATATTCATGATGGATCAAGACACAATAAAACTGCGTGTAACAGTCAGAGGGGGGCTTTTTCCTGCAGAAAATTGCCCCGTGTCGTTGGTGTTTGTCATTTCGCCAATAAAGACTCGTTTCGCATTGAAACTTCTCAAGTCTGGATTTCGTTTTTTCTTCACAAGATTTTTTTTTTTTTAAACCGCGGCCGAGTGATCACAAAGTGCAAATAAAGGCGAAGAGCACAGGCTTATACCTAAAACACAGACAGACTTTTGACGGAGAAGTCTGATTTTTAAAGTCTGATTTGCATCTGTTTGAAAAGCGCAAATCACAAGAGGTGATAAGAGAAAGTGCACTAGTCGCCAGAGTGAGCGATGCCTAAAGTAGATGAGAGGGTCAGAGAATTAGATTTAGTTATTAGTAATCGGGGGGGGGGGTGCCGATCCGCGGTGCAAAAAAACAGACGCACTTTGCTTTTGCCGGTGAATCTGTGTTTGTTTCTTACGACACTTTTATCCTCTGATAAATCCTTAGGACTTCTCTTGACGAAAAACCACTTGAAACCCACGTTAAGCTATCTATTGCAGATGTGCGCGGGGGGCGAAAGGGGGCATTTTGAGTTGGATTTAAGTCAGCGGGCCTTGTTGAAGGGAAGCGTGACCCAAAAAATGGTGAAAGGAACTGTGTGGTTGAGGTTGTTTGTGAGACAACGTAACATATAAAAATTGAAAAAAGGAGTAAGGAGTAGCTCTGTTGTTATCTTTTGTCCGTGCTGGCTTTGGCTTTGATCTTTGTGTTGCTTGTTTGTTATTTTTTCTTTCCCCACTGTGCATGTGTGCGTTACCCCCGTCCTTATGTGTGATCCTAGTGTTTCTTTGTGTTACAGAGGGAGTGAAGTAAAGGAAAGGAATGTGAGCTAAAAAGACATAAATTCAAGCCCACACGGTCTGGAACATGCTCGAGTAAGAGATTTTACGAGGTTAAAGATGAGGTTTCGTTGGAAGTAAAGGAAAAGAATGAAGGTAAATAATGAAAACTAATAAATAAAAGAGAAGAAAACAAATCTAAATTAGAAGATAATAAATCTAAATTCGTTAACCCGTTTGATAAAGAAGCGGTGCAACTGAAATCTGTCAGAGAGAAACATTGATTGCATTATAGATAAATAAATAAGTAAGGAAAACAACTACAAAAGGTCCAAATTATCTTAAATTAGGGGCAAAGTTCTAGAGCAAATGGAAGAGGTTTTACGAGGGGTCAATATTCATGAATCAAGACACAATAAAACGGCGCGTAACAGTCGGATCGTTGGTGTTTGTCATCTCGCCAACAAAGACTCGTTTCGCATTGAAACTTCTCATGTCTGGATTTGGGTTTTTCTTCATCAGACTCAAGTTGTAAATCGACTCCAAATGTGCCACGTCACGGATGAAAGTCTAAAACTCAGAGTCAGACGCAGCATTCATCATCTAAAGTATATTAACATCATCAATTATTGTCTGGTACGATGAGTTGGACTCTCGTTCAGCGCAACAACAATGACCTCTGACCTCACGCACCCGCAGCCAATCCCTCATGTGACCTTTCTTTTAAAATTGTGTCCGTGTATTGTCCGTGTTTTGTCTGTTTATAGTCCGTGTATTGTCCGTGTTTTGTCCGTGTTTTGTCCGTGTTTTGTCCATGTTTTGCCTGTGTTTTGCCCGTGTTTTGTCCGTGTTTTGTCTGTGTTTCGTCCGTATTTTGTCTGTGTTTTGTCCGTGTTTTGTCCGTGTTTTGTCTGTGTTTTGTCCGTGTTTTGTCCGTGTTTCGTCTGTATTTTGTCCATATAATGTTTTGTCCGTGTTTTGTCCGTGTTTTGTCCGTGTTTTGTCCGTGTTTTGTCCGTGGTTTTGCCCGTGTTAATATGCCTGTGTATTGGTCTGTATTTTTTCCATTTATTGTCTGTTTATTCTGTGTGTGTTTTGCTGTATTTTTGTCTGTGTTTTGTTTCCGTGTTTTGTCCGTGTTTCGTCTGTATTTTGTCCATATATGTCTGTGTTTTGGTCATGTTTTGTCCGTGTTTTGTCCGTGTTTTGTCTGTGTTTTGTCCGTGTTTTGTCCTATGTTTTTATCCATGTTTCGTCTGTATTTTGTTCCATATAATGTCGTGTTTTGTCCGTGTTTTGCGTGTTTGTTCGTTTTTGGTCTGTGTTTTTGCCTGTGTTTTTTTGCCCGTGTTTTGCCTGTGTATTGTCTGTATTTTGTCCGTTTATTGTCTGTTTTTCTGTGTGTGTTTTGTCCTGTATTTGTCTATGTTTTGTCCTGTGTTTTGTCCCGTGTTTTGTCCTGGTTTTGGTCGTGTTTCGTCCGTGTATTTTGTCCTATATTGTCCTGTTTTTCTTGTCATTTCGTGTTTTGTCCGTGGTTTTGTCCGTGTTTTGTCCGTGTTTTGTCCGTGTTTTTCCGTGTTTTTGTCCGTGTTTTGTCCATGGTTTTGCCCGTGTTTTGCCTGTGTATTGTCTGTATTTTGTCCATTTTATTGTCTGTTTATTCTGTTGTGTGTTTTGTCTGTATTTTGTCTGTGTTTTGTCCGTGTTTTGGTCCTGTATTTTGTGTCTTTGTCCATATAATGTCCGTGTTTTGTCCGTGTTTTGTCCGTTTGTCCGTGTTTTGTCCGTGTTTCGTCTGTATTTTGTCCATATAATGTCCGTGTTTTGTCCGTGTTTTGTCCGTGCTTTGTCCGTGCTTTGTCCGTGTTTTGTCCGTGTTTTGTCCGTGTTTTGTCCGTGTTTTGTCCGTGTTTCGTCTGTATTTTGTCCATGTAATGTCCGTGTTTTGTCCGTGTTTCGTCTGTGTTTTGTCCGTGTTTCGTCTGTGTTTCGTCTGTGTTTCGTCTTGTTCTGATTAAAGGCACATCAGAAATAACTGTTAAACCACCCAAAAACCGCCCGCCCCCCGCCCCCCCGGTCAAGCGTCCGGCCCGACTGACCGTCCACGTCGTAGACCTGGAAGAGGAAGCGCAGTTTGTCGGTCTCGGAGCCGTGGATGAGCAGGTCCAGGGCCTTCAGCAGCTCGTCCAGGCTGATGGTTTTACTGCCGTCGGAGTCGAAGAGCGCGAAGAACCGCTCGGCGAAGAAAGACTGCGGGCGGGACACGGGCAAATGCAATCAAATAAAAACATCCAAAAAATAAAAACAATGACAAAACCCAGACTTAACAGGAAAATCATGAATAAAATCAACCCTTTTCAACAGTTTCATTTTAAAAACAGTACATTTCTGTCAGAATTTTGACGTTATTGCAATATATTTGGTAAGTTAGAGTATTTATTGCAATATTGATGCATGTATACAGTATCGTGCAGTCTTACAATGCTTATTCTTTTCTAATAATTCATTTAAAAGGATATTGAATGAGACAGGGCGGTAAAAAGTGTGTTTGGGAGTGGTTTTTATTACAAAGGTCATTGTAAAGTCATCACTCACAGTCGATTTCCCTTGTCTTGACCTTTAGATGCAGATACTCTTTAAAACTGTACTTTCGTAACTGTATTTCAGCCTCGTTTTGTTTTTGACTACATTTCAGTCCTGATTATTCCCACGCTGATTGTGTGAGTTTTAGTTATATTAGATCTTAAAATGAGTAAAGCGCTCACTGTACATTTTGAAGCGAACGCGCATGTCGTAAATAAAAGATAATGACTTTAATAAGTGCGTGTGCATTTATCCTGTTGTGAGTATGACAATCGTCTGGTTTTGACTTCAAATAAGACAAAAGACAAGCTTTTCTCACTTGAAATGAGGGGAAAATGCGACTGCACTTGAAATAAGAAAACAAGAAAACCAAAAAATCCTAATATTTCTATTGTTGTTGTATCTTATTTTAGGAAATAAAAAAAACATGGAAATATAAACCGGAAAAATGATCATCAAGTTCATTAGTGGTTGAAATGAGTATTTTTTTCTCTTGTTTTGAGTATTTTTTGACTATATTAAAGTGAGATTACAAATGGAACAAACATTAAATATCTTGTTTTACTTAAAATAAGAGAAAAGACAAAGATTTTCTCACTTGAAATGAGGAAAAAATGCGACTCCACTTGAAATAAGAACAAAACTTACTTGTTCTGTCGGCAAATCGTATTTTAGGGAAGTCAAAATAAACTAAACTAAAAATAAATACAACTTAATTCAATCACTTTTTAACTCATAGTCTTTCTCATGATTGTACACATTTCCAGTGTTGTTGACATTTACACAAATCAAACAAAAGATTGTGTATCTGTGGCAAAGTGGAGGAGGGGTGGAAAGTAAAGTACAGAAGTAAAAGTACTGCACTCAGGTAAAAGTCTGTATCGGTACTTTACTTTTTTACGTACTACATTCGAGAGTAGGTTTCCGTACTTTCTATTCCACTGCATTTTTGAACTGGACTGAAAAGTATAAAGTACTTTTCATGTGCTTTGAGGGCTCATTTTTTAAGGATGTTCATGGTGAAATTCTGCGTGAAGGTTTTGAGTTCAAGTCCTGACAAAATATAAAGAAAATTCACCAGAAATAATAGGACATTTAGTTAAATTATATAATAATAATAATATTAATAATAATAATAATAATAATAAAATAAAAAAATGAATATAATAATAAATATAATAATAATAATAATAATAATAATGAATATAATAATAATAATAATAATAATAATAATAATAATAATAATGAATAATAAATATAATGATAATAATAATAATAATAATAATATAATGAATATAATAATAATAATAATAATAATAATAATAATAATAATAATAATAATAATAAAAAAATGAATATAATAATAAATATAATAATAATAATAATAATAATTATTATTATTATTATTATTATAATAATAATATTGAAAAATAAAAAATAAAATAAATCTGTGCAGTTCTTTATCAAAATCTCCACATTTACTGCTTTATCAGTTCTAGAAATGTGTGAAATACCCTTTTATTATTAGTCGTATTATTTTCTCCTGTATCTGTACTTTATAAGTAAAACTGAGTGTCAGACCCCAGAGTTTGTGTTTATGTTGTAGCAATGCCAGAAACTAAAGGAACTGAAATTTAAATACAGATTATTTCACTTCCAAAACCAATTTTTCCCTTTAGAGTTCATCCAAGGAGACAGAACAATGCTCTTTTCACTATCCTGGAACAATAAAGTGCAGGTTTATGAATTTAAAGTAACATTTAAGAGACTGAAATCCTCAGGGACGAAAAACAAGAGTCATGAATCAGGCCTAAACGCTGGACTTGAGGGAGGGACATTCAGAGGACCGTCTGCTGTGTTCAGTGTCCTCACCTCTTTGACTTTCAGGGCTGTTTTAAACTCGTCCAGGTCGATCTCTTTGTCCTCTCCGGCGATGCTCTCGAACTGCTTGGTGACCCACTCGAGCCAGCGCGCGTCCTCGTCCAGACTCATGATGCCGGCTGAACGAACAGAATAAAAACATGTTTCATTTCCGCGTTTAGAGACTTTGTTTTGGCTTCGGAGCAGAAAACCCCCACACGTTCCCACTGGTTATCTCTGTTTGGAAACGGCTTTGACCCAGAACAACAAAAACTGAGAGAGATTTTGTGTGAACTGGCAAGAGTTTAAACAAAAAAACAAAAAAAACTTCAAAGTAAAAGGCGTTTAAGAAAGTTTGATGTGTTTGGCCCGTCCTGACGCTGGGATAAGACTGGGCTTTTATGGCGTCGACGCCATAAGAAACAGGAGACGCCGTCATGGATCACTTTCTCATCATTACTGGTGGAACAGGCCTTTTTCATGGCCGGCAGGTTCTGGTGCAGGTCCAACAGCGCTATTCCATCTCTGTTGGGAATCAATCGAGTCTGGCTTAAATAAATCAAAATGTAAACATTTGAGAGCAGAGAAATTAAATTAAATTATATGTTTTGACTGTTATTTATTTTATTATTTTATTTATTTTATTTATTTATTTTTAATTTATTTTATTTATTTTATTTATTTTATTATTTTTATTTATTTTATTTATTTATTTTATTTTTTATTTTATTTATTTTTTTATTTTTTTATTTTTTTATGTATTTATTTATTTATTATAATTATTATGATTATTATGATTATGATTATGATTATTATTATTATTTATTATTTTTTATTTTTTATTTTATTTTTATTTTTTATTTTTATTTTATTTTTATTTTTTTTATCTTAATTTTAAATGTAATTTTTTATTTATTAGATGGGGACAGTGAAAAAAGTAAAAAGGACAGTAAAAGGACAGTAGAAGGACAGTCTTTTTATAAACACAGGCTTCTCCCAGTCTTAACACTGATTATTTAGCTGTAGCTTGCTGGCAGCGACAGTTTGTGGACAAAAAGTACCAGAATAGAGTGCGTAGAGTTGAGTTCTTGAACAGAATAACTTGACGTCATGAACACAGAAAACTCAATCCAAAACACAACAATTCACGCACAGTTTAATCATCCATTTAACAAAACAAAGGAGTTTTTTATCATTTATTTCTATTAGACTTATGAGAAGTATTGTCTAAATTAGCCCTTGTTTATAATATGGTTTACCAGGTAACAGTTGTGGAATTAGTGGAAACTTATATAATCGTGTCGACTACTTCTAAATGCATTCGACACCCTTTCTTTCTTCTAATGTGATGAAGAGACAGAAGAATCCTGTGTAACACTATTGACCCGTTCTCCAAACAAAACGCTCACAAATGTGTTTTTTTTGTTATTTTACTCCACGTTTGCACAAAAGAACAGAAGTTTTAAGAAGCCCGTCCCTTCAGAAGCAGCTGAAATTACACAGAAATCCCGCTGTGTTCACAGGAAAAAACAAACAAAACTGAGACCATGCATTCACTGCGTCTCCATGGCGACGGCAGACCTGAGATGGGGCCCCGGAACGACGCGCCCCAGAACGCCGCGGACCGTGAGGCGCTGAAACTAAAGCAAAGCCAACATTTTAGTGTTAAAGTGGATGAGAGACAAAGAAATGCTCCTCATCTTCAGTCGACACGGCAATTCTTTTCACTCATTCTGTCTCTATGAAATTTTTAATTTATTTAATTATTATTTATTTAATTTATTTAATTTATTTAATTTATTTAATTTATTTAATTTATTTAATTTATTTAATTTATTTAATTATTTAATTTATTTTATTTATTTAATTTATTTTATTTATTTTATTTATTTACACCCTGGACAGGGGCCAGCTCGTCGCAGGGTTAACACAGACATAGACATAGACACAAAGACAACCATTCACTCTCACACTCATTCACTAGGGCCAATTTACAGTTGCCAATTTACCTAACACATGCATGTCTTTGGTTATTTATTTTATTTTATTTTATTTATTTTATTTATTTTTATTTATTTTATTTATTTTATTTTTATTTATTTTATTTTATTTATTTATTTATTATTTTTATTTTTTATTTTATTTTATTTTATTTTATTTTATTTTATTTTATTTTATTTTATTTATTGATTGTTTTATTTATTTGATTTATTGGATTTTATTGGATTAAAAGTACTTCATCCACAGTTTAAAGCTGCACAGTGACAGACGTTCTCTCTAAGTCCGTCTAAAATAAATAAATGTCATAAAATCAATGTATGTGTTTATAAAAGGAGTTTGTGCATCAATGCTAACGCTAATGCTAACGCTAACGCTAATGCTAACGCTAATGCTACTGCTGAGGCATAAAAAAAAACAAATAAAAACTAACAACTGAAATAATCTTCACATAAAAAAACTATCAGTCAATCCTTACTTTAAAATGTAATTAGTTTAATTCTAATTAATGATTAAAAATATATATCTATTTTTTTTTTCCTCTTCCAATTTTGATAAACAAATAAACAGAACAAAACAAAACAAAATGACCAGAGAGTAAAATCAAATTAATGTTTTTTTAAAGGGATTTTCTTGACCCAAAGGCATTTTAAGGGTGAAACAGTCGCATTAGAAGGCGTGGTACACATTGAGCTCATATTTGGGGCCCCCCGGGATGAGATGGTGAGGTCATGTGACAGCTGTGCAAGAGCTCCTACAGAATATGCTAATGAGTCAAAATGACAAAAGAATCTCAAATGCGGACAGAATTATTGGACGAAAATGTCTCTAACATTTGACCGCGGATGAAGATGGAATCTGGACAATAAACGTGTTTTTTTAGTTATCAAGCGTTATCCAGAAGCATCGATGAGAGTTTCTCCGACATTCAGCGTTTCCCTGACAATAACGTTGACTCAGAGTTATGAAGTCATGAAATATCAACGGTGAATTCACAAACTCATTGAATGTAGTTTGAATTTTACTACAAATTATACAAATGTTATGACAGAATAGCTCATTTTTTAGGTTTATAAAGCCACTTCCTGTTTGTAACTGTGACATCACACTGGGAAATTATTATTATTATATTATTTATTTATTTTCATTTGACAAATACAGATACATGAGAGCGACTTTATTTTGTTGAATTCATGTTTAGAGCGTCAAAAAAGTAGTTTATTTTGTGTAAATTATAAACTTTGACTGGGATGAGTGTCCCTGCTGTGATGTCACTTCCTGTCCCTGTTGTGATGTCACTTCCTGTCATTTTTCTACAGATTTTTCAACGTTTACCTGCTCGATCGGTGTAAAACTCTCATTTATATGTGCGACAGGTTTAAACACACCAAATAAAGTCAAAATGAGTAAATAGTAAAAACCTGTCAGAGGCACTTTAATTTACAACAAAGAAGAAGAATTTAGAACTTCAAAAGGAAAATCATACATAAATTAAGCCTTTTTCATACAATGGAAAAACTAACAATGTTGATTAAGATAATAAGTTAAAAAGTGATTGAATTAAGCCGTTTATCATCTCGATTTTAGTCGATTTTGACTTTCTTCGTTAGTTTTGTCCTCATTTCGAGCGCGGTGGGAAAATGCTTATCTTGTTCGTATGTGAAGTCAAACTGGACATTTTGTGCTTGTTCCACCGGAAATCTCATTCAAAGAGTCAAAATGTGCAGAAAACAAGATAAAAACAACCAATTCCAAGCACTTTGTCACTGTATTTTATTACGGAGCTTTCGAGTGTAAAAAAACGACCCAATGTTTCGATGTATTGTGCGTTTAATCTGCCGTGTTAAATAAGAGTGGCCGATAAAAGGTTGTCATCTGAAAGCCGACAATGGCGTCATAATAAACAAAAAAAAAGAAGCGTTAGAAACTGTATTTTTGTCAAAAGAACAAGTACGTTTTGTTCTTTTTTTCTTTTTTTTTTTAAAGTGCAGGAGCGTTTTTCTCTCATTTTTCTTATTTTACGTCAAACAAGTACATTTGATGCGTGTTCCGTTGGCAATCTCGCTTTAAAGTCGTATAAATCTGCCCCAAAACAAGACAAATGCTGCTCATTTCAAGTCACGTATTGTCTTATTTTAGACGGGCATTTTTCATTCGCTCCGTAACACGAACAAACAACTGTTACTAAGGACTTTAATGACTTCATTCTTTGGCTTACGATCCACAACAAAGTCTTGCCGAGGCGTTTTAACCCTTTCACGCGGGAATTCTACTACATTTATTCCATTTATTCTATATTTATTCCATTTATTCTACATTTATTCCATTTATTCTACGTTTATTCCATTTATTCTCCATTTATTCCATTTATTCTACGTTTATTCTACATTTATTCCATTTATTCTCCATTTATTCTCCATTTATTCCATTTATTCTACGTTTATTCCATTTTCTCCGCCGTCTTATCAAAAGGAACTATCTTGATACATAAAAATGAAGCTGTAACATTTGTTTTCCAGTCAAATCAATTATTCTTGGGACGGACCAGGCTCAGTTTGTTCTCCAAAACCACAAATACAAAAAAAATTAATAGGACTTTTATATGGATTCTGGACTTTTTAGCTTTATTACAAGTCCCTAAAGGTCATTTTTTAAAATCGGATTTCCTCTGAGCAGTTTGTTTTTACTTATAAATCAGACTAAAACAGAGATCAGAGTCCAAAACCACAGAGTCCCAGCTTCACAAAGGCTCCAGAGGGTCCGGGACAGCTTCAGCTTTAAGTGGGGGCTCCTTTCTTCAGGCGTTTTGTAGGTCAAACAGACCCCAAAGCAAAAGGAGTTGAAAAAAGAACATCGTGACATCTTTAGTCTCCACGGAGTCTCGTAAACCTGACCCTGTAGTTTCATTCAAACTTAAACTGTGCTAAATGTTACGTGATGGTGACGTCACAACATTGCTGCATCACGAGCCTCTTTGCCCGGCACATTTCTATTCCAACCGCGTTCTCAACAGTTTCATCGAGGAAAAACACGAGCGTTTTCTCTCTTGAAAAGACTGAAAAAACGCTCCTACACTTTAAATAAGAACAAAACGTACTGGTTTTATCGGCAAATCTTGATTTAAGAAAGTCAAAATAAACTAAAATCAAGATAAATACGACTTAAATCAATCACTTTTTAATTTGATTAAATTTGATTTTATTTATTTTATTTATTTTATTTATTTATTTTATTTATTTTATTTATTTTATTTATTTTATTTATTTTATTTATTTTATTTATTTTATTTATTTTATTTATTTTATTTTTTCTATTTTATTTATTTTATTTTATTTACTTGCTTTATTTTATTTTATTATCTTGTTGTTCATTCAAACTGTGTTAGCATCTTTAGCATGTTGCAAACGCTGATACTGTATAATATAATAACTTAAATACCGCCGTTTAATGTCATTTTTTATCTTTGTGTGTTTAAAAAAAGTCTCGGGAATCTTTTTTTTTTAAATTAGAATGTGACCCAAAGATTCTAACGAATATTTTATGCACAATTATATGTTTATTTCTTCATCCTAAAATCTGAAACACGTCAATATCATCATCAAACTTTCATCACGCTTTCACTTGTGGTTAATACTTGACAAAAGTTTACATTTTCTTTACATTTTCTTTACAATCTTTGCCTTTTTTTAAAGTCTCGCAGCAAAATCTCAACGTTTAGCAGCTCATTTGAACAACTTCCCGTCACTATTTCACCAAAACGGACGCATTTTCCAAGCTAAAAACAAGTCCAAACTCAAGTAAAACGGCGTTACCTGAAAGTGGCCGCGCTCGTCTCCAGTCGAAGCCCCCTCTGCCCCCTCTACTCCCCCTGTTCTTGCTCTCTTTCTCTGTTTCTCTTGGCGACAGCTGCCCCTGACATCCGCCGGGCGTCCTGCTTTTCCACCGCCCTCGAACGTCACACGCGCACACTGTAAAACCCCCATGCACGACAGCAAAGTGGGAAAGGGAGACGCAAACTGGGCACGGGGTCAGCAGGAGGTGGGAAGAGGAGCGGGGTGGGATGAAGGAGAGCGCGGGGGGAGATAAAAGTGGAAGGCTGAATTCACCAAGGACGAGAATGTTGAAGATACACAGCTTTATCGGAACAAAAATACAGGCCAAAATGTGCAAAGAATGACGAAAATAGCAGAGAAAATGGCAAGATCAGGATTTGTTTTGTGAGTCTCTCCAAAGGAACAATTACAGCTCATATTTGTCACGATTCTAACCATTTTTGTCAATTTTCCTTCTCAAAAATGTGACTAAATCAGAATGTTGTTGAATGGAGGTAAAAGGAAGTAGAGTTTCATATATTTTAAACGTTTCCCTCGAAATGCAGATGTTTTTAGGCCAAAAATAAGCAGCGGTTTTGTTCGTTTTTTTGCTTTTTTATCACAAAGAAAGTAAATAAATACTGTTTTCTCGGCTCAATCTGATGTTTGTTTCCCACGAGCATCAAGTGTGTCATGTTTCTGCAGGTAAAATAAAAGCAAATAGAAGAATCTGTCAGAACATTCCCAGTCAAACCCAGAAGACACTCAAACGTCCAAACGGATCCAAACCGTTTCAGTTGGTTTGCGTTTTGTTTCTTCGTCGATGGAAGCGACTCGTTTGTTTGGCAGAATTCATGAGCGAGTGAAAGGCAGATTGTGCAGTCAGAAAGGGAAGTTCACACGCTCACAATCTGGAACCTGATCTGTGTGAAGGGATTAACTGAGGTTATGGTCTGGATTAGAATGCCTTTTTGATATTGCCATAAAATCAATCCAAGATGTTCTGTCCTTCCTCGTGCCGCGGCGCAGATGTCTTCAGAACCAGACGTGTTCAGAACCAGACGTGTTCAGAACCAGACGTGTTCAGAACCAAACGTGTTCAGAACCAGACGTGTTCAGAACCAGACGTGTTCAGAACCAGATGTCTTCAGAACCAGACGTGTTCAGAACCAGATGTCTTCAGAACCAGACATGTTCAGAACCAGACGTGTTCAGAACCAGAGTCTTCAAACCAGATGTCTTCAGAACCAGATGTCTTCAGAACCAGACGTGTTCAGAACCAGATGTCTTCAGAACCAGACGTGTTCAGAACCAGACGTGTTCAGAACCAGATGTCTTCAGAACCAGATGTCTTCAGACGTGTCTTCAGAACCAGACCTCTCTCTTGACCGAGCATGAACACATGAGCTCATGCTCGGTCGGGCTCGCCCTGGTGGGACTTCTCCCAGCTGCACTCGTGTTTACACTTACTCACGAGGAGGACCATCTGGTTTAGTCCTGGTTCAGTCCCGGTCCAGACCCGGTTTAGTCCTTGTTCAGTCCTGGTTCAGTCCTGGTTCAGTCCTGTTTCAGTCCTGGTTCGGACCTGGTTCAGACCTGGTTCAGATCGGTGTATTTAAAGTTATTTGACTATAACCCTTTATCTTCTATATCTTCATGTGCTGAGATAATAATAATAATGATAATAATAATAATAATAATGATAATAATAATAATGATAATAATAATAATAATAATAGTAATGGGGCTCATTTTTTCAGGCGTTTTAGGTAAAATAGGCCCCAAAGCTCAAGGGGCTAAAAACAGACTTCTCACTGTTCCTCCTCTCGACTCCACACTAGGGGGCGCCGTGCCTTCTCCAATGGTAAATGGTAATACTAAAACACCCTTATAGCGCACGTATTCCCCGTCTGAATGGCACTGCTCTCGTGTGCGCTTTCTGTGAGGACGGGACGACGAATCCAACCGTTTATCTTGGAGAGGAAAAAAGGGTAGAAAGGTAAATGTTTGTGGCACGTTTTGTCGAATCGTGACCGTCGCCGACAGCAACGATCACCGACATCGTGTGGTCAGTTTCAGGATCTGGAGTTGATTCTGAGGACAGAGAAAGTGGACTTTTCTCACAGAACAGGCTGGTCATTCTCCAGAAACCCTTCTGTACTGACTGATTTATAAACAGACCTGAGGCCTTGAGCAACACACTAAATACATTCAGAAATATTCAAATATGAGTATTTACCGCAGACTGTAAAGTACACAGTGTTAATATATATATTTAATCGTTCTTTCTGTATTTCTTTAGATGTATTACTACTACTACTACTACTACTACTACTACTACTACTACTACTACTACTACTACTACTACTACTACTACTACTACTACTACTACTACTACTACTACTACTACATAATAATAATAATAATAATAATAATAATAGTAATAATAATACAAAATAATAATAGTAAAAATAATAATAACCACAGTAATATTGTTAGTATTTTTTGTGTATTATTATTATTATTATTACTATATTATATATTATATTATTATTTTATTACTACTACTATTATTATTATTATTATTATTATTATTATTATTATTATTATTATTATTATTATTATTATTATTATTATTATTATTATTATTATTATTATTACTATTTAACTTTTACTTGTATTTTTTTCTTTCATAACTATATTTTTCACTCTTTAATCAGTTGATGATGAATGCATGAATGTTTGGTCTTATTCTAAAATGGTTCAACTTTTAAAACTTAAAAGGTTCAAATATGTGTATAAATAAAATAAATAAACCGCCTTCGTCGCCAGATTGTTCGACAAAAAAGCTCTTCTGGATCGTCCAAAGTCCAAAACATGGACCTTATTCACGACATTAAAATGAGAACGATCCATTTCTATAACGCGTTTAAAGTTAACTCGTGAAGCACTTTGGAACTCTGAAAAGAAACCTCAAATATAGATATAAAGTTCTCATTATAGAACAGCAAACAACAAAACTACAACATAAACTATGATGAATGATACGACATCATGAAACTGTCTGCTCTCGTCCAGAACGTTCCACTGTCTCGAGTAAAAGTACAAATACGAGCGTTATATTTGCCCGTGTACCAACCTAAATGATTTCAGACAATTAGAAAAAGCGCCAACAAACACAGATCATTTCGCGAGCCGCGCCTTTTCCCGAAAGATGGCGCCTCGACTCGGACACGGCTGAATAAAACTGTGGAATGAAGTCACTGTTTTCTGACTGAAGCGGTGTGTAACTTTAGCGAGTTTATTGTCTTTTAGAGTGGCGGAATGTTGGTGGTTTGTGACATCATCGTGGCAACTGTGCAGGATATATGGCCATGCATTACACAGTCGCTCACAATGTTGTTGTTGTTGTTGCTGTGACTTTTAATGGCGGTTGGAAGCCGAAAGGTGCATTTACCGCCACCTACTGGAGATTTACGTCTGCAAAGTATGTGTTTTACGCTGTACTGTAAACAAAAAGGAGAGAGAGAGAAAGAGAGAGAAAGAGAGAGAGAGAGAAAGAGAGAGAGAGAGCTACACTCACAATGTCTTCTTGCCATTACACAGCATACAGTTACTGCATAACAACCGTAACCGTGACGTCAGGATTCAGGGTCATATAAGCCAAGATTCTAGAAGGTCACTTTGGAGAAATGTCTGCTTTTTCTTCTTCTTCTTAGTTGTTTTATGGCGGTTGGTGTCCATGAAGTGTTACAATAGCGCCACCTCCTGTAGTTGTACGTCTTCAAAGTATGTGTTTTACGCTAAACCGTTTCTGCTTCGATTCTCTTTTCTGCTCGTGAGCTCAGCGGGGTCTGTCGCACAAATCAAGGGTCTCCACCGACCAATCAGAGTAAGAAAGTCTTTTCTTTGGTTTATTGTAGCGTGTGTGTGTGTGTGAGTGAGTGACTGACTGTGTGTGAGTTAGTGACTGTGTGAGTGAGTGAGTGAATGTGAGTGAGTGACTCTGTGTGAGTTAGTGATTGTGTGAGTGAGTGAGTGAGTGAGTGAATGAATGTGAGTGCGTTACTGTGTGTGTGTGAGTGAGTGTGTGTGTGTGTGTGAGTGATTGAGTGACTCTGTGTGTGTGAGTGAGTGAGTGAGTTACTATGTGTGAGTGAATGAGTGACTGTGTGAGTGAGTTAGTGAGTGTGAGTGACTCTGCGAGTGAGTGAGTGTGTGTGTGTGAGTGAATGTGAGTGTGTGAGTGATTGACTGTGTGTGAGTGAGTGAGTGACTGTGTGTGAGTGAATGAGTGACTGTGTGAGTGAGTTAGTGAGTGTGTGTGTGTGTGTGTGTGTGTGAGTGCAATGGTGAGTGTGTGAGTGATTGACTGTGTGTGAGTGAGTGAGTAAGTGACTGTGTGCGAGTGACTGTGTGGTGTAGGACGTGTTGAACTGGTGACGTCTGAGTCTCGATTTGAAGAGAGGAAGGGAAGCGAAGGTGTGGAGGAGGTCAGAGAGGGAGAGCGTTCCAGAGCTTGGAGGAGCCGAGGGACAACATCTGAAGGTTCTGCCCTCCCCTCCTCCCGTGGTGATAAGACGGACAGAGTGGACAGAGCTGGAGAGAAGAGGGGGAGCGAAGAGGGAGAGACTGGGAGCGAGAGGGAGTGGAGATGTGGAGGAGGTCAGGGATGTGGAGGAGGCCAGGGATGTGGAGGAGGTCAGGGATGTGGAAGAGGTCAGGGATGTGGAAGAGGTCAGATATGTGGAGGAGGTCAGAGATGTGGATGAGGTCGGGGATGTGGAGGGGTCAGGGATGTGGAAGAGGTCAGAGGAGGTCAGAGGAGGTCAGAGAGGTCAGAGATGTGGAGGAGGTCAGGGATGTGGTGAGGTCAGGGATGTGGGGGAGGTCAGAGGAGGGTCAGAGGAGGTCAGAGGAGGTCAGAGATGTGGAGAGGTCAGGGGATGTGGAAGAGGTCAGGGATGTGGAGGAGGGTCAGAGGAGGTCAGAGATGTGGAGGAGGTCAGGGATGTGGAAGAGGTCAGAGATGTGGAGGAGGTCAGAGATGTGGAGGAGGTCAGAGATGTGGAGGAGGTCAGAGGAGGTCAGAGGAGGTCAGATGTGGAGGAGGTCAGAGGAGGTCAGAGATGTGGAGGAGGTCAGAGATGTGGAGGGTCAGGGATGTGGAAGAGGTCAGAGATTGTGAGGAGGTCAGGGAGTGGAAGAGGTCAGGGATGTGGAGGAGGTCAGAGGAGGTCAGAGGAGGTCAGAGGAGGTCAGAGATGTGGGGGAGGTAAGGGATGTGGAGAGGTCAGGGGTGTGGAGGAGGTCAGAGATGTGGAGGTCAGGGATGTGTGAAGAGGTCAGGGATGTGAGGAGGTCAGGGATGTGGGAGGTGAGGAGGAGGGATGTGGAGGAGGATGTGGAGAGGTCAGGGATGTGGAAGAGTCAGGGATGTGGAGAGAGGCCAGGGAAGTGGAGGAGTCAGAGAGGTCAGGGATGTGGAGGATGTGGAGAGGTCAGAGGAGGTCAGGGATGTGGAGGAGGTCAGGGATGTGGAAGAGGTCAGAGATGTGGATGAGGTCGGGGATGTGGAGGAGGTCAGGGATGTGGAAGAGGTCAGAGGAGGTCAGAGGAGGTCAGAGGAGGTCAGAGATGTGGAGGAGGTCAGGGATGTGGATGAGGTCAGGGATGTGGAGAGGTCAGAGATTTGGAGGAGGTCAGAGGAGGTCAGAGGAGGTCAGAGATGTGGAGGGGTCAGGGATGTGGAAGAGGTCAGAGATGTGGAGGAGGTCAGGGATGTGGAGGAGGCCAGAGATGTGGAGGAGGTCAGGGATGTGGAAGAGGTCAGAGATGTGGGAGGAGGTCAGGGTTGTGGAAGAGGTCAGGGATGTGGAGGAGGTCAGAGGAGGTCAAGAGGAGGTCAGAGGAGGTCAGAGATGTGGAGGAGGTCAGGGATGTGGAAGAGGTCAGAGTGTGGAGGAGGTCAGGATGTGGAGGAGGTCAGGATGTGAGGATGGTGGAGGAGGTCAGGGATGTGGAAGAGGTCAGGGATGTGGAGGGAGTTCAGAGATGTGGAGGTCAGGGGATGGTGAGAGGTCAGGGATGTGGAGGAAGGAGGTCAGGGATGTGGAAGAGGTCAGGGATGTGGAGGAGGTCAGGGATGTGGAGAATGTGGAGGAGGTCAGAGGAGGTCAGGGATGTGGAGGAGGTCAGGGATGTGGAAGAGGTCAGGGATGTGGAAGAGGTCAGGGATGTGGACTAGGCCAGGGAAGTGGAGGAGGTCAGAGGAGGTCAGCGACGTGGAGGAGGCTAAAATTCGATTCCGTTCCCTCCACATTTGACCAGAACCAACATTGTGTCGCTCTTTTTCTGCTGTAGAATACAATAAAGTACATGGGCTTGTGCAGATGAAGTATAGGTGTCTGTTAGAGGAGTGCGTTTTTGTTTTGATGCAAAGTAGCATTAAAAAGATTTAAAGTTTTCCCTTGTGGTGTAAATAAAAACATTTATAGACTTAGTTATGGATGGATTTGGATGTAAATTAAATCGTAATTCATTTTATTGTTAATATTAATTCTTGTTTTGGCCTTTTTTTTTATTTGTTTTGTTGTTTTCCTTAACCAAACTCCATTTCCCACAATCCCTTGCGGTGGCGCAGCCGCAGTTTCGTCCTAACAACGCGATTGGATGTTTTCTGTAGCAACCGCTCGTCTGACGTGAATAAACGCGTTTTAAAAGATGAATTGGACTTTTCTAAACTTTGAGCGCGTCGGAAATGGGACTCTTTAAATGGGATAAACGCGTGGTTTGTTGCTGAGACCGGAACTCACCCCGGAAGGTGAGAAAGCCCGCAAATGTTCAGACCTTTCGAGAACTGCGGGCACAAGCTAATGCTAATGCTAACAACAACTGCTGGCACTCGTCAGATCATTAATATATTTGTACGTTAAGTCTAAAATTCACACGGAAAAGAAATCATTCAGATGAAGTAAGAAAATAACACGTCGTACATTTAATTTGGCTTACAATAAATATAAATTACGTTTTTATGATTATTGTTATTGGCCGTTTTAATCAGTGTGACATTATATATAATCTAAACAAGAAGATCTAACAGAAATAATAGATCTTTGGGGGAGTTTAGGGGTCCATAGATCGGAGTGTAACACAAACCTTAGGGAACCATTGGGTTAAGGAGCCCGTTGAGGTTGAATTAGGTTAAAGTTGAATGGGTTTTATTCAGTGTTTTATTTACTCTCGTTGCACTTTGGAGAATCAGAATCAGAAAGAGTTTATTGCCATTGTCAATGAACAAAATTCACAAACGTAGGAACTTTTCTCGGCCTTAAGGTGCAACATAAAACACTGAGCAATAATAAAATAACATATATTCAATCAAAAAGGGCATGCATTAAAAAACAATTAAAAAATGTCTCATTCATTCATGTTCTACCGCCTACCTGCCTTTGGGCCTTAGGCAGGGTACACCCTGGACATCGGCCAACTCGTTGCAGGGCTATTTAAAAATTTCCATCAAATAAAAATAGGCATTTCTATGTACACAAGAGTTACAGTTCGATTGACAGTTTTGAGTGTTTGGAGACGGTCCTGTTATGAAAATGTGCTGTGTGAATGAAGTGGATTGGATTCAAGTTTAGGAACTTTGTAACTTTACAAGGCTGAAAATGCTTTGTCTGATTCTTCCACACTTTGTTTTCCATGTGATTTTCTTACCGTTATATTGTCATATTGTACATAATGGGCTGATTTTCATCCGTTGTCCCGCACTCACTCATTCACATGTTTCAGTGATTGGGGGAAATGTATTGTGGAAACTCATGCATAAAAAGGCCCTTATTCCAGGACCTTCTTGCGGTGAAGCGAGCACTAACCGCTGCGCTACTAAGCACAAATTAGGAACAGATGTGGAATAATACAGATAACTTCCATCTGGTATAAATGTAATTAAATCTGGTATAAATGTAGATAGAGCAAAACATGTAACTAAAAACAATAGAAAAATGACACACTTATTTAGAGTAAGTGGCTGTTTTATGGACAGAAAATATTGCTTGCGTCTAATGCTGCATTTGTTTGTTTCAGGCTGAATCATGTCGTACTTTGATGACACCGCTGCAGATGTCCCGGTCAGGGACATCTCTCTGGACGTTCCCAGACTCGCTCGAGGTCTGTGCCCACCTGAGAACATGCATCTGTGTCTTTATAACGAGGGCTTTCTTCTCTTTTAAAAGGGTTTGAGCTTACATAAGGGGTTTGATTATGTTTGTTATTAACCGTCATTGCCGATACTTCAGGAGCTGCGAATGTCCGAGCTCGTCAGGACCTGCCGCGCATGTCCCGAGAGGAGCTGGAGGACCGGTTCCTGCGCCTCAATGACGAGAACATGGACCTCAAACAGCGGATCAACAAACAAGACGAAAAAATGAAGAAGTCAGTGTCGCAGAACCAAGACAAAAGTGTTTTCTCATTTGATCTCTTTGAAATGCTTAAACGCAATTTGAATCTTTAGGAATCGTGACCAGTCGACTCTAAAAAAGAATCAAATCTTATCGGTCATATTTTGAACATTGTTATCGGGACTAAACGGACTCGAAAGCGCATACGAAAAGACCTTTTATGGCAAAGACTGTGGCATTGTTCAGTCTACACTTAAAAGATATTAAACAATTTCTTATTTTCATCAATAAGACATTTTAATCATAAATATTCTTTATCTAGAAGCCTTCAGTCTCCATTTTTCAACCTTCATTTGGTCGTTTAAAATGTGTAAATATACAACTAATAATCGCTGACAAGTCGACTATTAAAATAATGTTAGTTACAGCCCTAAATTGTACCATAAAATGGAAATGGAAACTAAAGTACAGTTGTAAAGTAGAAGCCGAAATGCTCTACAAGCACAAAGTAAAGTAACATTTGAGCTAAAACCAGGTAAAAACCCTCTTCAACTTGTCCCAAACGCGCTCCGTCAGGCTGGCCACGAAGCTGATGCGCCTGGTGAAGGACCGCAGTCGCCTGGAGCAGCTGGCCTCGGGAGCGGCGCCTCAGCCCGGGCCCCGGCTGAGGGACGTGGGCATGGAGGAGCTGATCGAGGACCTCCAGGACAACATCCGCAGTCTGCAGTGCGAGAACGAGGGGCTGAAGCGGCGCCTCCGGGTGGCCAAGCAGCAGATCCTCCAGCAGAGCCGAAGTCGCACGCCGTACGGCCACGTCCAGTCTCGGCTCAACAATGGGACGAAGAAGCCCCGGGACACGCCCTCTCTGACTCCCGGGCGGCCCAAAAGTGAGTCCCGGGTGAAAAGGTTTGGGGCAAATGCAGAGACAATAAAGTATCCAAGTCTTTTTGGTTTAGGGGTGCAACAAAACCAAAAAAATATTACTTTAAGATCTTTTTTATGCATTTTAAAAGAAGAATATTTATGAATAAGGTGCGTTTTTGAGTTTATGCTTTTTAAAATATGTTGATTTAATATAAATTTTTAATGTTAACGCTTTTGTGAGAAGAAACATCACAATTACACGATGATTGGCTTATTTGCTTTCACCAGCGTTCTGAAATCCAACTTTCTGAATGAACCAGTGAAGATACTGGCACATCAGCAGCCACGGTAAAAAGTAGTTTATACGTAGTTTTACTTTTTCGCTGCCTACGATTCAATCTGGCGCAGTGTTCGTTAAAACAAAAACCGTTCTACGACAATGTAGACAATAACAAGTTGTTGTTTTTTATATTTGGTTATTTTTGAAGGCATATTATGTCAAAGAAATGGAAATCCACTGCTTGTTTTGGTGAAATGCCACTATAAAAAGGTGTGAGCTGCTCAGTTTTTCACTTTTGAACACAAAGTCAATGGACCTGTTTCTATTTTTATGCTATTTTAGATCAATATTGCTGTTTACAATTAAATAAATGTTAACTAAGATTCATGTGTGCCACAGCTTGATACTAAATACACAAAAAGACAATATATCTTCTTTAAATGGTGGAATGATTGTAGATATTCTCTATCTAGAATGAATTTAATTGGATGTTAATTTAAAACGTCTCATTGTACAGCTGAAATGATAGTTTAACAGGTAAACGTTTGCGTTTGGCGGCGGCAGGTGCGTGGAGTGCGGAGGGGGCGGGGCGACCTCCGACCGGTCAGCTGCCCCGGTACGGACACAGTTTACTGGAGGAGGCCCGGGCCGAGATACGCAACCTGTGAGTGACCGTGGACTCGTGTGTGACCGTGTGTGACCGTGGACGTGTCGTGACTCGTGTGTGTGACCGTGGACTCGTGTGTGTGACCGTGGACTCGTGTGTGTGACCGTGTGTGTGACCGTGGACTCGTGCGTGACCGTGACTCGTTGTGGACCGTGGACTCGTGTGTGGACCGTGGACTCGTGCGTGACCGTGGACTCGTGTGTGTGACCGTGTGACTCGTGACTCGCGTGACCGTGGACCGTGTGTGTGACCGTGTGACTCGTGTTGTGTGACCGTGGACTCGTGTGTGACCGTGGACTCGTGGCTGTGACCGTGGACTCGTGTGGTGACCGTGTGTGACCGTGGACTCGTGGCGTGTGTGACCGTTGGACTCGTTGTGTGACCGTGGACTGTTGTGTCCGTGACTCGTGTGTGACCGTGGACTCGTGGCGTGTGACCGTGGACTCGTGTGTGTACCGTGTGTGACCGTGACTCGTGCGTTGACCGTGGACTCGTGTGTGTGACCCGGACTCGTGTGACCGTGGACTCGTTGTGTGACCGTGGACTCGTGTGTGACCGTGGACCGTGCGCTGACGTGACTCGTGTGTGTGGGGGGACCGTGGGGCGGGGATCGTGTGTGACCGTGACTCGTGTGTGTGACCGTGACTCGTGTGTGACGTGACTCGTGTGGGACCGTGGACTCGTGTGTGACCGTGGACTCGTGCCTGGACCGTTGGACTGTGGTGACCGTGGACTCGTGCGGTGTGACCGTGGACTGTGCGTGACGTGGACTCGTGCGTGACCGTGGACTCGTGCGTGTGACCGACTCGTGCGTGACGTGGACTCGTGTGTGACCGTGGACTCGTGTGTGACCGTGACGTTGTTGTGACCGTGATTGTTTGTGTGACCGTGGACTCGTGTGTGACCGTGGACTCGTGTGTGACCGTGGACTCGTGCGTGTGACCGTGGACTCGTGCGTGTGACCGTGGACTCGTCGTGTGACCGTGGACTCGTCTGTGTGACCGTGGACTCGTGTGTGTGACCCTGGACTCGTGCGTTACCGTGGACTCGTGCGTGACCGTGGACTCGGGCGTTACCGTGGACTCGTCTGTGACGTGACTGTGCGACCGTGGACTCGTGTGTGACGTGGACTCTGTGTGACCGTGACTCGTTTGTGTGACCGTGGACTCGTGCGTGTGGACCGTGGACTCGTGTGTGACCGTGTGTGACCGTGGACTCGTGTTTGACCGTGGACTCGTCTGTGTGACCGTGGACTCGTGTGTGTGACCCTGGACTCGTGCGTTACCGTGGACTCGTGTGTGACCGTGACTCGTGTGTGACCGTGACTCGTGTGTGACCGTGGACTCGTGCGTGACCGTGGACTCGTGCGTGTGACCGTGACTCGTGTGTGGACCGTGGACTCGTGTGGACCGTGTGTGACCGTGGACTCGTGTGACCGTTGACTCGTGTGTGACCGTGACGTGTGTGACCGTGGACTCGTGCGTGCGTGGACTCGTGCGTGTGACCGTGGACTCGTGCGTGTGACCGTGGACTCGTGTGTCGCGTGGACCGTGGACTCGTGCGGTGACCGTGGACTCGTGCGTGACGTGGACTCGTGTTGTGACCGTGGACTCGTGCGGTGACCGTGGACTCGTGCCGTGACCGTGGACTCGTGCGTGACCGTGGACTCGTGCGTGACCGTGGACTCGTGCGTGACCGTGGACTCGTGCGGTGTGACCGTGGGACTCGTTCGTGGACCGTGACTCGTGCGTGTGACCGTGGACTCGTGTGTGTGTGTGACAGTCGACGCGTGCGTGACCCCGTGCGTGACCCCGTGCGTGACCCCGTGCGTGACCCCGTGCGTGACCCCGTGCGTGACCCCAGACTTGTATGTGCCTCAGAGCGAACGTGATCGAGTCCCAGAGGATCCACACGGAGGCGCTGGAGGGAGACGCTCAGCTGCTCCGGGACGAGCTGACGAGGAAGGAGGCGGAGTTCGAGCAGAGGCTTGTGGATGCTAGGCAACAGCAGAGCTCCAGTCTCCGGTACGGGGTCCGAGTGCACGAGTTCTAAAATGTCACGCAACACGCCAATCACAATGAAATATCACAATCAGTTCTATGGATTCTATCATGATTCTATTATTGCGCCTTTTTAGATCAATATCGTGTTGAAAATGATCATCTCGATTTTTGAATTTTGCCTTTATTTAGTGTATTTGTACCTGTTGTAAATATAAATGATAGTTTTACAATAATCGAGCAGGTATTTGTGGAGGAAAACGTTTAAAAATCTGTAGAAAATGACAGGAAGTGACATCACACCGGGACATTTCTCATTCCAGTCAAAGTTTATGCAGAATTTACACAAAAGAAACAACATTTTTCACTCTCTAAACATGAATTCAACAAAATAAAGTCTTTTATTTAATGTTTTTAAGACTTGACAGTAGTTACGTTTCGGCCCAGTGGTTGTTGGGTAATTTCCTAGTCTGATGTCATCATTTATAAACAGGAAGTACAATTATACACCTAAAAAAATGTGCTATTCTGGGATATAATCATTTTTAGCAGCATTTTAAATACATTTGTCTTAGCTTCATTTTAGTTCAATGAGTTGTCTGACCTGTAGGGGGCACTGTAAGCTCACACTAAACCAAACATTCAATCAGACATTTTTTAGCTCTACCAGGTCGTAGTTCTCACTCGATAAATAACCTGGATAAATAAAGGTTAAATAAAATAAATACATACTTTTTCAATTTATTATTATTATTATATTATTATTGTTTATTATTTTTTTTAATACATTTTTTTAATTTTGGAAAAACAAAGGAAATACAATTATGAATATTGCCTGTCCAGGAAAAATAAAAAACAATTTACTTTTAGCAAAATAAAGGTCGTTTGTGAAGGCTAAAACGAGTTAGTTATATCCGCAAGCGGCATTGAAGGGCCTTTAGCCCCACTAAACCCTGCTGTTTGTGGATTTCTTTGGGACCACGACAGAAGGTTTCAGAGTTTAACCTCGAGTTTAACCGACATTCTCACATAAACACGCCGTTTCCTTGTACTTTTGTGCATCAGTAATGACTCAATCATTGGACTTTTCCGTGCAGTTGTGGTCTTCCGAGTGCAGTTGTGGTCTTCCGAGTGCAGTTTGGGTCAGACACATTAATATCACATACTTCATAGTTTGGAGTACTTTTTCCCCTTTTGATCGGGCTAAAATGACTTTTAAGTGTTATTTTTTTTACAATCTGTGCAACGTGAACTTTATTTATTTTCATTTTCCCTCAAACTGAATTATTGGACTAAATTGGGGGAAAACACTAATAAATAGGGACTAAATCGGGGCTTAATCTTTGACTAAACCAATTATTTATCACTTTTGTGTAAGATTTGAAGCGTGTCACATGTGTCTAACTGGAAACGTACAATTCTGCCCAAACGCTGCTGGGGAGAGAAGCCGTCGTTTTGTCCATAATTACCAGAGTTTGGCTTATGTACGGAATGTTTGGGCTCTTTTTTTACACGTGTATTGCAGACCTCCTCGCGCTTCTCGTTAAACCCGACCCAAAGCCCACGGTCCATCCTTCTAAATACAGCTGGAGCTCCTCCGGCACCACTATCGATCGCCTCTTCATTAAATTTAACCGGCTTTTCCACATTCACCATCCGTGTTTATGGTTTGAAGGTGCTTTGTTTGTTTGTGTTTGCTCTCAGAACGAGCGTGAGCAGCAACGTGAACATGATCAAAGTGCAGAAACAACTGGCCGAGCGCTCCAACGCCATCACCGAGCTGCAGGGAAGGTTTCTGCAGCTGCAAGAGGTGAGACGCAGCAACGCTCTGTCCTCCCACACGGGCGCTCCGGGAAGGGGAAGGCTGCTGTCCGACTGTGCAGTGAGCAGGGCCAACGCGAAGGCCGAGCGGTCGGAGCGCTTTGAGTCATGATAATAGTAATAATAATAAGAATACATTTTATTTAAAAGCGCCTTTCAGAACACCCAAGGACCCAAGTACTTCATACGGCATTCGTTGTGTTTGTTATAGTGCAGTCATGCTTTGTAACACGTAAAGCATTTGTTTAAGAGGAATAAAGCAGATCCAACTACTTCAAATTATAATCAACTTGAATATAAAGAGTGTGTTTGACAGTTTTCTGCCACGCATGAAGCCCCCCCCTCCCCCCCCTCAGGTTAGTCAAAAACAGACTGGAGTAAAAGCAAGACGTGAGTCATTCTCCGTCAGATTGAGAACGACTCTTGGATGAAAGTCTCCAGTGTCCAGATGATACAACTGAATCTTTTCTACACTGGAACCCTCCTGGACGAATGAGGGATTGCACCGACTTGGGTCATTTTGGATTTATTGCACTAAAAAAACTTTGAAAAACTTTGAAAAACTTTGAAAAACTTTGAAAAACTTTGAAAAACTTTGAAAAACTTTGAAAAACTTTGAAAAACTTTGAAAAACTTTGAAGTTCCTCAGAGTTCAGCCAACAGGACAGAGATGTTGAGGTTCTCTTACAGTCTGAATGCGTTTCTGTCCCAGAGTCAGCAGACGCTGAAGGCCAGTCACGACGCTGCTCTCTCCAAACTGGACTCGGTGTCTCTGGAGCTGAAGGAGGAGCGACTCCGGAGTCTGGAGCTGGAGCAGAAGCTCAGGAGCTCAGCCGTGTCCAGGATCGCTCTGCAGCAGGTCAGAGCAGGCGTCCAGAGCAACCACACACACACACACACACACACGTTCTACATGTGTGTCAAACAAATCATCAAGGACCATAAACTCTCATGTTTGAAGTTTGTTGGAATAATTTAAGACAATATTTTATAACGCCACGTCGAAGTGCTCACTATTCACTGGAAATGACTTGTTGCTGGACAAACTGTGTCCAATGGTGATACAGTGATTCAGGCGTTCATTAGCATGCGTTTCGGAGCTGTCCAAGTGAATAAAGCTCTACGATGCTGCTTTGGTTTAAGACCATGTATTTGGGACAAAAGACTCCTGAAATGAAAACCGCAGATGGTTCTTCAGGCAAAAAAGCAATCGCAAAACGCATTTTTTTTTTTTTTTTAAATACTGTTAACTTGAAAAAATCAGATCCTCACAAAAGTGTAGGGAGAAGTCATCAGGTTCATCCCATAATTCTTCTGGAAATGACATGAAGCAGAGACATTTGAACTCACACAAAAGGCGGTCAAACACAATGTTTCATATTTCATTTTCTTTCATTTTCTACATTTACTGCAAAAGACTGTCCTATAAATGTACTTTTCTTGTTTCTCAGCTTCAGGAGCAAATCTGTGAACTGGAGCAGGAGCGGGACCTTCTGAAAGAGAACAACGACAAGCTTCTCAACAGGTTTCTAATACTTCTACATCCCGCTGACCTGGACTTGAACATCTTTAGTTCACTAAAAGTATTTGTGGTTCTGTGCTCGTGTCCAGCGCCTTCGACGTGTCCCAGCAGCAGAAGTGGCAAGATCCAGGAGCAGAAGTTGAAGGTGCAGATCTCACAGCTGGAGACGGCGCTTCAGGCCAACCTCGTGGACAAGAACGAGATCCTGGACAAAGTCAAGTCAGAGAGAGGTGCTTCTAGTGCTTCTACTGTAGACAAACGCATAATGTGGATCTGCAGAGGTTCTTCTAGTGCTTCCGCTGTAGATGAACCCATAATGTGTATCTGCAGAGGTTCTTCTAGTGCTTCCGCTGTAGACAAACCCATAATGTGTATCTGCAGAGGTTCTTCTAGTGCTTCCGCTGTAGATAAACCCATAATGTGTATCTGGAGATGTTCTTCTAGTGCGTCCGCTGTAGACAAACCATAATGTGGATCTGCAGAGGTTCTTCTAGTGCTTCTACTGTAGACGAACCCATAATGTGGATCTGCAGAGGTTCTTCTAGTGCTTCTACGTAGACGAACCCATAATGTGATCTGGAGATGTTCTTCTAGTGCTTCTACTGTAGATGAACCATAATGTGGATCTGGAGATGTTCTTCTAGTGCTTCTACTGTAGATGAACCATAATGTGTATCTGCAGAGTTCTTCTAGTGCTCCGCGTAGATGACCATAATGTGTATCTGCAGAGTTCTTCTAGTGCTTCCGCTGTAGACAAACCATTAATGTGTATTCTGCAGAGGTTCTCTAGTGCTTCCGCTGTAGATAAACCATAATGTGTATCTGGAGATGTTCTTCTTAGTGCGTCCGCTGTAGACAAACCCATAATGTGGATCTGCAGAGGTTCTTCTAGTGCTTCTACTGTAGACGAACCCTAATGTGGATCTGGCAGAGTTCTTCTAGTGCTTCTACTGTAGACGAACCCATAATGTGGATCTGGAGATGTTCTTCTAGTGCTTCTACTGTAGATGAACCCATAATGTGGATCTGGAGATGTTCTTCTAGTGCTTCTACTGTAGATGAACCCATAATGTGGATCTGCAGATGTTCTTCTAGTGCTTCCGCTGTAGACAAACCCATAATGTGGATCTGCAGGAAAAAAGGAATGTATAAAAACCCCACGTTGTCTCTTTCCTTGTTCTGTAGAAACCAACGAGAAGCTGGCAGAAGAGAATCAAAAACTGCACATTCAGTACTTGGAGCAGAAGCAGCAGCTGGAGGAGATGAAAGAAAAATTAAAAGTTCACAGCCAAGTAAGTTCATTTTGGCTAGTGTTGAGAGAAGTAAAAACAAGAAAAGATTGAAGATGCTTTGAGGGGCTTCACAGAGAAGCAACGGTCCGTTATTGTCGCTTCAGTTACATTTTAGTCGTTCGTGTTTGAAGTAGATGTTTAAAGGCGCCGCACCTGATTTTTACTGTCTTTAAAACATGAAAAACGAGTTCGTGCGTGGAGTTTCGTCGTCACGGTGACGCTGACGGCACACATCCTGTTTTGTGGAGGGGAAAAAAACATAAACATAAATGCAGACAGCGCATTGCGGTCTGATTTTCACCCTTAGAGCTGCTTTTACCATATCTGTACTGAGGAAAAACATGTACTTAAAGCGCCCCCTACAGGTCGGACGACTCATTGAACTAAAATGCAATCAAGACAAATGTATTTTGAATTTTGTTAAAAAATTATAAAAATTGTGTAACAGAATAGCACATTTTTAGGTTTATACAATTATAAATATTGCCTGTCCAGGAAAAATAAAAAACAATTTACTTTTAGCAAAATAAAGTTCGTTTGTGAAGGCTAAAACGAGCTAGTTTCCTGTTTGTAATTGATGACATCACAGTAGGAAATTACCCAGCGAACACTGGGCCAAAACTCCATCTAATGTCAATGTTTAAAAATTTTACGAAGAAAAATATATGAGAGTGACTATATTTTGTTGAATTCATGTTAAGAAGGTCAAAAAAGTTGTTTCTTTTGTGTAAATTCTGCATAAACTTTGACTGGAATGAGTGTCCCTGGTGTGATGTCACTTCCTGTCATTTTTCTACAGATTTTTCACGCTTTTCTCCACAAATACCTGCTCGATCGGTGTAAAACTATCATTTATATGTACAACAGTAAATACACCAAATAAAGTCAAAATTAGACAGTCGTAAAAACCTGTCGTACGTCACTTTAATTACACAAAAACAGCCCCTTTAAATCTATCGCTCACAAACCCTTTAGGACACGACTGGCGTTCACATGCATGTCGCTGGGTACCTCTCCTTTAATCAATCCGTTTTTGTGTTTTGTTTCCAAGGATGGCGACTACGACGTCTCAGAACTGACCGAGGCTCTGCTGCTCGTCAAAGTAAGTGGGCGGTTTTAGAAGTGGGCTCCGCGTTGACTCGTGACTTGTACCGATTGTTCCTCCGTGCGCTTGGCCCACAGGAGCGCAAGTCCCAGAGGAGCGGCGCGCTGGTGTTCCTCACGCCCGTCAGCGAGGGGCTGAACGCGGACAGCGAGGTGAGAGAGCTGAGGGCGGCGCTCGCGGAGACCGTCCAGGACCTGGAGAAGACCAGGAGCCTGCTGAGCGTGGAGAGCCGGATCAGCAGAGGATACAAGGTGCAGCAGCCGCCACACGGCAACCGTCACTAACGAGCACGTGGTTTAAGATTTAAGAAGGAAAAGTATCCATTCATTGTGTCCATGGCAGGAGTTTTGAGGCCCAAATACACAGTTCAATCACCTTTTTTAGTCTTCTGCCATGCATGAAAGAGGGTTTAGAGTGAGAACAACTGAACATGTGTCTCTCGTACGTTGAATATGAGCTCACGTTTTGGGTCTACATAACCACTGCACGTGTGACCGCTTCCTCTTGTGTCACAGGCCGAGCTGGACACTGTGTCGTCGAAGGTCAAAGGTGACAGGGCGGAGTTGGAGCAAAGACTGGAGAGTCAGGCCAGACTTCTGGACTCGAGAGCGGCGAGGATCAAGAAACTAGAAGGTTTGAGTGGGTTTTTCTCGGATCCTTTTCTACAAACTCAAGCGCAACATTCAATTCAATCTTTATTAAGAACACAATAACAAAACAAAAACAAACAAAAGTAAAAAACGTAGAATATTAAAATACATCGTACACTGCCAGGCACACAAGAAAATGTCTCCACGTCTTAGATCGGGATGTCACGATTATTCAGTTAATCGATGATCGCGATTATTCAGATCATCTCGATACAATCATCTCAATGATGATAATGTTTTTTATACAATAAAAACAAGAAACCGGACCAGAGAGCTAGACAAAAACAAATACATAAAT
The DNA here is from genome assembly GCA_015082035.1 of Chaenogobius annularis. Taxonomy (NCBI): domain Eukaryota; kingdom Metazoa; phylum Chordata; class Actinopteri; order Gobiiformes; family Gobiidae; genus Chaenogobius; species Chaenogobius annularis. Next base: position 107,808 of record BJKM01000227.1, on the reverse strand, counting down.
AATAATCATATAATAATAATAGTTATGATAATAATAATAATAATAATAATAATAATAATAATAATAATAATAGTAATAATAGTAATAATAGTAATAATTAATAATAATAATAATAATAATTATTATTATTATTATTAAAAATAAATAAAATTAAGGCACAGTAAGTCCAAAAGTCAAGTCCATTTAGGCCAAAGTTGATCAAATTTGTCCATTTCCAAATTTAGTCTGAATTTCATTGTTTCCATTTGTCTGATGTCTGTTCCTATGTCGGTCCAGTCCTTGATCGTCGGTGAGGTTTGTGTCATCCATTTCTTTCATTGCCCTTTTCCCTGCCGCCAAAAGTATGTTGCAAAGGTATCCATTCACTGAGTCCATGACAGGAGCTTTGGGGCCCAAATCCACCATTCTAAAATTGAGGTGGATGGCAGTGTCAAAAACTGTCAGCAACTTCAGTCCAAGGTTTTTAAGCAATCGGACAGTCCCAGAACACGTGATGGCGGTTTGCCTCCTGGTGCCACAGTTCCTCCAACATTCAGCATTTCCCTGTGAATAATGGGACTTTGACTTGAACGTGACATCGATGACAAACTTCCAAGCCCCCCGGACGCAAATATGTTCTTGTCGAAGGTCACGTTCTGTTCCGTTCTTCCAGGTCAGCTCAAAGACATCGCGTACGGTACCAAGGCCTACGTCTTCAAACCCGACGTGCCCGAGGAGGACGAGGCGGACGAGCTGAACGAGAGCCTCCACCTGGAGCGCGGGGAGAACGTTCTGGAGTTCCAGATCTGCGGCGCGTCCCTGTCTCCCGCCGCGCTCCAGGCCGCGTCCGACCCCGAGCCGTCCACCTTCTGCACCTACCGCGTCCACCCGTTCGAGCTGCACTCCACCCCCGTCGCGAGCGGCCCGTGTCCGCAGTACGGCTTCACGTCGCGGTACGTCGTGCGGGTGGACCAGGGCTTTGTGGACTACGTGAACGGGAGCGCCGTCACCGTGGAGCTGCACCAGGCGCTCGGGCTGGAGTGGAGGACTCTGGCCGCGGGACAGCTCCGCCTGCAGCCGCTGATGGAGCAGGAGGGGAAAGTTCACGGCTCCGTTCCTCTCATAGGTGAGTCGCGGCGGCCATCTTGGTTCTGTTCGCTAACGTAACTCCAAAAAAGAAAATCTGCATAAACGGCTCAAATATCAGAACTGTCCAAATCTTTACTGTTTACTGATATTTGTACAACAGCTACTGACATCGTACAAAAGTATAACTGCATCTAAAAACGCAAATGTGGCTTTGTTCTAGCGAGTTTCGTAGAAAATGCTAATAAAAGATTAGCTCTGGTGATTAGCACAGGTCAAACATAATGGACTCTAAGAAACTGAAACTTTCCCTGTGAATAATAAGTATTACGTATGAATTTGATCAGTTTGTGCTCACTTTGATGAAGGTCTTTAAAAGTCTGCGTAAAGTCGCGTAGCAGCCGTTCAAAAGCACGATATCTGAACAATTTAGCATTCGTAAAAAGGCAAAGAACAAAAAGTAAACACTCGTCGCTTCCGTTAGAAACGACCTGCCGCGGTTGAACGTACGTCGGACTGAACCGTTTGTTCTCTGCGACGCCCGCCGATCGTCATTTCGTATTCAATCGCTATCGTGATACTTCTGAGAGCGCTAACAGTTCCCGACGGCAATGAAGTTGAAAGTGAAGTTATCTGGACCTCAGAGTGGTCTTTCGGGAGCGCGGCGACACAGAGACGCTGAAAATGATACAAAACAAGGGGGGCAGTTTTGAAAGTATCTCAAGCGAATGAAAATCAATGAACGCCTCTGGGTTTGGCCGTGCGCCGTGTGCAGGTGTGTCGGACGAGGCGCGCTCCTTCGGCTCGCTGGATTACTGGTTCAGGCTCCGGCTCCCCATGAGACAGACCCTGCTCCTGTACAAAGAGAAGCTGAAGGCCGCGGACCACGTCAGCTCCAGCGCCTCAGACCCACAGGTAACTCATCCGACGGTCTTTATTTAGTTTACTGTTTCGAACCGCGTTATGATGTTGTTCCCGCATCAGAAACGTCAACCTCATTCAAATGGACACTTCTATATTATGAGTGATAGTCCATGTTTAAACTTAAGGTTAAAGGTTCTAATTTTGACTTTATTGTGTGTATTTATACCTGTTGTACACATAAATGATAGTTTTACACCAATCGAGCTGGTATTTGGGGGGTAAATGTTGAAAGATCTGTAGAAAATGACAGGAAGTGACATCACACCAGGGACACTCATTCATTAATTTACACAAAATAAACTTCTTTTAAACCTCTAAACATGAATTCAACAAAATAAAGTCGCTCTCATATATTTTTATCCATCAAATAAAAATAATGGTGACATTAGATGAGCTTTTTCCCAGTGGTTGCTGGGTAATTTCCTACAGTGATGTCATCAAATACAAACAGGAAGTGACATTATAAACCTAAAAGAGTTGCTTTTCATTTCAACATTTTTATAAATTTTAGCAAAATTCAAAATATATTTATCTTAACTGCATTTTAGTTCAACAAGTCGTCCGACCTGTAGGGGGCGCTTTAGGGAGGACTTTAGTGACTGGTCTTCTGTACTTTTGACCCATCCTTAAATGTCCTGCTTTAGCTGTAGTTTATGCTCAAAATACGAAAATGAAATAAACAAGTTTCCGATTGCAACGAATCGATTATTGGGATAATTGTCAACACATTTAATAATCAAATAATCACGATCTGGACTGTGCACAGACAGAAGCATGGCATGAGCTGGAAGAAAAGGTTTTATGGATCAGACAAAACAAGGATTGGCAGTTCCGACAAAACATTTTTTTAAATTTTTATTTCATGTATTATTTTTTATGTATTAGTCTTTTTCCCAGAGTTGGCTGCGTCAGCACATATATTTAGCTCTGTGCAGCATTTACTATCATTTTTACAATTAAACCCCCCAAAAAAAAAGAAAAAAAAAAGACAAATGATAATAATAAATAAAAATAAATAAACTAATAATAATAATAATAATAATAATAATAATAATAATAATAATAATAATAATAATAATAATAATAATAACAATAATAATAATAATAATAATAATAATAATAATAATAATTAAATAATACACATTTAAAATAAATAAAATAAATGGTAATAAAAGTAAAAATAAATCATGATAATTAATAATTTTACCAAAAGTGACGCAATGACGGCATTAATACTTCTATAACGATGTCAGAGAAGTACAAGTGATCAGGACGTCCTCAAGCGGCTTCATTTTAGCTTTATCTGGGTCAAATTTGGTAAGACTAAAAAATGAATCTCAATTCAAGGGCTTTTGTAATCTACACAAATCGATGAATCAAAAGAATCAAGTTTTTACCGGTGTCGACCCGGTAAAGTGCCATTAGTATCAGTTTCCCCGTTTATCTTTCGTCATATAAAGACATACATATACATATAAAGGCTTGTTTCAGTCACACCGCTGCAGTGACGTAAACATGCCTCTTTACTTTTAACACATTATAATGTTGGGGGGGACGCGCGGGTCGCAGGAGTTTAAATCCCCCATTAAATCAGCCTTTAGCGCTCCAATTGTCTCTTTACTGAATTTAGAGTCAATTTTCTCCACATTTTTCTCCTCATTTAGGTTCTTTCTTGATTAGAACTAGTAAAGCAGTTGTGTATTCTTCTTTTTTAGTCAGATTTTCGATGGAAGAGTCGTGTGGTGGGCCTGAGTTTAGCCCCAGGTGGTCCTCAGAAGGCCAAACGTGACCTTAGGTGGCACTTTGAGAATCCCTGGTCTGAACTATGCTGTCAATCAGAAAGCACAGACTGGCCAAATGATGTTCACGCTCACGTCTGTCGAACCGGTGATAATTTGAGCTCCGTCGGTTTCAGCCGCCGCTCTCGGGCGACCAGAACGTCCTGCGCATCGCCGTCCGCGGCTGCAGCGGCCTCCGGTCCAGACGCTCGGCCGCGCCCAGCCCGTACGTGGTCTACCGCTTCTACGACTCCCCGGACCACCCCTCGCGCACGGTGCACGACTCCGCCGAGCCGCAGTTCGACGACGCCAAGCTCTACGGCGTTCTGGTGGACCGCGCCCTGCACCGGCACCTCAGCTCTGAAGCCGTGCAGTTCTACGTGTTCGACTACAACGAGGAGCAGATGGACGTGTATCTGGGGAAGGCCAAGGTCCCGCTCAAGGCTCTGGCCCAGGACAAAGCCATCGACGGTGAGTTCTGCACCATTTTCACTGCCTTTGAGCGATAAAAAACATCAATTTGTTTGTGTTTTCTGATCATCGTAATCGTTATCTGGACTCCAAAATCACAAGAAAAGATGTTTTACCACAAAAACAGTCAAAATGTCAAAAAAGAATAAACAGGTTCTGATTTTCATGAATAATGCACTTTATTTGTGAATATTCTCGATCTAGAAGACTTCAGTCGCTATATTTGACCAGAAATTGGAAAATTGTTATCACAGAATAGCACATTTTTTAGGTTTATAATTTCTAGTTTGTAATTGATGACATCACACTAGGAAATTACCCAGCAAACACTTTGAAAAACTCATCTAATGTCACCATTTTTTTAATTTCATAAATAAAAATATATGAGAGCGATTTTATTTAGTTGAATTCATGTTTAGAGCGTCAGAAAATGTGTTTCTTTTGTGAATTCTGCATAAACTGGAAAGTGTCTCTGCTGTGATGTCACTTCCTTCCATCAAATGAACCACAAAAGCGCAGAAATATTTATTATGGACTATATTCTCAATATTTTTTATTTTGCATGCATACAAAACAACATTTGCTATATAATACTTTTTTTTTTTATAGCACTTTCTTTTTTTTTCTTTTTTTTTTCTTTTAAAAATGTATATAAACAGAACAATAAAAGAACACAACACGATACAGAGAGAAGGAGCATTTTTATTTGATGTAATTCATCATGTTTCAACATTATGATCTCATTTACTCTATTTTTTTTTTTCATAACACAAACTAAATGCCACATACAAACAGACAAATAAATACATAAATGCATAAATATACGACTAAATCTAACTGTAAATGTCATCACACTCGTCTTCTTCAGGGTCCTTTGAGCTGAGCGACCCCTCCGGACTCCCCGCGGGACACATCCAGCTCTCTCTGACGTGGGAGCGCTCGTACCTGCCTCCTCCGGGGTCAGAGGTCGCGGCAGAGGAGCCCGGATCTGCCCCTAAGCCCAGAGCGAGCGAGGAAACGGAGGAACTGGGCCCAGAGCGGCCGAAACCAGCAGAAGATCCGCAAACGCGGGCGGAAGAGGAACCACGGACTGGGACCAGAGCCACGGAGGAACCACGGACTGGGACCAGAGCGATGGGGGAACCACGGACTGGGACCAGAGCGATGGGGGAACCACGGACTGGGACCAGAGCCACGGAGGAACCATGGACTGGGACCAGAGCGATGGGGGAACCACGGACTGGGACCAGAGCCACGGCAGGTGTTCCCATGGTTCATCCGAATGTGGGCGCGTCCAAGGTAATGCCAGGACCCTAATGGTTCTCTGGACTATACAGACTCTGGAACATCTGCCAAACCGCCTTGTCCTACCAAAGAGAGTGGAAATAGTAAATCAAAGTGTCAAAAAAGATTTATTCAAACCCTTCTTTGGTTGATAATGTGCTTATAAAGTAAATAATCTAGTTTGAGAATGAGTCCAGATGATACAACAGAATTTGTTCTTCAATGGAACCCTCCTGGACGAAGGAGGAATTACACCAACAAGAACTTAGGCCAGAAAACTTTGGATCTAGTTCTGGAACTCGATATTTTGCACTTGTAAAACATGTAACAAAAAGATGCAATAGAAAGAGGAGGAGCCAGAAGAGGGCTTAAATCGGGTATGTCCAAACTACGGCCCGGGGGCCAAATGCGGCCCTCAGACCAATCTTTGTTGGCCCTCCGGCTTCCTGCTGAATTGAAGTATTTTGATGTTCTATCAACCTAATATTAATGTTCCAAGTCTTATTAAAGGTCAAAGGCAACATTTCAAATGACTCTCTTCATTGTCATATCGTCTGTGGCCCTCCGCTCCGGATACGTTTCAAAATGCGGCCCTCGGTGACAAACCTTTGGACCCCCGTGGCTTAAATGAAAGCCTCCAGTTGAATAAGATAAATGTGGACCTCTACAGTAATGGTTAGTTGCAGCCCCATGGTGTCGCTCCACATGCCAGGGCAGTGCAAATGGAACTCTGATTTTTATAGAAATGATAGAACTCGATGAATTAACAAAATGTCAGGTTTAAAAAAAGATTGTGTCTTTGCATTAGTAAATAAAGCTGTTCTTCTCTTGAGGCGCCACTGCCAAAGCTGCGACAGAGGGCGGCGCTGAAGGACGGGCCGGCCGCCAAGAAGGTCTCATTTGTGGAGGCCCCGGACCCAGAGACACAGGTAGGAGCTGGGCTGACGCTCGCCGGCTGTATTTGTATGTGCTGCATTTGTACTTTTACTCACCCGCTCTCCTGTCGCGTCTCCGTCCCTCAGCGGCTCCCTGCGGCTCCTGATGATGACGGCGATGACGAGGAGGAGGAGGAGGAGGACGTGTCTCACTTCTCCGAAGGACAGCTCCTGGGCTCCAGCTCCGAGTCCGACGACGACTCGGACAAGCTCTCGTACCACGCGGCGGGTACAGTCCTGAGAAGAGCGGCACATAAATACACAACATTCACTCGGAAACGAAACGGCGCTCGCTCCAGATGTGGCGCCGTCTGAAGTCACGGCGCTTTCAGTCCTCAAAAACAGCGGCGCTCGTCTCCACAGGCCTGACGTGCTCGTTATGTTTTTCAATTTCGGTAACAAATTGACTGCAAAACATCACGCACAGTCATTGGATCGAATGCTATCACCATATATGGACTGGCCCCGCCCCACTCCAGCCTCCAGCGGCCAAGTCCCGCCTCTTCACTCCAGCGGAAATGATGAAGTAATGATCAGAATTGCTGTTTCATGTCATTTAGATATTCCAAAACGGGAGCCTTTTCCAGGGGGCGCTCTTCTGCTACCTTGCCGACCTTAACGCTGGCGTAAAGAGGCGGGACTTGACCGCTGGAGGCTGGAGTGGGGCGGGGCCAGTCCATAAATGGTGATAGTGTTTGAGCCAATGACTGTGGCATTCAAAAGCGACCCATGTGGGAGATGTTTGTCATGGCCTCGTATCCAGGCAACGAAAGTCGTGAGCAATAACATGGTTTAATTTTCCCTTTTTCAATTTGTTCCCAAAATTGAAAAAAAAAAAAATTAATTAATCAATAAATTAAATGAAATGAAATATTGAATTGCAGCCTCGGAGCGTTGTTTCTTTATTTAATTCACCTTAATTTGTTTTTACGCAACGCGGAGAGCTCGTCTTCACCCCAGGACTAAACCAGGACTAAACCAGGCCTAAACCAGGCCTAAACCAGGACTAAACCAGGACTAAACCAGGCCTAAACCAGGCCTAAACCAGGCCTAAACCAGGCCTAAACCGGGCCTAAACCAGGACTAAACTAGGCCTAAACCAGGACTAAACCAGGACTAAACCAAGACTAAACCAGGCCTAAACCAGGCCTAAACCAAGACTAAACCAAGACTAAACCAGGACTAAACCAGGCCTAAACCAGGCCTAAACCAGGACTAAACCAAGACTAAACCAAGACTAAACCAGGACTAAACCAGGACTAAACTAGGACTAAACCAGGACTAAACCAAGATTAAACCAGGACTAAACCAAGATTAAACCAAGACTAAACCAAGACTAAACCAGGACTAAACCAGACCTAAACCAGACCTAAACCAGGCCTAAACCAGGCCTAAACCAGGACTAAACCAGGCCTAAACCTGGCCTAAACCAGGCCGAAAGCAGGCCTAAACCAGGACTAAACCAGGCCTAAACCAGGCCTAAACCAGGCCTAAACCAGGCCTAAACCAAGACTAAACCAAGACTAAACCAAGACTAAACCAGGACTAAACCAGGACTAAACCAGACATAAAACCAAAGACTAAACCAGACTAATGACTAACCGGACTAAACCAGGACTAAACTAGACTAACTGACAACAAGGTACAAACCTAAGAACTTAAACAAGACATTAACCTAAGGACTAAACCAAGATTAACAAACAGGACTAAACCAAGATTAAACAGAAGACTAAACCAAGGACTAAACCAGACTAAACCAGGAACCTAACCAGACCTAAACCAGGACTAAACCAGGACTAAACCAGGCCTAAACAGGCCGTAAACAGCCTAAACCACAAAGGCGCTAAAACCAGGCCAAACAGAAACCAGGCTAAACAGCCTAAACCAAGACTAAACCAAGGACTAAAACAAGATAAACCAGGAATAAACAGGACTAAACCAGGAAACTAAACACAAGACTAAACACAAGACTAAACCAAGGCTAAACCAAGGACTAAACAAAAGCTAAAACCAAGACTAAACCAAGACCCTTAATACCAAGTGACTAAACCAAGACTAAACCAGGACTAACCAAGGACAAAACCAGGAACTAAACCAGGACTAAACCAGGACTAAACCAGGCCTAAACCAGGCCGAAAGCAGGCCTAAACCAGGACTAAACCAGGACTAAACCAGGCCTAAACCAGGCCGAAAGCAGGCCTAAACCAGGCCTAAACCAAGACTAAACCAAGACTAAACCAGGACTAAACCAGGACTAAACCAGGCCTAAACCAAGACTAAACCAAGACTAAACCAGGACTAAACCAGGCCTAAACCAGGACTAAACCAGGACTAAACCAAGATTAAACCAGGACTAAACCAAGACTAAACCAGGACTAAACCAGGACTAAACCAAGACTAAACCAGGATTAAACCAGGACTAAACCAGGAGTAAACCAAGACTAAACCAAGACTAAACCAGGACTAAACCAGGACTAAACCAGGACTAAACCCGGACTAAACCCGGACTAAACCCGGACTAAACCCAGACTAAACCCAGACTAAACCAGGTCCGGAACCTGGAGGAGCTGAGCACAGAATACGGCGCACGCGTCTCTGTTTATAAACTGGATTCGTGATCCATAATCTCGGGCAGTAGCAGAGCCACGGGGGCGGGTCATCCTGAAGCCACACCCCCAGACTGCTGCGATGACCCGCATTAAGGCCAAAACATACTTCATAAGAAGCGAGAAGGTTGTTCGTGCACCTCAGGCCGTGAGAGCAGGCGTCGGCTGAGCAGACGTTTGCTCAAGTCGTCAAGGCTCTGATTGGCTGAACCTACACATGACACACCCTCTTATTCTCAAAACTGTTAATGCTGAAAGTCTTTTTTGAGTGATGAGTCAGTACAAAAGGTCAGAGCAACGGTCAGAGCAACGGTCAGAGCAATGGCCAGAGCAAAGGCCATAGCAAAGGTCAGAGCAAAGGTCAGAGCAAAGTCCAGAGCAAAGGTCAGAGCAACGGTCAGAGCAAAGGTCAGAGCAAAGGTCAGTTTAAAGGCCAGAGCAAAGGTCAGAGCAACGGTCAGAGCAAAGGTCAGAGCAAAGGTCAGTTCAAAGGCCAGAGCAACGGCAAGAGAAAAGTCCAGAGCAAAGGTCAGAGCAAAGGTCAGTTTAAAGGCCAGAGCAAAGGTCAGAGCAAAGGTCAGAGCAACGGTCAGTTCAAAGGCCAGTTCAAAGGTCAGTTCAAAGGTCAGAGCAATGGCCAGTTCAAAGGTCAGTTCAAAGGTCAGAGCAACGGCCAGAGCAACGGCCAGAGCAAAGGCCAGTTCAAAGGTCAGTTCAAAGGTCAGTTCAAAGGTCAGTTCAAAGGTCAGTTCAAAGGTCAGTTCAAAGGTCAGTTCAAAGGTCAGTTCAAAGGCCAGTTCAAAGGTCATCCATCATCATAAGTCCAGATGTTTGGTTTAGTTTTCTCTCGGACTCGTTTCATGTCTGCACTTTTCTGGTTTTGTGACACAGTTCGTTTGAAGCTGAACTCCTGGTGGATTCGTCCAATTCTTTTTCTGTTTTTTCCTTCTTTTTGGCTCTTTGCAGATGTTCCGAACGTCCCCAAAGCGGATCTGAGCCCGTCGACGGACAGCGACGACTGCATCGTGCAAGCGCGGGCCACGGGGAGGAAGGTGAGCCTTTCCTTCATGATCCGACTCGTGTGGATGATCCTCTCACGCTGGTGTCGGTGTTCAGAGCGCGTTAAAGAAGTCTGACACGCCTTTCTCCAGCTTTAGAGAAGGGCTGCGTAGAACTGGAAACGCTCTGAACACAGATGGAGGACAAAAGCTTTATTAAGAGTTTATTTTGATCTATTTATCATGGTTCTTATTTCAAGAGTAGAAGCTACTTTCACTGTTTTTGCCTTTTTTTGCCTGTTTTTCCCAGTTTTTGCTGATTTCCCCCCATTTGCCCCAGTTTTTACCCGTTTTTGCCCTTTTCCCTGTTTCAAGGTGACAAATGACATTCACCTGAACACTGACGCGGGCAAAGCCTCAGTCTTAATTCTGTTAGATCTGAGTGCTGCTTTTGACACTGTCCATCATGGGACCCTCTTACAGAGACTAGACAGGGAGATCTAGAGGACTGGTGGGCATCACTGGCACTGCACTAAACTGGTTAAAGTCCTATCTGGAAGACAGGAAATACTTTGTTGAAATTGGTAACTGTTGTCTCAGACCAGATGCCCCTGACCTGTGGGGTGCCCCAAGGGTCAATCCTGGGACCCCTTCTGTTTCAACCTCTACATGAAATCATGGTCTTTGGCCCACAGAAACAAAGAGAAAGTGTAAACAGTCACCTCCAGAGTCTCGCTCTAAAACCTACAAATCAAGTTAGAAATCTGGGGGTAATAATGGACTCAGACTTGAATTTTAACAGCCACGTCAGATCAGTCACATCAGCAGCTTTTTACCATCTAAAAAACATTGCCAAAATCAAAAGTCTAGTGTCTAAACCAGACCTGGAGAGACTTATCCATGCGTTTTGTCTCTAGTAGATTAGACTACTGTAACGGCCTGCTCACTGGCCTCTCCAAACGAGCCGTAAAAACAGCTGCAGAACATCCAGAACGCTGCTGCTCGGGTCCTGACTAGAACCAGGAAGTATGATCACATTAGTCCTGTGCTCACGGTCTCTGCACTGCCCCCTGTGGCTCAGAGAATAGACTTCAAAGCAGCTCTGCTTGTATACAAGTCTCTCCATGGCCTAGCACCAAAGTACATCTCGGACATGTTAGTGGCCATATGAACCATCTCGGACTCTGAGGACCTCAGGGACCGGCCTCCTGCTGGTGCAGAGTCAGGACTAAACATGGACCAGCCTCCTGCTGGTGCCAGAGTCAGGACTAAACATGGACCAGCCTCCTGCTGGTGCAGAGTCAGGACTAAACATGGACCAGCCTCCTGCTGGTGCCAGAGTCAGGACTAAACATGGACCGGCCTCCTGCTGGTGCCAGAGTCACGACTAAACATGGACCGGCCTCCTGCTGGTGCCAGAGTCAGGACTAAACATGGACCAGCCTCCTGCTGGTGCCAAGAGTCAGGACTAAACATGGACCAGCCTCCTGCTGGTGCCAGAGTCCAGGACTAAACATGCACCGGCCTCCTCTGGTCCAGAGTAGACTAACATGGACCGGCCTCCTGCTGGCAGAGTCAGGAACTAAATGGACGGGCCTCCGCTGGAGCGAGTCAGGACTAAACAATGGACCGGCCTCCTGCTGGTGCCAGAGTCAGGACTAAACATGGACGGCCTCCTCTGGTGCCAGAGTCAGGACTAAACATGGACCGGCCTCCTGCTTGTGCGCAGAGTCAGGACTAAACATGGACCGGCCTCCTGCTGGTGCAGAGTCAGGACTAAACATGGACGGCCTCCTGCTGGTGCCAGAGTCAGGACTAAACATGGACCGCGCCTCCTGCTGGTGCCAGAGTCAGGACTAAACATGGACCGGCCTCCTGCTGGTGCCAGAAGTCAGGACTAAACATGGACGCGGCCTCCTGCTGGTGCCAGAGTCAGGACTAAACATGGACCGGCCTCCTGCTGGTGCCAGAGTCAGGACTAAACATGGACCGGCCTCCTGCTGTGCCAGAGTCAGGACTAAAACATGGCCGGCCTCCTGCTGGTGCCAGAGTCAGGACTAAACATGGGCCGGCCTCCTCGCTGGGTGCAGAGTCAGGACTAACATGGGCCGGCCTCCTGCTGGTGGCCAGAGTCAGGACTAAACAATGGGCGGCCTCCTGCCTGGTGCACAGAGTCAGGAGCTAAACATGGGCCGGCCTCCTGCTGGTGCCCAGAGTCAGGACTAAACGTTGGACCGGCCTCCTGCTGGTGCCAGAGTCAGGACTAAACATGGACCGGCCTCCTGCTGGTGCCAGAGTCAGGACTAAACATTGGACCGGCCTCCTGCTGGTGCCAGAAGTCAGGACTAAACATGGGCCGGCCTCCTGCTGGTGCCAGAGTCAGGACTAAACATGGGCGGCCTCCTGCTGGTGCCCAGAGTCAGGACTAAACATGGACCGGCTCCTGCTGGTGCAATCAGCTAACATGGGCCGCCTCGCTGGTGCCCAGAGTCAGGACTAAACATGGACCGGGCCTCCTGCTGGTCCAGAGTCAGGACTAAACATGGACCGGCCTCCTGCTGGTGCCCAGAGTCAGGACTAAACATGGGAATGTGCGTTTCAGTTTTATGCGAGTTAAATCTGGAACAGTCTTCCAGAGGATGTTCAAATCTAAACTAAAACTCTTTTGTTTGGCTGTGCGTGTGACTGAAATGCTTTTCTTTGCACTCTTCTCTTTTATGTTTGAACTATTTGACGGAGCCTGAAAATTGCACCTTTTAATTCTTTAAATTAAGGTTTTGTGATTTAATGCATGTTTTCCTGTTGTGTGAAGCACTTATGATTGCCTTTGTGTACGACAAATAACTCGCGTTTCTCGCTTTTCTTCCCGTTTTTGCCTGTTTTCCCCTTCTGCCTGTTTTTCCTTGTTTTCTCCTGTTCCCCGTTTCTGCCTGTTTTCTTGTTCTCCCTGTTTTCCCCGTTTCTGCCTGTTTTCCTTGTTTCTGCTGTTTTCTGCCTGTTTTTGCTCTTTCCCCTGTTCCTTTCCCGTTTCTGCCGTTTCTGCCTGTTTTTCCCAGTTCTCTTCCTGTTTTTCCCCGTTTCTGCCTGTTTCTGTCTATTTGTTCCCGTTTCTTCCTTTCGCCCGTTTTCTTCTTTTGTTTTTTTGTGGTTTTTACTGTTTTTTCATGTTTGCTTCTTTTTTTATTTCCGTTTCTGTTTTTTTTTTCCGTTCTCCTGTTTCCTGTTTCTGCCTTTATTTCTTTCCGTTTTTCTTTTGCATTGTTTTTTGTTTTTTCCCGTTTCTCCCCGTTTCTGCCTGTTTCTCCCTGTTTTTTTCCTGTTTCCCCCGTTCTTCTGCTGTTTTTCCTTGTTTCTGCGTTTCCTTCGCCCTGTTGTCCCTGCTCCCCGTTTCTGCTGTTTCTTCTTTTGTTTTTCCCCGTTTCTCCCTGTTTCTGCCTGTTTCTTCTTGTTTTTCCCCCGTTTCTTCCTGTTTCAGCCTGTTTCTTCTTGTTTTTGCCTATCTTTGCCTAAATCAACAATAAGATTGGCGATCGTTCTTTTTGTTATTATCACATCCACTGTAGTTTATTTTTCTTTCCTTTTGTCTCACTTTCGTTTTGCTGGTGGGTCATTTTTTATTGTTTACATTGTAAGTCTTCTTAAAACTTAACAATAATGATTCACAAATAAACTCTAAGTTACACACCGCGTCTCCAATTAAAATATAACGAGCTTTTTTCACACGACGTGATCGATAACGGCAAATATTGGAAAGGAATTTAAATGATGATATAAAATAATTCATTGTCATAAGAGACTGGCTGGATTTAGCTTCAGTCAGAAAACAGTGAATTCATTCCACAGTTTATTCAGCGTGTTCCGAGTCGAGGCGCCGTCTTTCGGGAAAAACGCAGCGGGAAAAGGCGCGGCTCGCGAAATGATCTGTGTTTGTTTTTGTTGGATTTGAGCGGACGAGCCGGCGGTCCGTTTCCTGAATCCCGACGCTTTTCCTAATTGTCTGAAAACAGAAAGGATCGATCCAAAGCCCGACTGTGTCGAATATGAACCAAACACGCCTTAATCGATACGACACACGACAAAAGCACTGCCAAATGGAAAAGGCTCCACTTTTATTATGCGTTTGTTTTCTTTTTGAATCATTTAGGTTGGTACACGGGCAAATATAACGCTCGTATTTGTACTTTTACTCGAGACAGTGGAACGTTCTGGACGAGACCAGACAGTTTCATGATGTCGTATCATTCATGCATAGTTTATGTTGTAGTTTTGTTGTTTGCTGTTCTATAATGAGAACTTTATATCTATATTTGAGGTTTCTTTTCAGAGTTACAAAGTGCTTCAACGAGTTAACTTTAAACGCGTTATAGAAATGGATCGTTCTCATTTTAATGTCGTGAATAAGGTCCATGTTTTGGACTTTTGGACGATCCAGAAGAGCTTTTTTGTCGAACAATCTGGCGACGAAGGCGGTTTTATTTATTTATTTATACACATATTTGAACCTTTTAAGTTTTAAAAGTTGAACCATTTTAGAGTAAAACCAAACATCTTACATGCATTCTCATCAACTGATTAAAGAGTGAAAAATATAGTTATGAAAGAAAAAAAAAAGTAAAAGTTACATAGTAATAATAATAATAATAATAATAATACAAATAATATAATAATAATAATAATACAACAAATAATAATACAAATAATAACAAATAATAATAATAATAGTAATAATAGTAGTAAAATAGTATGAAATAATAGTAGTAATAATAATATACAAAAGATAATACACAAAAATTCTAACAATATTACTGTGGTTATTATTTTTACTTTTATTTTTATTTTCATTTTATTATTATTATTAGTTTATTATTATTATATTATTATTATTATTATTATTATTATTATTATTATTATTTTATGTAGTACTAGTAGTAGTAGTAGTAGTAGTAGTAGTAATAAATCTAAAGAAATACAGAAAGAACGATTAAATATATATATTAACACTGTGTACTTTACAGTCTGTGGTAAATAACTCATATTTGAATATTTCTGAATGTATTTAGTGTGTTGCTCAAGAGCCTCGGTCCTGTTTATAAATCAGTCAGTACAGAAGGGTTTCTGGAGAATGAACCAGCCTGTTCTGTGAGAAAAGTCCACTTTCTCTGTCTCAGAATCAACTCCAGATCCTGAAACTGACCACACGATTCGGTGATCGTTGCTGTCGGCGACGGTCACGATTCGACAAAACGTGCCACAAACATTTACCTTCTACCCTTTTTCCTCTCCAAGATAAACGGTTGGATTCGTCGTCCCGTCCTCCACAGAAAGCGCACACGAGAGCAGTGCCATTCAGACGGGGAATACGTGCGCTATAAGGGTGTTTTAGTATTACCATTACATGTGGAGAAGGCACGGCGCCCCCTAGTGTGTTTAAAACGACTAGATTCCGATCCTTTCCTTGACCGATTTCCTGGTGTCTTTCAGGCGTCTGAGCGTCTGCGAGTGGAGGTCGTGTCGCTGTCGCTGCAGCCGGGGTCCAGAGTGTCCCGGGACGCCTCGGTGGTGCGGCTCTTCGTGGAGTACTCTCTGTTGGACGTGGGCACGGTGGAGACGCCAGTGTCGCTGCCCAAACCTCCACCAGGCCACAGCGTCAACTTCAACCACAGCAAAGGTACAGCGGGTGGAGCCATGACGACGGAGCAGTCTGAAGTGGAACGTTTCTGTTATTTTTATTTTTAATCTGCTCTTTTTGCATCCTTTTCAAACATATAACTATTTTTTTTCTTTCGTTCTTTTTTTCTCCGTATTTTATTTTACAAAAACAAAACAACACAACAACAGAAGGGAAACAAAAACAATTAAAAAACATTACTTTAAAATCACTATTCAATTTAAAAGTAGTTGAACGTTATTTTTAGGTTTTAATCTGCTCTTTTTGCTTCCTTTTCATATAAATATATATATTTTTAATTATAATTGATATACTTTCCTATATATACTATATTATCAACAGATGTCTTTTTTATTAATTTTTTTATTTCTTTGGCTATTTTTTTTTATTAGAACATCGATCCACAAAAACAACACAACAACAGAAGGAAAAAATAAATAAATAAATAAATAAAACACATGAAAAAACCCACTAAGAACGAGCTGGACCAGGTGGAACATAAGACAATAAAGGAGTAAAAGTAGAAAATAAGGGAGTAGCGTCAGAAAAAATACATTTAAAAAAAAATAGAAATAAGCATGTTAAGTTCTGAATAATTGTCCCATTTTGTCCATTTTTTTAAAATTTATTTGTCTTATTTTTAAGTTGAGTCTTGAGGCTTTTTCTTTTCTTTCTTTATGAACCAAAAAATACTTTATTTCTTTGGTTGAAATTGATCCAATAACCCTACTAACCGAGCCAAACTCATCAAAACAACTGAGATCATGGAGTTGTTTGCCTGAGTCAAACCGTTTGTTCATCTGGATTATAATGTTTGAGTTCAAATTCTCTTTTTTTTTCAGTTTTTTTAAAAATTATTTGTTTTATTTATGGCAGAAATGACAGTAAAGTAATTAGCACGAACGAGAACGAGAGCGCTTTTTAAAAAACCATCTTGCGCAGCGTCTCGTGAAGAGAAGCCGAGTTGCCGTTTTCGGGCCGTTGCCGTTGGTCCCACGTTCTCACCGTTCTTCTGTTCCAGTGATTCCGGTGGACGCAGAGGAACACGGCGAGAGGAGGCGTCTGCTCAGGAGTGTCCTCCAGGGAAAGAGTCCTCAGATGGAAACGTAAGGATCTTCTGTTTGCGGTTCGGTTCGAGTTCCCGTCTGATTCCAAAGTATTTTACCTCCGACGCATAAAAGTTTAATGCGTTGCTTGTGGACTCGGCAGGAATTGATTTGGATTTTTTGCAGCGGTGTGAATAAAATCCCGGAAAAAGCGACCCCGGAACCACAAAAATAGTCAAACAAAAACGAGTGCACATATATTTAAAATCAATAACGCTTTAAAACATTAATTTAAGGAGTGCTTTTGTGCTTTTTCCTGCAGCATAGTTCTGATCTACGACACGCGTGGACCATTATGTTGTGTTTTGGACCTTTTTAAACTGAAATATTGATCTAAAATGTGCTGTTTTGTGCCCGTTCTTTACGCCACGTCGCTTTAGCAGAGCTGCAGATCATGATAACCAACAGCATTTGTTTTCATTTGTGTCAAACGGAATCCCACGCGAGTTTGTTGTAATAGATTTAACTGGGGGTCGTCATTTCTGGGTCTATTGTTGTGCAGAATCAGGCCCTCCAAGTGATTTAATCGCCATTCTTCCAAAATATTAAAACCAAACAAAAATCTTGTTTACTGGTTTAAGTTCTGGTTAGCACTAGTGTAGACCTGGTTTGGTCTTGGTTCAGTCCTGGTTTAGTTCTGGGTTAGCCCTAGTGTAGACCGGTTTTGGTCTTGGTTCAGTCCTGGTTTAGTTCTGGGTTAGCACTAGTGTAGACCTGGTTTGGCCTTGGTTCAGTCCTGGTTTAGTTCTGGGTTAGCACTAGTGTAAACCTGGTTTGGTCTTGGTTCAGTCCTGGTTTAGTTCTGGGTTAGCACTAGTGTAGACCTGGTTTGGTCTTGGTTCAGTCCTGGTTTAATTCTGTGGGTTCACTAGTTTAGATTCTGTTTAGTCCTGGCTCAGACCTGGTTGGTCCTAGTGTAGTTCTAGTCTAGTTTCTAGTTTAGTTCTGGTTCAGTTCTGGAGGGGCAGTGTGTGTTCTCTCAGGGATTATTGTATCGCATTCGCTCAATATTAAAAAGGGTGTTATATTTTGACATATTTGTTTTGGTGCGCCCCAAATGACCGTTACAGGGGCGCGTTGTGCCCTCGGGAAATGAAGTGGACTATCACTGCGCTCGAGTGAAGAAAGCTCCAGGTTTGAACAAACACTGATCATATGAAGAACAGCTCAGAGCCAATTCAGGAAGGAAGGAAAACCGACCACACCCACTTCTCATAAACACAACTTCTCACTGTTGTTTTACCCACCGCAGCCAAAGAGAGTCAGGGCCGTTTCCATCTGCTTCACCTCTCTGGAGAAGCTGTTTGCACCAGTGACGGTTGAACCTGACACGTGTGGATGTGCTCACGGCGTTAGAGCCGCTGCTCCAATGTGAAATAGAAATAAGAATTTGACGAAAACTAAAATGATCTTAGTTGCAGCACATTGATTAAACACTAAAGTTTAGATGATAAGAAAGTTTGGTCGGTTCATAAACATGGAAAGAGTATGAATCAAAGGCAAATCTCTGTCCTAGATCCGGTTCACCGTGGTTTTCTCTGTCCGTAGGATCCCGGTTCACGGTGGTTTCTCTGTCCGTAGGATCCGGTTCACGTGGTTTCTCTGTCCGTAGGATCCGGTTCAGCGGTGGTTTCTCTGTCCGTAGGATCCGGTTCACGGTGGTTTCTCTGTCCGTAGGAATCCGGTTCATCGGTGGTTTCTCTGTCGTAGATCCGGTTCACGGTGGTTTCTCTTTGTCCGTAGGATCGGTTCAGGTGGTTTCTCTGTCCGTAGGATCCGGTTCACGGTGGTTTCTCTGTCGTAGGATTCCGGTTCACGGTGGTTTCTCTGTCCGTAGGATCCGGTTCACGGTGGTTTCTCTGTCCGTAGGATCGGTCACGTGGTTTCTCTGTCCTGGATCCGGTTCACGTGGTGAGCGAGCTTTGGAGGAGGAGGAGCAGGAGCGGGAGTTGAGGACGTGGGCCTGGCTTTTCTGCGACTCCCCGAGATCCTCCAGAACCAGCGCGGACCTGAACGAAGGCCTCTCCACAGGTCAGAACACGCCCAGAACATGCCTAGAACACGCGCCAGAACACACCCAGAACAGGCCCAGAACACGCCCAGAACACAGGGAGAACACGCCCAGAACACGCCCAGAACATGCCCAGAACACGCCAAGAAACACACCAGAGCACACCCAGAACACTCCCAGAACACGCACCAGAACACGCCCAAAACACGCCCAGAACACGCCCAGAACATGCCCAGAACACGCCCAGAACACACCCAGAACACCACCCAGAACACTCCCAGACCCTGCCCAGAACTCGCCAGAATTCGCCCAGAACTGCCCAGAACATGCCCAGAACATGCCCCAGAACATGGCCCCAGAACTCGCCACAGCAACTCGCCCAGAAACTCGCCCAGAACTCGCCAGAACACGACCAGACGAACGCCCAGAATACGCCCCTGAACACGCCAGAACACGCCCAGAACACACCCAGAACATGCCCAGTACATGCCAGTACGTGCCCAGTACATGCCAGAACACGCCCAAAACACGCCCAAAAACACACCCAGAACACGCCCAGAATATGCCCTGAACACGGCCAGAATACAGGGGGAACAGCCCAGAACACGCCCAGAACACGCCAGAAGCACAGAACACGCCCAGAACACGCCCAGAACACGCCCCAGAACACGCCCCAGAACACGCCCCAGAACACGCCCAGAACACGCCCAGAACACACCCAGAACAACCCAGAACACACCCAGAACAACCAGAACTCGCCCAGAACACACCCAGAACTTGCCCCAGAACTCACCCAGAAGCCCAAACACGCCCTAACACGCCCAGAACACGCCGCCCAGAACACGCCCTGAACACGCCCTGAACACGCGCCATGAACACGCCCAGAACACGCCCTGAACACGCCCTGTAACACGCCCTGAACACGCCCAGACACGCCCCACTGAACACGCGCCAGAAACACGCCCAGAACACGCCCAGAACACGCCCAGAACACGCCCAGAACACGATAAAGGGTCGTCTCTTCTCTTCTCTATATAAAACCGATCCTAATTAGACTTTGGTTTGGTTGTTTCCAGTGTTTGACGCAGAGGATCAGAGCGAGGTGATGGGCATCCTCTCTGTGTCTGTGGAGGCGCTGTCCACACTGCAGGCCATCATGGAGGACACACAACTGGACTGAGACACACACTGGACTGAGACTCACACCTGACTGAGACACACCACACTGAGACACACACTGAGACGCCACAACTGACTGAGACACACACCTGGACTGAGACCACAACACTGAGACACACCACTGAGACGCACAACTGAAGAACCACAACTGGACTGAGAACACACAACTGACGGACCCACATGAGACGCACAAACTGTGACCGCACTACCCGCGCGCGCAGCACTGACCCAAGAAGGTCCAGGCGTTCGATTCCCGGTCGGTGCAGGGCCTCTCTGTGTGCGGAGTTTGCATGTTCTTCCCGTGTCTGCGTCGGTTTCCCCGCCCACTAAAAACATGTGTATGAATGAGTGTTGTGAGAGTGTGGATGAAAAGTAGTTTCCACGTATGTCCATTGGCGTGTCCCGACCAAATAATCACGTGCCGTTTTGTTTCTTTGTTGACTAAATGTATTGAGGAAAATATATTCGACAAATATAAAACTAAATATAAATACTAAACTGTCCTGAAATGGGTGAAATCATGTGTTGTCATATTTTACCCTCAAATAAGACGTTTAGAGTTTTATTGTCAAACGAATATTTTTATATCGATTTATTTTGAGTGTGTGGTCATATTTATTGTCTTGTTTTTATACCTGATTTGTGTTTCCGTTTCTGAAGTGAATGTGGCCCTAAATGTAGATAAGAGCGGTATTTATTTAGATTATATTTTATATCGATTTGTTGATCAGTTTGTGATATTTGACACACACAAGAAGAACAGACCCACTTGAAATGGTTCTCAGACTTTTTTGTCTTGTCGTTTTTACAGCGTGGTCTTGTATTTCGTTTGAATAAAGTGTTTTTTGTACCTTCTAAAATCCTTTTTTTTTATATATAAAGCACAAAACATGGAACAAAACGCAGAACACAAAAGGAGCGTTCTCTACAGGAGCGTTCTCAGAGTCGATGCGCAGGAGCGTTCTCAGAGTCGATGCGCAGGAGCGTTCTCAGAGTCGATGCGCAGGAGCGTTCTCAGAGTCGATGCGCAGGAGCGTTCTCAGAGTCGATGCGCAGGAGCGTTCTCAGAGTCGATGCGCAGGTTGAGAAGCACAACTGAATCTTCTTCTACACGTTCAGTACGGAACTGTTTGGTTTGGTCAAATATTGTATCATCATCAACTGAGA
The DNA here is from genome assembly GCA_015082035.1 of Chaenogobius annularis. Taxonomy (NCBI): domain Eukaryota; kingdom Metazoa; phylum Chordata; class Actinopteri; order Gobiiformes; family Gobiidae; genus Chaenogobius; species Chaenogobius annularis. The sequence goes on along the minus strand of BJKM01000227.1, from coordinate 86,616 downwards.
CGCCGCAGATTGTTTCTGATGGTCTGATGTATTGGGCCGATGGTTCCAAGTGCAAAGTGAACAACAGGGGGGACCAAGCACAGCCCTGTGTCACCCCTTGCTCCAAAGTGACCGTTCATTTTAAGTCCTGATGTTGGGCCATCGTCAAGAACCTCAGTATGTTTTATTATTAAATCATCTATTTTAAATTTTGTTATAACTTTGAATTTTACAAGATTTACTTTTTTTTATGTGAGAGATTATGAAACACACTTGAAGGCAAAATCCAGATTTTTAATTAGATTATTTTACACAGATATATTACACACTTCAACACAAATTATACTTTTCAGGGGAAATAAATATCAAATTGACGTTAGAAAACTGTATTTACCTTCCTTTGTTTGTGTCACGTTTACTTTAACATTGCAGTTCATTTGGGGTTTTATGGAATCAGATTATGGACTAAAAGAAGACGCATGCATCGGTTTTAGAATGATGACAAATCAGGATCGCTGCCATGGTGATTAACAACACAACATTACATCATATGACTTCACTTCCCTTTATTTGTGTCCCCAATTTAAGCATTTCAAACCGTAATAGCTGCAGGAATGCGAGAGTTAAAAGAGTTCTCATAACTGTCACTGTGGGGAACCGGAACCTCGACCCAGAAGGAACCAAACAGAACTCGTTGTGAAAGAGATGAGCGTCATTGGATACGAAACAAACAAATAACAACATACTGTTCCTCCTTTTGTATAATCTTCTCATTTTTCCTCGTCTCTGCCTGACAGCACAGCACCGCCGGCCAATCAGAGCACCGGACTGGACTTGACACCCGGGCCTATTTGCCATGCCGGGTGCGGGGCGGGGGGGATGCGGGGGGGCTGTCAGATGTCAGGTCCGGGCGCTGGACCTCGTTTAGCGGCGGAGATGAGTGCGTGTTGGTGGCCGACGGGCCCCTGGGGGGGGATGGGGATGGGGGGGGGGGTTGGCGTCAGCTGCTTCCAGGCGTGGCAGTGCGCGCGGATCACTGGGCTGTGGCGGGTCGGCATCACGGCACTTCTGAGACTTTGACCTCACCGCTCACGTCGAACGGGGCCGTGGGAGAAATGCGTGGACGCTGGAGACGCGGGCGATGCCAAGTGGGGGGCGGGGATGCGGGTGAGGTCACGGCGTGTACGCTTGACTGATGTGGAGCCAGCCAATCAAATGACAAGGTACTGTGTAGGGTCCGGGCAAGACCTGACCGAGGCAGGGCCGGGCAAGACCGAGGCAGGGCCGGGAAAGACCGAGGCAGGGCCGGGCAAGACCGAGGCAGGGCCGGGAAAGACCGAGGCAGGGCCGGGCAAGACCGAGGCAGGACCGGGCAAGACCATGATCTCAGTATTATTTTAACAATATTGAGACGCATTATGTCAATTCAAAAGCAATGTGTCTTTTGAGGTTTGATTATCACAAAAGCTCAGAAATTAGCCTGAATTTAGTCTTGGTTTTGGCCTGATTTAGCCTTGATTTAGTCCAGGGCAATTCAACATAAGGCCTGGGGGCTAAATCAGGCCCTCCAAGCGATTTAATCCGGCCCACACCCCGTCTTCCAACTATTTAAAAAAAGAATAATAATCTTGGTTATTGGTTTAATTTTGGTCTTGGTTTAGTCCTTATTTAATTGGTTCAGACCTGGTTCAGACCTGGTTCAGACCTGGTTCAGACCTGGTTCAGACCTGGTTCAGACCTGGTTCAGACCTGGTTCAGACCAGTCCTGTGTGGGGAGTGTGTTGGGGATATTCGACCCAAAATGTTGTTACAGCGTCGCGTTGGGCACCTCCGGCCCAGCCAACTTTTGTCCGTAATCAGCTCTTTTTGTAGCATTTTTTCAATAAACAATATTCAGATTGATCATATCGTCCGGTGTGACTGGAAGTAACAGTAAAATGGAAATCTAACCTAAAACAAAATGCTCCTTCTTCTTTCCGTGTTCTTGCTCAGCTCTTGCGTCGGTGGAAAGACACGGAATGGAAGCAATACCAATGAATGGCCTTCTCGATTCGACTGGACGCTACAATGCTAATAGCGCTCGATGCTAACCAATGCTAATACTGATCTGCACGCACCTGATGACCACGCCGCGTTTTTAGACGGGTAATGCAGGTATTTTTAATCTGACTGCGTTTTTATGTAGGATTCTGTTCATACATCCCTTTTTTTTTTATCTGAAATGTATTTATTTTTGCTGCACTTTTCACGGTAAATCTGGGTTTATTCTTCTATCTGGAAGTGGTCAAGCCCCCTATTTGCCAACAGGTGGCGCCAGATAGCAGGTGATGAATGCAAAACCTATCGTGCCGCTCCCAGTGGTCCCGTTTTATCTTACAATGCAGATGAGATTATATAAAAATGGGTGCAAATGTGTGTAAAATGCTATGCTACATTATAATTCAGAAGCTTTTTGCTTAAAGTGACGTATGACGGGATTTAAACATTTTCTGATTTTGACTTTATTTGGTGTATTTATACTTAGCAATTATAGTTTTACACCAATCAAGCAGGTACTTGTGGAGAAAACGTACCAAAACAAATGTAGAAAATGACAGGAAGTGACATCACACCAGGGACACTCATTCCTGTCAAAATAAAGTCACTCTCCTATAGTTTTATTTGTCAAATTAAAAAAATAGTGACATTAGATGAGTTTTGGCCCAGTGTTTGCTGGGTAATTTCCTAGTGTGATGTCATCAATTACAAACAGGAAGCGACATTATAAAAAATGTGCTATTCTGTGATAACATTTTTATAATTTTGAGCAAAATTCCAAATATATTTATCTTAACTGCATTTTGTCGAAAAAGATTCAGTTGTTTCATCTGGACTCTGTTTTAGAAAAAACAAAACGTTTCAACTCTCTCCAAGAGTCATTCTCAATCCAAGAGTCATTCTCAATCAGAGAAACAAGTCTGAGAACTCTTGTTTATATCCTACTCAGTGAGAGCCCTGCCCACAGGGCGGGACCTCCTGCTAATGGCCCATTGAAACTGGGATGGGCCTATTGTTCTATTGTTTCCCTGCCTCACCTTGAGTGCCCGTTTAGCATTAGAATGCCCAGGGCGTCTCCAGGGTTTCAGCAGACCATTATAAACAAAGGGAAGGTTGAATCTTAAACCTTCATTACGATTTAAGGAAGGATTCTCTTTTTTAACAAGATGGCCTCCTTAACTCCTCCTTAACTCTCTTAATCCTCTTAAACTCTCTAACTACACTTAACCCTCCTTAACTCCTCCTTAACCCCTCCTTAACTCCTCCTTAACTCCTCCTTAAACTCCTCCTTACTCCTCTTTCAAACCATCTTTTCTCCTGCTCAGAATCTCCACCTCACTGTCTTCAATAGAGTGGTTTGTGGCTTTGAGATGAAGATGCACCGCGCTCTGTGGTCCTGAACTTGAGTGTCTTCTGTGCTGATAAAGCCTCTTGTGAAGTGGCTGTTTAGTCTCCTCCTATGTGGCGCTCTTTACAACTTTCTTCACTGCATTGGATAGAATACACTACATTGCTCTGTTTTTTGTGTCGGCATCTTGTCCTTAGGGTGAACCAGTTTTTGTTCTTAACGTGTTCCTGTGTTTGAAATAAACAGGGACTTCGTGTTGTCTAAAAAATTCGTTGCAGTTTTTCTGACAGTCCTGAGACATAAGGGATAGAGACACCCCTTCTTCTTGGTTCTGTTTCCCTTTTGTCCCTTTTGTCCTGCTTATTGGTTCTCTTCACTTTGGTTCAGAGCCCAAGTCGGGTATCCACAAGCTGAGAGAGCATTCCGGACGTGTGTTTCCTCTTTCCTCTTGCCCTCTGAGCTGGTGGGCACCTCTTGTGCTCTGTGTCATTTGTGTTCTGATCATCCAGTGGCGCTGCTCAGTGTTGGACTGTCTGTCCCGTAGAGCCAGATGTATGGTTCAGTCTCGAAAGATGTGGTGAGCTGATAACATTCTGATCCTGTGTGTGGGTTTCCTACATACTTCTATCTGGAGCTTCACGTCTTCTCCTCTGATAGTGGAACAATCATTAACTGCATTTTAGTTCAATGAGTCGTTCCGACCTGTAGGGGGCACTTTCATTACAGTTGCTCTGCCGTAAACCTATTCAAGGGTAAGATGTAATATTTTTGTTTTAAATTGGCAATTGCTATGGCGACGGGCCTGATTTTTCATCATTCTGAAACGCGTGAATAGTTGCTGAAGCGTGGGCCTGGCACAGCTCACCGCAGTACTTTGTAATCATCTCGTTTTACTCGGCGACACAGTGCAGCAGCAACAACATATGTCCACATGTTTGAGTCAACAGGATTATGGGTCTCGGTCAGTCTTAATTACTCCCGCCGTCGTGACCAAAAATATCACAAGAACACAAAGGTCGCCCAGATACTTAGTTTTCTTTTAAAATCAAAATTATTATTTATATTTTAAGTTGTGGTGACCCATGTTTAATCTCTGATAAATTGTTACGCTCACCAGACATTTTATTTAATTAATTTAATGTATTTAATGTATTTAATGTATTTAATGTATTTAATTTATTTTATTTATTTTATTTATTTTATTTATTTTATTTATTTTATTTATTTTATTTATTTTATTTATTTTATTTATTGCATTATTATTTTATTTAATGTATTTAAAAGTTTACTGCCTTTAGTCAATCAGCCGTCTCTCTTTCGCTCTCCTTTTATTTTTATTATTATTATTATTATTATTTATGATTATAGCGTAAAACACATACTTTGAAGATGCAAAGTAGTTTCAAATACACTGTTTCCTTCGCGTGAACTCCTGAGTGGTCGTGGTCTTCTGAGTGGTCGTCTGGAGCAGATGCGTGTTCAGATCCTGGAGATACCGCTCTCCGCTCTCACTGGAACGTCGCTAATCTTCGCATGCGTGTTTTTTTTGCCGCTTGCACACATTTTAGAACGGCATTTAACTCCTCTCTCTGGGGCGGGGGGACAAAATGGACTCATTTACAAGAATACATATGTGTTTTTTGCTCCATAAACACATAAATACAGCTGAAGTCACCGTCAGAAAGCATCCCGATCGTAGCATTAGCTCTGTGTTAGCATTAGCGCTGCCTTTTTAGCGCGCGGCCCTTTTCCGCACCGCCTCCTCATCGCCCTTTGTTTGCATAATACGACGCGGCCACTCCTCAGTCTCCCCCTGTCAGCGCGGCCCCTGTGCGTCCATCCGTGCCCCCTTTTCAGATCCGAACTGTCAAACACATGATAGCCCCCCAACCCTCACCCCCAACCCTCACCCCTCCTCGTGAGACCGCTCATATTTTATTATAAGCAGATTTCCCCTGTCCGCGCCTGTCTGCGGCTTCTTTTATTCAGTGTTATTTAAATGAGTGACGCTGGGGGGCTGCGGGGAGGTTGTGCGGGGGAGGTTGTGCCGGGAGGGCGGGCAAATAGAGGGGGTGGGGTGGGGTCAGCGGCTCTGGGTCCTGTTACCGGGCGCCGACGTGTCAGAAGTGTCAAATGTGCTGTGAGAGGGAAATATCCGAGCGGTGATTTGAATATCCTGTGAAAGGCGTGATCTGGGCGCACACAAAGAGCTGGTGATCGCAGAGGAAACATTAATCATTCACTCACCACGGCGACGGGTCGTTTTTGATGCGGAATTGACCTTTGCAACCGCATCGAAGGGGAATGGATCGACGAAGAATACGTATGTTTGCACTTTAAAGAAGAAGAAGCCTCAATCCAGCGATACATTTTGCAAATAAAGTGAAATAAAATCTTTTCTAAATGTACAATATCATAAAAACAAAACAAACTCATGCCACAAATAAATAACACAATGAAAAGTAGGCGTTAATAATGAGTCATAAAAGTCACTGATTCAACTCTCTCAAATCTCACAAAGGAATAATTAAAAAAAAAATTGAAATAAAATACTAAATGTGCAAGAAAAAATATGTATTAATCCTGAAAATATATTGTTCCAGTCAGATATTGTTTATGGGATTATGAGGCCTCCGTACGACAGTTCAAAAAGCACTCTCGACACGTAAACACTGAGCACGTTTGATTTACTTCTTGGACAAATAAAGCTTCACATTTCGTATTCAAATATGTTCTGAAATCTCAAAACAAAAGCTGCTTGAACGTCCTGCCACTTTCACAAACGGTCTTTTCTCGGCGATGCGCTGTAGATGTTTGCTTCGGCAGTAGGGGGCGCTTGGCTGTCGCGGAGCTGGAGCCCTGGAAAGGCCTGAACATGTTTTCACTCTTCAGATTTATAGACACAGTAATTAGATTTTTTTATTACAAAACAATTAAATTACAAAAACGTGAAATATAAAAAATGTGCTTCTTTCTCCGTATCTGTCATGTTTGTTACAGTGCGGGATAATCACAATAATCATGAGCTCCATTACTACCATTTGGCTCTGAAACGCTGCAAAGCAAATACACGCGTTTGATTGGATAATATTTTGTGACGCCCAAAATCACCGCAGCGGTTGCGACAAAAATAATTTTAAGAATAGTAATAATGGTAATGATTTTAGAAGCAACATTCAATGGTTTTGCTTTAATCTGTGGTCCAGAAATAAATCACCAAAATGTAAAAAAAAACAAAAACAATAAACTGTTTTGATCACATTCACTTTATTTATTTTAATTCATAAAAATAGGCAAAAACTTGAGGAATTGTAATGGCAAATTGAAGAAAATGAACGATTTCACTGTCGTTCAGTCGTGTTCTCAATCGACCTGAATATTCAATAACTATAACAATAACTGTAAAACCAAAACTGTGATGTCACGACATCCCATCACAAGTTCGATTCACTTTAGTTTGTCGTTACAGCGCTTTTCTGAACTGCCGTGCCTTTTTCTAATGCTGCTCTTTTTGCTTATGTCATCAAACCAAAGAGAGATTCAGCTCAGTTTCCGTCCAGACGAGCGCGAAGGACGATCTGACGGACGGGACGAGGGTCTGTTTAACCTGCGCTGACCTTCGCCCCGCTCGCTCACGGAACACACACACTTCTTGCGTTTTCTGACATGCATACATTTTGCTGCGGCGTGTCCAAGTATCGCCCCCTGTGGTTGTTAATATTTCATTACGACAAGGGTTGAATAAAACCCTTCGAGGACTCTTATCGACTCGCATCGATCCGGTTTCTCCAGCATCTCTCGCTCGGACTAACCACACCGAAAGTGGGATTGAAGTACGAACCAAACCCACACGTACACAACAGTGTGTGGCAAGTAACAACTCCAATCAAACAATAAAACCCAAGAAGGAGCTCAAAGCAACCGAAATATGGAGCCAACCAAACTCATTCATCAAGCGGTGTTCATCTGTAAGCTAGAATTATTAGCAACATTAGCACAACGCTGCCTTTGTAACTGCAGGGGCTCAGCGGCGGCACAGGGGCAGCTTCACAGACGGCAGGGGGCAGTAGAGAGCAACGTAAGAAAAAATAACCCGAGAACTATCAATATTTTAACTGTCGAATGTAAAACGTTCTCAATTTGAAGAATGGCTGAAAGAATAAAGAAGTCAATAAGGCTGAAACATGCATCTGCCCCTGCATCTGCGTCTGCATCTGCGTCTGCATCTGCGTCTGCATCTGCGTCTGCATCTGCGTCTGCATCGCGTCTGCGTCTGCGTCTTGCGTCTGCACCTGCGTCTGCACCTGCACCTGCGTCTGCATCTGCCCCTGCGTCTGCACCTGCATCTGCACCTGCCCTGCGTCTGCACCTGCGTCTGCCCCTGCACCTGCATCTGCACCTGCCCCTGCGTCTGCACCTGCCCCTGCATCTGCGTCTGCCCCTGCGTCTGCCCCTGCCTGCGTCTGCACCTGCGTCTGCACCTGCACCTGCTTCTGCATCTGCCCTGCGTCTGCATCTGCATCTGCACTGCCCCTGCGTCTGCACCTGCGTCTGCCCCTGCACCTGCATCTGCACCTGCCCCTGCCCCTGCGTCTGCACCTGCCCCTGCGTCTGCACCTGCATCTGCGTCTGCCCTGCGTCTGCCCCTGCGCTGCCCCTGCGTCTGCACCTGCGTCTGCACCTGCGTCTGCACCTGCCCCTGCGTCTGCACCTGCGTCTGCACCTGCGTCTGCACCTGCGTCTGCACCTGCGTCTGCACCTGCGTCTGCCCCTCACCTGGTCTGCACCTGCACCTGCGTCTGCACCTGCAGTCTAGCGTCTGCCCCTGCGTCTGCCCTGCGTCTGCCCCTGCGTCTGCACCTGCGTCTGCACCTGCGTTGCGTCTTCACCTGCCGTCGGCACCTGCCCTGCGTCTGCACCTGCACCTGCCCTGCACCTGCCCTGCCCTGCACCTGCGTCTGCACCTGCGTCTGCCCTCACCTGCGTCTGCACCTGCGCTTGCACCTGCGTCTGCACCTGCGTCTGCCCCTCACCTGCTCTGCACCTGCGTCTGCCCCTGCGTCTGCACCTGCGTCTGCGTCTGCACCTACGTCTGCGTCTGCCCCTGCGTCTGCACCTGCGTCTGCCCCTCACCTGTGTCTGCACCTGCGTCTGTTACCTGCGTCTGCGTCTGCCCCTACCTGTAGAGCCTGATTAAACTATGACTGAAACCAGAAGCCACGGCTGGGCTAAAAACGTGCACAATCCTCCGTTTCTGTCATGTGGTTTTTGCTTTTAGATTTCATTGGACCTGATTTAAACATCTTAAATCCTGGTCAATGAAGTGGAAGTGTGGAGACTAAAGCAGGTTCTGTGGCGGCTGCAGCAGGTCCAACGAGTCCAGACGTCACAGTCTGATCACACCACAAAGAAACGGTCTTTCACTCATAACTCTTTCTACCAGAATGAAACTAACCTGGTTCAACCGGACTGTTCTGGAGTAGTCGTAGTTCTGGAGTATGTCGTAGTTCTGGAGTATGTCGTAGTTCTGGAGTATGTCGTAGTTTCTGAAGTATGTCGTAGTTCTGAAGTATGTCGGTAGCTTCTGAAGTATGTCGTAGTTCTGAAGTATGTCGTAGTTCTGGAGTATGTCGTAGTTCTGGAGTATTCGTAGTTCTGGATGTATGTCGTAGTTCTGGAGTATGTCGTAGTTCTGGAAGTATGTCGTAGTTCTGGAGTTATGTCGTAGTTCTGGAGTATGTCGTAGTTCTGGAGTATGTCATTTAGAGTGGAATGGAGGTTAATGACGTTAACCTTTTACATTAGTAAGTGCTAAACTTTAGAGAGGACACACAGGGACATGAGGAGGCGGGGCTGTTATAAAGACGCTTTACCTTGACCTTTACCTTGACCTTGACCTTTACCGTGACCTTGACCGTGACCTTTGTCCTTGACCAGCATGTACTCAATTACTATTGTAGTAATGACAAACCCAGATTCTTCTTCATGGATCAAAGTATTTGAAAACATAATTTGACCCTTTGGTTTGTTTAGACCAGAGAAAAGACTTTGATATAGTCGCTGTTCGGATGATTACATTGTGTGTATTTTACACTAAGCATAAAAGTGCTTTAGCAAAGAAATACTGCGCTTTATTGATTATCGCATGTATTTATCGTATTGTTTATCGCGGGGTCCATCATGATCCCGACGCCAGACGTTTGTGCTGGTCAATGTTGATCGTCGATACCAAGAAGACGCTTCAAAACAACCCTTCGAACACGAGAAACGCTCCTTTTCGCTTCCCGCTGAAGTGAACGCTGGATGGTTCATGTGCTTCTGCTGCAGGAGCTTCAGCGGGATGAAGCCTTGACCTTTACACTGGGGTCAAAAGAGACACTTGATGACATCACATTCCCAGTCGATCTTTTTAATCCAGTTTGTTGACAAAAGACAGTGTAAGCAAATGAAACGTTCCGTACATCAATCAAGGCCCAAAGTGCTTTACGTTTAAACTCCTCCCCTTCCTGCCCCCGCCCATAACCACACTTATTTTTGTGCTTGTTTTGTTGCGTTGGTTTGGCGTAATTGCTAAGTTTGGTCCCAGTGAAGGCGCCATCTGCTGCGCTGCGTTTGTGCTGCCGCCGAGTTTAGCGCGCATTAAGACCCTCAGGCGGTCCGACCTGCGCTGCTCGCGGTTAAGTCAGCGGAGACGGGGCTAATGGAGCGCGCGCACTGCAAACCCCCGGGGGGAGGCAGCAAAGGATTATGGGACGGAAAGAGCAGAGTGACACTTTCGGAGCCGTGAGGGGTCTGTCAAGAGGTGGTCCCATTATTTACTGTGTCGCCATGGACAAGTCAGTCAATTTAGATGGAATTTACGCAGATGCACATTTAAAGCTTTAACAATATTACTCTTCAAATATACACACATAGTCATGCAGTACTACAAAGTATTTGGCTTAACATTTGATTAAACTAATGATTATTGGCGATCTTTATTGGTTTGAACATCAGAGTCACTTCTCCACGGCCGTGAGGACCAGAGGAGCAGAGTTTATGCCCCCTTTATTTTTACAAGGATTTAAAAAATGGGAAACAGTTTCTCTTTGAAGCAGCAGCCGGTGAAGGAGTAGATGAGATCTGCAGAATCAGCGTCATAAAAGGAGACCAGACCCTCGTCATAGTCCACAAACACACCGACCTTCTGAGGAGGACACTTCAGAGACAGAGCGACTGGAGGATCAGAACAGGCCTCGTACTCCAAGATGTTTCTCATATAAAGGCACCAGTATCCATATTTACTAGTCAGAGACTTAATGTTCTTTCTTTCTACACAATCGTTGGCCACTCCTAAATACCAAAACGTCTTTCCTTTGACTTGAACCTCGAAGTAGAACCGGCCTGAAGAAAAACTCTGCTTTGTTAAAATATTGAAACAAGAAAATCTCTGAGGACTGTCAGTGTAGGACCTCTGATCCGTGTCATGAACCTGCTTCAAATCTCTGGACACAAGACAGATTGAACATGAGCTGAGTCTGGATCCAGAGTGAGGTCCACAGCAAACTGTTTGTATGTCTTCAGTTTGGCCTTAGACACCTTCTTACTTCTCTTCCAGTGCACAAGTCTCCTTTAGACTCTCCTCCAGCTCACAGATCTCCTGCTGCAGCTGTAGGACCAGGGCTTCAGCCTGTTTCTGGGTCTGTCTCTGTCTCTCCTGGAGCTCTCGTCTGAAGCGCTCTCGGCTCCTCTGAACAGACTCTATCAGAGCGCTGAAGGTCTGCAGCCCTGTGGCCGTCTCTGTGTCGGCTGCTCTCTGACTGAGCTGCACTGAGCTCTGGACCTCCTGGATCTTCAGCCTCCTCTGCTCCACCATGTTCCTGCTCTGCTCCTGAGTGTGCTGCAGCGAGGCCTTTCTCCGCTCGAACTCTTCCTTCAGAGACACAAACTTATGAGACTGGTGCTCTAAAGCAGTGCACATGGTACAGACGCAGCTGTGGTCGGTGCTGCAGAAGAGCTCCAGAGGTTTCTGGTGTTGGGGACACATCCTCTCCTCTATGTTCTCCACAGGCTGGGTCAGCTGGTGGCTCCTCAGCCTGGGCACGCTCAGATGAGGCTGAAGGTGCGTCTCACAGTACGAGGACAGACAGACCAGGCAGGACTTCAGAGCCTTCAGTTTGGGACTGGTGCAGTAATCACAGGACACTTCTCCAGGTCTGGACTCTGGTTCAGACCTACTTCCTGCTTCCTGTTTGAACTGAGAGACCATCTCTGAGAAGAGCGTGTTCACTTTGAGCTCTGGTTTGATGTGGAACAGCTCTTTACACAGAGGGCACCTGCAGGGGGCGCTGGTGTCCCAGTGCTGGGAGAGGCAGCGTTTGCAGAAGTTGTGTCCACATGGAGTGGACACTGGTTCAGTGAAGAGATCCAGACAGATGGAGCACAGGAACTGGTCCTCAGAGCTCAGAGCCGCCATTCTGACCCTGAGGACAGAGACATGTTGTGGGTGAAAAGAGTGAGTGATTGATATGAAGCTGCTGATTGGGTGAAGTCCTCACAGGTGATACACAGAAGGTGCAGTGTGAACCGTGGGTCCATCACGAGGCTCCACTTGAGACTCTGTTTGGAGATGGTTTGAGCTGAGCCAGACGAGCAGGACCAGCCGGGCCTACTAAATTCAACATGCTTTAATGGACTAAACTGGGCCTTTGGGTGCTTCCTCTAACGTACTCACCCTCTGAAGGTCCCGACTCCGACTTGTGTGTCCAGGATGAGGGCTGTACTCACCACAGTTGGGGGTACTTGTGTGTCCAGGATGAGGGCTGTACTCACCACAGTCGGGGTCCTTGTGAGTCCATGATGAGGGCTGTACTCACCACAGTCGGGGCACTTGTGTATCCTGGATGAGGGCTGTACTCACCACAATCGGGGCACGTGTGTGTCCAGGATGAGGGCTGTACTCACCACAGTCGGGGTCCTTGTGAGTCCAGAGTGCTTTGGTCCTCTCTGAGCAGCTCGTGTGTCGACTAATGGCTGGTGCGTTTGAGGAAGTGTGTGAAGTCATTGAGTCACTTTCTGTTCCTCTCAAAGGAGTTAATTATTACAGGTTTTATTCTGATCCGAGCTCGTCCCTTTGGCCACGTCGCTCCTCCTGATGGAGCCTGTTGGAGTTCGCTCTGCTGCAGCTAAAGCCTTTATTCAACTTTAATAACTATGAACTTTACCAAATGAAAGTATTCACTACTAGTTAATAATACATCATTTGGTTTTATTGTTGCAAGCACCAACAACTGTGTCAAAAATTTATCACTTCATTTTTCCCTAAATATATATTCAAAATTATTATGAGCAAAAGCAGCTGGTTTAATGTCCATCATATTCCCTCACCTAATAAAAGAGAGAGAGCGGCAGAGCAATATTGGCAAGTCAAGTTTATTTGTAGAGCACAATTCGTACACAAAGGCAATTCAAAGTGCTTCACACAACAGGAAAAACATGCATTAAAATCACAAAGACGAGGCAGAAATCACAAAACCTTAATTTAAGGAAATTTAAAGGTGCCATTTTCAGGCTCCGTCAAATAGTTCAAGACATAAAAGAGAAGAGTGCAAAGAAAAGCATTTCAGTCACACGCACAGCCAAACAAAAGAGTTTTTAGTTTAGATTTGAACATTGCCAGAGCAGAACCTGTCTCACATCCTCAGGAAGAATGTTCCAGATTTAACTGCATAAAACTGAAACGCACATTCCCATGTTTAGTCCTGACTCTGGCACCAGCAGGAGGCCGGTCCATGTTTAGTCCTGACTCTGGCACCAGCAGGAGGCCGGATGTTTACATTGGCAGAAGGCCGGTCCATGTTTAGTCCTGACTCTGGCACCAGCAGGAGGCCGGTCCATGTTTAGTCCTGACTCTGGCTCCAGCAGGAGGCCGGTCCATGTTTAGTCCTGACTCTGGCACCAGCAGGAGGCCGGTCCATGTTTAGTCCTGACTCTGGCACCAGCAGGAGGCCGGTGCATGTTTAGTCCTGACTCTGGCACCAGCAGGAGGCTGGTCCATGTTTAGTCCTGACTCTGGCACCAGCAGGAGGCTGGTCCATGTTTAGTCCTGACTCTGGCACCAGCAGGAGGCCGGTCCATGTTTAGTCGTGACTCTGGCCAGCAGGAGGCCGGTCCATGTTTAGTCCTGACTCTGGGCACCAGCAGGAGGCTGGTCCATGTTTAGTCCTGACCTTAGTCCTGACTCTGGCACCAGCAGGAGGCTGGTCCATGTTTAGTCCTGACTCTGGGCACCAGCAGGAGGCTGGTCCCTGAGGTCCTCAGAGTCCGAGATGGTTCATATGGCACTAACATGTCCGAGATGTACTTTGGTGCTAGGCCATGGAGAGACTTGTATACAAGCAGAGCTGCTTTGAAGTCTATTATCTGAGCCACAGGGGGCAGTGCAGAGACCTGAGCACAGGACTAATGTGATCGTACTTCCTGGTTCTGGTCAGGACCCGGAGCAGCGGCGTTCTGGATGTACTGCAGCTGTTTTACAGCTCGTTTGGAGAGGCCAGTGAGCAGGCCGTTACAGTAGTCTAATCTACTAGAGACAAACGCATGGATAAGTCTCTCCAGGTCTGGTTTAGACACTATACTTTTGATTTTGGCAATGTTTTTTAGATGGTAAAAAGCTGCTGATGTGATTGATCTGACGTGGCTGTTAAAAGTTCAAAGTCTGAGTCCATTATTACCCCCAGATTTCTAACTTGATGTGTAGGTTTTAGAGCGAGACTCTGGAGGTGACTGTTAACACTTTCTCTTTGTTTCTGTGGGCCAAAGACGATGATTTCAGTCTTGTCTGAGTTCAGCTGGAGAAAGTTGTTTTGCATCCACACACTGATCTGTTGGATGCAGTGACAGAGTGAATCCACTGGTCCATATTCACCTGCCGTCAGTAGAAACATAGATCTGAGTGTCGTCTGCATAATTGTGATAGGACACATTCTCGCTGCGTATCAACTGACCTAACGGCAGCATGTAGAGGTTGAACAGAAGGGGTCCCAGGATTGACCCTTGGGGCACCCCACAGGTCAGGGCCATCCACAGGTCAGGGGCATCTGGTCTGAGACACACAGTTACCAATTTCAACAAAGTACTTCCTGTCTTCCAGATAGGACTTTAACCAGTTTAGAGCAGTGCCAGTGATGCCCACCCAGTCCTCTAGTCTCTGTAAGAGGGTCCCATGATCGACAGTGTCAAAAGCAGCACTCAGATCTAACAGAATTAAGACTGAGGCTTTACCCGCGTCAGTGTTCAGGTGGATGTCATTTGTCACCTTGACAACAGCAGTCTCAGTGCTGTGATGAGGTCTAAAACCTGACTGGAAAACATCAAATGAGTTGTTTATTAAGAGGAAATCAGTGAGCTGTTGGTAAAAACAACCTTTTCAAGGACTTTGCCCCAAAATGGCAGATTAGAGATGGGCCGGTAATTACTCAGTACTGCGGCATCAAGACTGCTCTTCTTTAGGAGAGGCTTTATGACCGCAGTTTTCAAAGACATTGGGAATGTTCCAGATTGAAGCGACATGTTAACTATGTGAGTGAGTGGTGCTAACAAACTGTTCAGCACAGACTTTAGAAATCTGGAGGTAACACATCGAGGCAGCATGTAGATGAACTCAGACTGGTGATGATCTCCTGGACAGTTTTGTCAGTTACAGGTGCAAAGTGAGTCAGCTCTAAGTGTGTAGGTGGTTTGAGGGTTATTTTTTGCATTGTAGAATTTATCGAATTTTTAATGCCCTGAACTTTGTCATTAAAGAATAATGCAAACTCATTACACTTGGATGTGGAAATGAGTTCTAACGGCAGCTGAGCTGGAGGGTTTGTTAATCTGTTTACTGTGGCAAACAGGACGCGCGAGTTGTTACTGCAGCTTCCAATTATAGTTCAGAAAAATATTCTTCCCTAGTTCTACATAAAATGAGGTTGTACATGTACAACTTCTCTCTGTAAATTTCTTTCTGAACTTGGAGCTTTGACTTGCTCCATTTTCGTTCGGCCCGGCGGCACTCCCTTTTCTGTGCCCTGACCGAATCATCATTTCTCCATGGCGCCATCTGCTTATTCTTAACAATTTTTGCCTTCATAGGGACAATGGTGTCGAGAACATTCAAAACACTAGATGTAACAGAGTTCAACAATCATTTACATTAGAACATGAGACATTTTCAAAGTGAATCATTTCCATAAACAGTTTTCCTGTGCTGTAATTTTTCCCTGTGGTTTGGGGAAAAGACACAGAAATGATCAGACAGAGCAACATCGACCACATCGATGTTTGAAATATTCACCCCCTTTGTAATTAGAAGATTAGAGTGTGCCCTCTGCTGTGGGTGGGGCCACTCACATGCTGAGTAAGACCGAAAGTTTCAAGGACAGCATGAAGCTCTTTAGTGTTTCTGTCACAAACGTTATCAACATGAACATTGAAACCACCTGTTATGACTAAACCATAAAAGTCTGTGCATACAACTGAAAGCATCTCAGTAAAATCATCAATAAAACTTTGGCAGTGCTGAGGAGGCTTGTATAAAACAATAAAGAGAATGGATGGAGACTGTTTTAGCTCAAATTTAAAGGCTACATACTCAAATGTTGAAAACACCCCAAAGGACAACCTGTGGGTAACTATTTCATCTCTAACAAAAGCACACACACCTCCTCCATTTTTGTTTTCTCGTGTTTCAGATTCAAACATAAAGTTGGGTGGAGCAGATTCTATTAGAATTAAATTTCCTGTGTTTTTGTCAAGCCATGTTTCAGTTAAAAACATAAAGAAATTAAGAAGAAATTTATTAATTAAGAATGATTTATTACATAAGGATCTGACATTTAGCACAGCAAGTTTCAGACTAGTTTTAGTGAGACTGGGCGTTAGCTTTTTAAAGGGAATATGAATCAAATTTCTCCGATCCTGCAGTCTGACTCGCATTTTGTTTTCCCATCTGTTTTATACTGCACCACGGGTTTGTTTGATTTTTATTATGACTATAAGTCCCGGCAACGCTGAGACCCAGCTCATCCTAGCATCCTAGCATATTAAGTTAAAACATTTGATAAACCCAAGGCGTTTTCTTTTTTGAATTTAAATGTTTTTATTTTTTTAATGAAAGGAAATATTAAAGCAAACAGAAAGAAAAACACGACCAGAGAGAAGACAAAAATCAAAGCAGCAGACATCCAACAAATAAATGAAAACATTATTGAAAAAATAAAATCATGGCATAGAGAACCCTAAAAGAAAGAAAAGGTCCAATTTCGTCCAAATTCTGTCAAATTTGTCCATTTTCAAATTAAGTCCAAATGTAATTTTTTTCCATGTTACGTATGTCCATTTTAAAGTTAGTCCAGTCCTTGATCGTCGGTGCATTTTGTGTCATCCATTTTATGTAAGGGCTGTTTTTGCTGCTGCAGGAGGATGCTCCAGAGATAACGGCTGGTTGTGTCCATGGCAGGAGTCCTGAGGCCCGAATACATAGTTCTGAAATCCATTGGGATGGTGATGTCATAGATTGTCTGTAAGGCTTTGTTTGATCTCAGTCCAAAACTTGTGAGCAACAGGACAATCCCAAAACACATGATAGTGGTTTGCCTCCTGGTGCCACAGCCTCTCCAACAGTCTGCACTTAAACCTAAGGCATTTTCACATAGCTTTACAAAAATGTTCAAGTCTTCACTTCATATTAACACTCTGCTAAAAGAACTTTAACACTGATGATATCTGAACATCAGAGTCACATCTCCACTGTGGTGAGGACCAGAGGAGCAGAGTTTAAGCGCTTTAATTCACTACAAGGATTTAAAAATGGGAACAGTTTCTCTTTGAAGCAGCAGCCGGTGAAGGAGTAGATGAGATCTGCAGAATCAGCGTCATAAAAGGAGACCAGACCCTTGTCATAGTCCACAAACACACCGACCTTCTGAGGAGGAGACTTCAGAGACAGAAGGGTTCGAGGCGGATGATAAGATACAAATACATTTGTGTTTTCTAAGCACAGACACCAGTATCCACATTCACTATTGAGACGCTTAGCTTTCTGTCTGTCCACGGACTCTTTAGCCACACCTAAAACCCACATAGTCTTATCTTTGACTTGAACCTCGAAGTAGAACCTGCCTGAAGCGATGTTCTGCTTTGTTAAAATATTAAAAAAATTGGAAAATCTCTGAGGACTGTCAGTGTAGGACCTCTGATCCGTGTCATGAACCTGCTTCAAATCTCTGGACACAGACAGATGAACATGAGCTGAGTCTGGATCCAGAGTGAGGTCCACAGCAAACTGTTTGTATGTCTTCAGTTTGGCCTTGGACACCTTCTTACTTTCTTCAGTGAAAGTCTCCTTTAGACTCTCCTCCAGCTCAGACAGAGCTCGGGCTGCAGTTCCCTCATACGTCTCTGTCTCCAGTGTCACACTGCTCCAGTCCTTCAGGCCTGTAGGGGGCGTCAGTGCAGTGCAGTGCTGGAGGAAGTGCAGGTGGTCTTCGGAGCGTTGGAGCTGCTCTGCCTCAGTGCTTCTCGTCTCCAGCTCACAGATCTCCTGCTGCAGCTGTAGGACCAGGGCTTCAGCCTGTTTCTGGGTCTGTCTCTGTCTCTCCTGGAGCTCTCGTCTGAAGCGCTCTCGGCTCCTCTGAACAGACTCTATCAGAGCGCTGAAGGTCTGCAGCCCTGTGGCCGTCTCTGTGTCGGCTGCTCTCTGACTGAGCTGCACTGAGCTCTGGACCTCCTGGATCTTCAGCCTCCTCTGCTCCACCATGTTCCTGCTCTGCTCCTGAGTGTGCTGCAGCGAGGCCTTTCTCCGCTCGAACTCTTCCTTCAGAGACACAAACTTATGAGACTGGTGCTCTAAAACAGTGCACATGGTACAGACGCAGCTGTGGTCGGTGCTGCAGAAGAGCTCCAGAGGTTTCTGGTGGTGTTGGGGACACATCCTCTCCTCTATGTTCTCCACAGGCTGGGTCAGCTGGTGGCTCCTCAGCCTGGGCACGCTCAGATGAGGCTGAAGGTGCGTCTCACAGTACGAGGACAGACAGACCAGGCAGGACTTCAGAGCCTTCAGTTTGGGACTGGTGCAGTAATCACAGGACACTTCTCCAGGTCTGGACTCTGGTTCAGACCTACTTCCTGCTTCCTGTTTGAACTGAGAGACCATCTCTGAGAAGAGCGTGTTCACTTTGAGCTCTGGTTTGATGTGGAACAGCTCTTTACACAGAGGGCACCTGCAGGGGGCGCTGGTGTCCCAGTGCTGGGAGAGGCAGCGTTTGCAGAAGTTGTGTCCACATGGAGTGGACACTGGTTCAGTGAAGAGATCCAGACAGATGGAGCACAGGAACTGGTCCTCAGAGCTCAGAGCCGCCATTCTGACCCTGAGGACAGAGACATGTTGTGGGTGAAAAGAGTGTCTTTGCCTCATATGAAGCTGAGAAACCTGTCAAATGAGTCGGTTTAATGAGCCGCACAGCCAGAAGAGGGCGCGCAGATGATGTCTGTAAACATAATCTAAGTGTAAGAGTCTTGTTTGTTTGAAAAGTGTGAAGACCTTTTCCACGTGACTGGACGTGCTGAGCGAGGCGGGGGTCTTAAAGAAAGTAGTGCCTTAAATAATCAGGCCGATACAGTGACTTAGTCAGTCCCTAAAAGAAACTGCACCGACACAAATGCGTCACACAAAAAAGAGTAAGACGGGAAAACCATGTAACTATGTGTAACATTTATTTGAAACGGCAAACAATTTGCCTTTGCAGTTTCATCTCAGTGATTAGAAACTTGACTTTGAATCGTCAGTTGTTTTTGCACTGCCGGTGTCAGATTACGAAGGGGGTGGGACCAGCAGGGCCTTAAAGTGACAGGCGCCTGATATCAGAGAAACACAAAGGAATTCAATCTAGTTCATGTACTTTTCAAAACGCTGCAGAGTTGATAATAGTACACAAGTGCATCCGCATTAGTCTGCTAAACTCATCGAAGAATCTCACAGATTTCAGTTTGTAGACGGCTTAACTGCAAAGCAGCTTTTATACATGTTACGAGACCAAAGAAAGAGAAGCGTGATATCGCATTAATAAGGTCATCTTTTTACGGCGTGACGGTTCATGATGTGTTCTCGTGTCCTGCCGGCTGTACTCACCTCAGTCTCTGCACTTGTGTGGCTCCGGTCCAGAACTTTGGTCCTTTTCTGAGCGGCTTGTGTGTCTGTTCAACGAAGAAGCGTTTGATGATTCAAACCTTAAGATTGTTGCGTTTCGAGTTCTGCCAGGGCAGCTTCTGGGCGTGACGGGCATCGAGTCACATTCTGAAGCCTTTTCCTCAAAACTAAAGTGAATGACTCTAAAAACCTACCAAAGGAAAGCGTTTCCTGCAGAAACAAGGCTTTATTGCCTCGAGACGACGTCACCAACGACCGTGTCAAAATAGTCACTGATTTAAAAAAACATGATTTTTTTAAGACGAACAATGAACAAAAGTAATATTTAATGTATTAAATCTGAACACCAGAATCCATTTTCACTTTCTGTTGTTTCTTTAAACTGAGTCCCAAAACCCACTCTTATCCCTGACTTGGACCTCGCCGTAGAACCTGCCTGAAGAGACACTGCTTGGTTAAAACATGATGAGAAGAACATCTGAGAGGATCATTGGTGAAGTTCCTCTGATCTGTGGGACGAATCTGCTTCAAATGTTTGGACAGATGTACATGAGCTGTGTCTGGATCCAGAGTGAGATCCACAGCAAACTGTTGAACTGCTGCTTTTTTCCAGCTTCTCCAGTGATCTCCTCCTGACAGAGTGAGGAGGTTCTCTGGTGGAACATCGTGAGACCGGGGTTCTGGAGCACACAAACAGAGGAGGAACACGACAGAATCACCTCAGAAACACATCATCTACACCAGATAATGTCAAAATGGTTGCTTTGGGGAATTATGCTAAATCAGAGGTCGGTGTGTGCAGTCGATCAGGTTTGAAGGAACTCAAGTTGAAAGTGTTTCATAATGTCACTGATCAGCTCGGCTCTTCTCGATGAAGAGTCAATCCTCAGGAAATGAAGAGTGTCGGAGCAGTGTTCAGACTATGAAAGAGAAGTCAAAGGGACTGTATTTGTTTTAAAGGACACCGACAGAACGTCATGTTCATGAAAACAGTGTTGAAAGTTATTTGTATTGTTTTTTTTAAGTCCGTTTTGCATCCAAAGCAAATGAAGGCAAGTCTCAGTTCAGCTCCGAATCAGACTTAATTTAACTGGATTTAACTCACAAAATACAAAATATTGCATAAATGATGTACTTTCATTCATTATTGAAACAACATGTCATCCAAATCTCAGCGGTTCCTTCCGGAATAAACAGAAATGTCTAATCAAATATATTAGCTGTTCAACATAAAAGCTGAAGGAACTCTGTGAACCTCTGAGCAATAGTTTCAGGAGATGTTTCCTCTTCTTTGTGTTTAATGTTTACGCTCGTCACGTTGAACTACTTTAGTCTCAATACAGATATTTACCATTTCAGCACATTTCTAATGGCTTCAAACTGAGATGTGATGATTGTTATTGAGAGAAGCATTTGACAAATGTTGAGCTCAAAAGTGAAACTAAACGCTGTCACTCAAACAGACTTTCATGAAGCCCACTGTGCACTCTAAAAAAGTCCAAGGCATGGACAAATGTAAACCTTTTATCTGTGAATGTTTATTTTGAACAAACAAACATTGTACATTGCTCGTATAATGCATTATTATTTTACATTTGAATTGTTAAACAAAGTGAATGTAAAAGAACCGGTTGTGACTTTAATGCAGGCTAAAACCTGTGACACGCCCTCTTCTGCCTAAAGTGGTTATAGGCCGGGACAAAGCAGCCGGGACAAAGGCCCGTTTCACAGGGACAGCTGTTTGCTTTTTATTTGTAAAAAAATAAACACATTATATTTAAATATTCATTATAGTAATCCAAATTTGACAAAATAACAACGTCACATTAACCCAGTCACAATAACAATGACAGTAAAATAAAGCATTGTACAAATTACAACACAAATACAAACGCAAACAATGAAGGCAGATTCCTGCTTAAAAAAAGAAAGAACGGAAGAAAAAAAATAAATAATAATAATAATAATAATAATAATTTTATATATATATATATATATATATATATATATATATATATATACTTTTTCCTCAAAGGAACCAACAAAAAATAGAACAGAAATACAAAAAAATAAGATTAAAAAAGGCCATTTTTTGACAAAATAAAATAAAACTGAAGCAGCTGTGGACAAACAGAGCAGCAACAACACTGAAGAGGCTTTATCAACACAGAAGACACTTGTGTTCAGGACCTCAAAGCGCTGTGCATCTTCATCTCAAAGCCACAAACCACTCTATTGAAGACAGTGAGGAGAAGGTTCTGAGCAGGAGAAAAGATGGTTTGAAAGAGGAGTTAAGGAGGAGTTAAGGAGGAGTTAAGGAGGAGTTAAGGAGGCCATCTTTGTTAAAAAAGAGAATCCTTCCTTAAATTGTAATGGAGGTTTAAGATTCAACCTTCCAGTTGTTTATAATGGTCTGCTGAAACCATGGAGACGCCCTGGGCATTCGGATGCTAATCAGGCACTCAAGGTGAGGCAGGGAACAATAGAACAATAGGCCCATCCCAGTTTCAATGGGCCATTAGCAGGAGGTCCCGCCCTGTGGGCAGGGCTCTCACAGAGTAGGATATAAACAGTTCTCAGACTTGTTTCTCTGATTGAGAATGACTCTTGGATGAGAGTTGAAACGTTTTGTTTTTCTAAAACAGAGTCCAGATGAAACAACTGAATCTTTTTCTACAATGGAACACTCCTGGACGAATGAGGGATTACACCGACAACAACACTGAACCTTACTTCTGCCACATGGACCCTGAATGTTTTGAACCACAGCAAGTTTGTCCATGGGTGGCAACGGGATGTGGGTGTCTACGGGACGCAGGTGCCAACGGGATGGGTGTCTACGGGACGCAGGTGCCAACGGGATGTGGGTGCCTACGGGACGTGGGTCCAACGGGACGTGGGTGCCAACGGGACGTGGGTGCCAACGGGACGTGGGTGCCAACGGGACGGGGTTTCGGGACGCAGTGCCAACGGACGTTGGTGCCAACGGGACGTGGGTGCCTACGGGACGTGGGTGCCAACGGACGTGGGTGCCAACGGGACGTGGGTGCCAACGGACGTGGGTGTCTACGGGACGCAGGTGCCAACGGGACGTTGGGTGCCAACGGGACGTGGGTGCCTACGGGACGTGGGTGCCAACGGGACGTGGGTGCCATCGGGACGCGGGTGCCAACGGGACGTGGGTGCCAACGGGACGCGGGTGCCTACGTTTTCTGAGCTTTGACGCCCCAAATGGACGACACAGGATTATTCAAAGATGCGAGTCTGGCTTGAAACACCTACTTCCTGTTTGAATGCAAGAGTTTCTGAGACACAATTCACAGTAAATCATTTCTCTCACAGTTTCAGTGGAAAACTGTGACTTGCTTCAGGAAATTCTTGGTCATATTTGAACCCCAGAGTCACTTCTCCACGGCCGTGAGGACCAGAGGAGCAGAGTTTATGCCCCCTTATTTTTACAAGGATTTAAAAATGGAAACAGTTTCTCTTTGAAGCAGCAGCCGGTGAAGGAGTAGATGAGATCTGCAGAATCAGCGTCATAAAAGGAGACCAGACCCTCGGCATAGTCCACAAACACACCGACCTTCTGAGGAGGACACTTCAGAGACAGAGCGACTGGAGGATCAGAACAGGCCTCGTACTCAAAGATGTTTCTCATATAAAGGCACCAGTATCCATATTTACTAGTCAGAGACTTAATGTTCTTTCTTTCTACACAATCGTTGGCCACTCCTAAATACCAAAACGTCTTTCCTTTGACTTGAACCTCGAAAGTAGAACCGGCCTGAAGAAAAACTCTGCTTTGTTAAAATATTGAAACAAGAAAATCTCTGAGGACTGTCAGTGTAGGACCTCTGATCCGTGTCATGAACCTGCTTCAAATCTCTGGACACAAACAGATTCACATGAGCTGAGTCTGGATCCA
Source organism: Chaenogobius annularis (assembly GCA_015082035.1). Classification (NCBI taxonomy): domain Eukaryota; kingdom Metazoa; phylum Chordata; class Actinopteri; order Gobiiformes; family Gobiidae; genus Chaenogobius; species Chaenogobius annularis. The sequence goes on along the minus strand of BJKM01000227.1, from coordinate 63,159 downwards.
GAGTGAGGTCCACAGCAAACTGTTTGTATGTCTTCAGTTTGGCCTTAGACACCTTCTTACTTTCTTCAGTGAAAGTCTCCTTTAGACTCTCCTCCAGCTCAGAACAGAGCTCGGGCTGCAGTTCCCTCATACGTCTCTGTCTCCAGTGTCACACTGCTCCAGTCCTTCAGGCCTGTAGGGGGCGTCAGTGCAGTGCAGTGCTGGAGGAAGTGCAGGTGGTCTTCAGAGCGTTGGAGCTGCTCTGCCTCAGTGCTTCTCGTCTCCAGCTCACAGATCTCCTGCTGCAGCTGTAGGACCAGGGCTTCAGCCTGTTTCTGGGTCTGTCTCTGTCTCTCCTGGAGCTCTCGTCTGAAGCGCTCTCGGCTCTCTCTGAACAGACTCTATCAGAGCGCTGAAGGTCTGCAGCCCTGTGGCCGTCTCTGTGTCGGCTGCTCTCTGACTGAGCTGCACTGAGCTCTGGACCTCCTGGATCTTCAGCCTCCTCTGCTCCACCATGTTCCTGCTCTGCTCCTGAGTGTGTGCTGCAGCGAGGCCTTTCTCCGCTCGAACTCTTCCTTCAGAGACACAAACTTATGAGACTGGTGCTCTAAAACAGTGCACATGGTACAGACGCAGCTGTGGTCGGTGCTGCAGAAGAGCTCCAGAGGTTTCTGGTGTTGGGGACACATCCTCTCCTCTATGTTCTCCACAGGCTTGGGTCAGCTGGTGGCTCCTCAGCCTGGGCACGCTCAGATGAGGCTGAAGGTGCGTCTCACAGTACGAGGAGAGACAGACCAGGCAGGACTTCAGAGCCTTCAGTTTGGGACTGGGTGCAGTAATCACAGGACACTTCTCCAGGTCTGGACTCTGGTTCAGACCTACTTCCTGCTTCCTGTTTGAACTGAGAGACCATCTCTGAGAAGAGCGTGTTCACTTTGAGCTCTGGTTTGATGTGGAACAGCTCTTTACACAGAGGGCACCTGCAGGGGCGCTGGTGTCCCAGTGCTGGAGAGGCGCAGCGTTTGCAGAAGTTGTGTCCACATGGAGTGGACACTGGTTCAGTGAAGAGATCCAGACAGATGGAGCACAGGAACTGGTCCTCAGAGCTCAGAGCCGCCATTCTGACCCTGAGGACAGAAAAGAGAGAGTGATTGATATGAAGCTGAGAAACCTGTCAAATCCTCCAGTCACGGTCTCGGAGCAGCACAGATAATGAACAGAACGTAATGATGAGGGTTTGGAGTAAAAACAACTATGAATCCAAGATCTCGGCGATGGAAGTCTCCGCCTGTTTGTAGTGGGTTTGAGCTGACAGAGAAGTGGGCGGGGCCGCTATTCTGACCCTGGAGAAGCCAAAGTGAAACTACACTTTTGGGAGCTGCCTGTGATTTACTCATAAAAGTAAATACTCCGATACAAATGCATAACTCGGTAAAGAGTCGTTTGGGAAAAACCATAAGATTTATTTGAGACAGCTAAAAGTTTCTAACACAATTCTATCCTAGTATAGTTTTATATTTTTATTTCAGAACGTGTTTGTGGAGCTTTGAACTAAACAGAAAGCAGTCCGTATTTCATGGTTTTTCCCTCATCATCTAAACACTTCGGTGACTTTCTTCTGCACATCCACGTCGTGTCCTGGACCACGGCTGCACTCACCTCAGTCACTCGTGAGGGTCCAGTCTTTTCTGAGCCGCTCGTGTGTCGACCTCTTGAGCTCAAACGCCTTCTGTGTTTGAGGAAGTGTGATGATGTCGTGTCAAAGGAATGCAGTGTTTCCGGGTCTGAACGGCTCAGAGCCTCGGGCCGACGCAGGCTGCGGTGCAGCGCAAAGATCAAAGTTTAAATGTGTTGTTTTTTGAGTAGATTATTTTAAACGTTTGAAACGCGTCCTGGAGAACTGACAAACAGAATGAAACTGAATAAATGATGGTACAAGTTCACGTTTTGTTAGAAGATAGATCAACAAAAACACAACGACAGAAAAAGAAAAAAACAAAAAGCACAAAAAACACACCAAACACACCAAACACACACCAAAAACCCCCCACAAAGAACGAGCTGGACCAGGTAGAACAAAAGGCTCAAAACCCCCACCATGGACACAGTGGATGGATACCTTTGGAACGTACTCCTGACAGCTGATAACAAGGCTCAAACTGCTCCGGCGATTAAGGACTGGACTAATATCATAACAGACGCACAATGGAACAAAAAACATACACTTAAAAATAGAAAACAAAAACAAACAAAAACAAAAAAATGGATAAAAAAGGACAATTATTACAGATCTTAAAACGCTCTAATTCCTCTATTTTATTTTATTTACTTCAGATGCCACACAGCCGGTTAATACTACTACTCGATCTGAACACTCAACAAGTTACTACTAACCACACTGAACCCGAACAAACCAGGTGCTAAACCAAGTCGGAAAAAAAATGGTTGAACCCGGGATGTACCAGGACTAAACCAGGACTAAACCAGGACTAAACCAGGTCTGAACCAGGTCTGAACAAAGATGATTTTTACATAATAAACAAGGACTAAAATCAGTATTAAACTAGGTCAAAACCAGGATTGAACTGTGGCATAATCTCGAACTAGAAGAACAGCTACAGCGTGGTCCAACTAGAACTAGACAGCACAGGTCCAAACCAGGACTAAACTGACTCTAACTTCACTACGGTAAATATCTTGCTAAAATATAGTCTCAAAGATATCTGTAAAAACTATATTCCTTTTTTAGAAGTCGTAGACGTGGCCAGCGGGTTACTTTTCATATCGTTTGAAAGCAAAAGCGTCTCGTGGGATCGGCGTTTTAAGTCTGCGGAAATGTCAATTAAAAGAGAAAAACTTCAAAAATGGCGGCGTTTAAACTTTGAGGTGTGTAAAATGCTCCCCGCTGAACGACTGTCGAAACGGACGCTTGATCTGCGACGGGGAAAGACAAGCGTGTTTATTTACGGGCGGCGTTGTCACGGCGCCATTTGAACGTTCTCGCTGAAGACGCGTCCGAGAGATGACAGTTTAGAGAAAAGAAAAGACAGGTGCAATTATCCGGTGACGGCAACGGCGCCGAACGCAAACAATACGAGGGTTTTTTGAAGTGTGAATGCGGGACGAGCTCTGACCCCGGCGCGTTCAGAGGCGGAGCACGTGTGGGAGAACAGGCGGCGGCGACGAGGAGAGCGGAGGAGTTTGAGTTCCAGAGCGATAACTGTCAGACTTTATCAGAAGAAGAAGAAGAAGAAGAAGAAGAAGAAGAAGAAGAAGAAGAAGAAGAGGAAAGAAAGAAGAAGAAGAAGAAGAAAGAAAGAGAAGAAGAGTGAAGAGAAGAAGAAGAGAGAAAGAGAAGAGAGAAGAAGAAGAAAGAAGAGAAGAAAAGAAGAGACCAGTTTACGCGGGCCGTAAGTGTCGGGGAACTGACGGTGAGAGTCCTTCCACAGCTGCAGTTGGACAAACAATTAGTCTGGATATTTAAAATCCTAGCTTTTTAGGAGAAGTCATTGTTCCTCAGCGTCGAGCACTTCTCACGGAGCAGTGTCGTTCCTCACGTCAGATCTTCAGGTGTCGTCGTTTCCTCACCGCACATCTTTCAGGTTACGGTATTGTCTGTTCCTCACGCAGATCTCAGCGTGCCGCTGTTCCCTCACGCAGATCTTCAGCGTGACTTGTTCCTCACCAGATCTTCAGCTTGTATGTTTCCTCATGCAGATCTTCAGCGTTCGTCGTTCGTTCCGCCAAAAGATCTTCAGTGCGTCGTCGTTCCTTCACGCACGATCTTCAGCGTGTCGTGTTCTCACGCAGATCCAGCGTGCCGTTGTTCCTCACGCAGATCTTCAGCGTGCCGTTGTTCCCTCACGCAAGATCTTCAGCGTTGTCCGTTGTTCCTCACGCAGATCTTCAGCGTGTCATTGTTCCTCATTAGGTTCTGCTCCTTCAGATGTTTTCTCTGCTCGATGCCAATGTTTCGACTCTTCTCAAACAAACTGGCATCTCATCCATGACCATGGGATTCGTCTTTCCACATGGTTGTTTCAGAAATGCATCAGTCGGGATTAAATACTGGAAATACTCATCACCTGCAGCAGTTCTCCAGCAGGAGGAGAGGATCTACTGAACTTACTTGCAGTATATATATTTATCCAGATATATTTTTAATCTAAGGCTAACAAATGTATACCTGCTTTAAAAATATTTGCCCTAATATGTGTAATTTTATACATTTTTACACATAAAATGCCTTATTTTTATATGAAAACATTACACGATGAAAAATGTATGAAATATTTTTAAATTGAAAAACCGTGAAGACTTGCAGATATATAAAACGCGCTGAAGAAGACACTGCATGTCGAGGCGTGTAGGCTCTTTGAAAAAAGTTAAAAGTTAAAAAGTTAAAAAAACATGTAGAATAGTAAATTAGTAAAAGTCTTTTTTATAACGTGGACAGTGTCTTTGTAGTTTCTCCTCGATGAGCATCTCGTCTTTTGGGACTGGAGCTCTCGACGTTCTCGGCTGCACTTTTATGAGCCGTTTTCATGAAAACAGCTCCTCTGTTTGTAGTAGCGAGTTCAAATGAAAGTAGACGAGTTCAAGAGGCGGCAGTGTGTTTACACAATCACAACAGCAGTACAAGAAATCCTGTTATGTTCCAGATGATAATTATACATAATACATAAGTGAAGCGTTGTAAACTTAACTACTTACTGGGGTCTCGCTGTAAATACAATACAATGTCCCACAATGTGTGATTTGGACGAAGATGGTGAAAGACACAACCCGGACCGGACATTTGGCAGAGTTTGCAGAGGACATTCTTTTAGGCAAGGCAAGTTTATTTGTAGAGCACAATTCGTACACAAGGCAATTCAAAGTAGGAAAAAAAAATGCAGAAATCGTGACAGAAATCACAAAACCTTAATTTCATTCAATTTAACAATTTTGCTGACATGAATATTTATTTGACATTGCCAGTGTAACAGATGTCTCCGGGGTGGGCACATCGCTTTTAGATCGATTCTTTCTGCACACGTCTGTACAGAGCGTATGTATCTTTTACGCCCACTATACGTGGCGCTTTTGTGTCTTTAGCCACGGGCGCGGTCTCGTTGGCCCCCTCCCTAGATTTGCACAATGAACTGCACAATTTAAAAAGGCTTTGGATCCAGGAATTGTGCCTCTCCGTCGTGAGCCGCGCTGTCCGAATACTAAAGAAACGGCAGAAAATGTCTCAAATATGATCAACACGATCGATGTGCAGGTCTCAGTGTGGACTGTAAAGACACGCCCCTTCACCCAGACCAGGCCCAGACCCAGCCCCTCACCCAGCACCAGGCCCAGACCCAGCCAACACTCTGGGCGAAGACACGCGCCTTCACCCAGACCAGACACCCAGAACCAGGCCAACACTCTGGGCGAATACACGCGCCTTCACCCAACCAGGCCCAGACCCAGAACCAGGCCAACACTCTGGGCGAAGACACGCGCCTTCACCCAGACCAGGCCCAGAACCAGAACCAGGCCAACACTCTGGGTGAAGACACGCCCCTTCACCCAGACCAGACCCAGTCCAGACCCAGTCCAGACCCAGTCCAGACCCAGTCCAGACCCAGACCCAGGCCAACACTCTGGGTGAAGACACGCCCCTTCACCCAGTCCAGACCCAGTCCAGACCCAGTGCCTGACCCCAGTCCAGACCCAGTCCTGCCAGTCCTGACCCAGTCCAGACCCAGTCCAGGCCCCAGTCCAGACCCAGTCCAGACCCATCGCCAAACCCAGTCCAGACCCAGTCCAGACCCAGTCCAGACCCAGTCCAGACCGAGGCCCAGTCCAGACCCAGTCCAGACCCAGTCCAGACCCAGCCTACGCTGCCCTGCCCTCCTGATTAGACTCGGAGCAGTCGAGTGGAAAACTCATTAAACAGCGTCTAAGCCTCTTAATCAAGATCAAGCGGCGCGAGCGCACTGATCGCTCCTATCGGCAGCTCCACTAAACCCTCCGGACCCACTTAATTACGCACAAAGAGAAGGAAATAAAGAAAAAACAAGGGAAAAAGACGGCCGTGGAATTTTGGAGATTTTTGAAAAAGGGGCTTTTGGGTAGGGAAAAAAAATGTTTGTGAACGTTAATAAAATGATGTCAAGATAAAGTGTTGGGAAGTAACTAAGTACAATACATTTACAGACAATTGTAACTGCATTCTGGTACAGTTACTTTTATTTGGTGAGTTGTTGCTGAAGTAAAAGTATAAAAGTGCCTGTTTAAAAATATACTTAAAGAGTGAAAAGTCCAATCCTGGGATGCCCTTTTTTCTTTTTTTCTATTAGATTTTTGAGAAAATTACCTCATCTGTTTTCTTTGGCCCCGCCCTTGTAAGTCTTTATCTTTGATTTATTTATTTATATTTATTTATATTTATTTATATTTATTTATATTTATTTATATTTATTTATATTTATTTATATGTATTTATTTATATTTATTTATATTTAAATTTATATTTATTTATATGTATGTGTTTGTTTGTATGTGTATGTGTTTGTTAGTATTTGTATTTATATTTATTTATATTTATTTATTTATATTTATTTATATTTATTTATATTTATTTATATTATTTATATGTATTTATATGTATGTGTGTGTATATGTGTATGTTTATGTGTTGTGTTTGTATGTGTTTGTATTTGTATGTGTTTGTTTGTATTTGTATGTGTATTTATATTTATTCATATTACTTATATTTATTTATATTTATTTATATTTATATTTTTTTCTATTTTTTTCTATTTATTTCTACTTATTTATATTTATTTATATTAATTTATATTTTTTATATTATTTATATTTATCTATATTTATTTATCTATTTATCTATTATTTGTCTTGTTTTTTGGGTCATCTCTTTTTTTCTTCCAGTTAGATTTTTAAAAAGTATTTCCCACGTTTTGAGACCTGTTCAAGCGTTCAATGCGGTGCATTGTGATTGTGCAATCACGTTCCTAACTTTCTTCTTGTGAATTGCACGTTGACTCCAAACCTTTCGGCCACAAATGAACGAGAGAAAAATACGTATTCATTATATTTATTTCATAACACAACGCACACATGACCAGTGACAGTAACGCAAAGAATGTCATGTTAACGCTGATGAGTTAAAACACATTACAATAAACATGTGCATAAAGTTACATACAAAAAACCCCAAACAAAGCTCTTTTTTAGCCCGTGTTGTGTTTATTACACAAGTACAAATAAGTAGTCTGAATACTCTGGGCCAAGTAACGGAATACTTTACAAAAATACGTTTTAATACAGAAATGCAGTATTCTTTCTCACACTGATTGTAATTATTCGATATTATTGTTCCGGAACTGATAATCGTGATAATATTAGATGTAAAAATAATAATAATTAATACTCTTATAAACTTAAACATTGAATGTAAACTGTTTTTTAAATCACGAAAAGGACAAAATTATGGAAGAAAATATTCAACATTTTCATTTCAAAGACTCATTTGTTTATGTAATTCATTTGAAACTATAAATATTTTAGGTGAAAATCAGGGTTGAAAAAAGAAGAACAAATAACGCAAAGTGTGTGTTTTTTTCTTTTTTCTTTGTCCCAATTTGAGCCCAGATCTGGACTTGATTCGGTCCTGTTCTAGTCCTTGTTTAGTCCCAGTCTAGTACGGCTTTAGTTTCAGGTTTAGTTTGAGGTTTAGTTTGAGTTTAGTTTGAGGTTAAGTTTCAGCTTTAGTTTCATCTTTAGTTTCAAGTTTAGTTTCAAGTTTAGTTTCAGGTTTAGTTTCAAGTTTTAGTTTTTCCTCTTTAGTTTCAGCTTTAGTTTCAAGTTTAGTTTCCGCTTTAGTTTCAGGTTTAGTTTCCTGGTTTAGTTTCAGGTTTGGTTTCAGCTTTAGTTTCAGGTTTTAGTTTTCAAAGTTTAGTTTCAGGTTTTTTTCCTTTAGTTTCAGCTTTAGTTTCAGCTTTAGTTTCCGCTTTAGTTTCAGCTTTAGTTTCAGCTTTAGTTTCCTCTTTAGTTTTAGTTTCAGCTTTAGTTTCCTCTTTAGTTTAGTTTCTCTTTAGTTTCAGGTTTAGTTTCAAGTTTAGTTTAAGCTTTAGTTCAGTTTTAGTTTCCTCTGTAGTTTCAGCTTTAGTTTCAAATTTAGTTTCCACTTTAGTTTCAGGTTTAGTTTCAGTTTAGTTTCCGCTTTAGTTTTCGGTTTAGTTTCCGCTTTAATTTCCTCTTTAGTTTCAGCTTTAGTTTCTCTTTAGTTTCAGCTTTAGTTAGCTTTAGTTTCAGCTTTAGTTTTTTAAGCTTTAGCTTTAGTTTCAGCTTTAGTTTCCACTTTAGTTTCAGTTTAGTTTCAAGTTTAGTTTTAGGTTAAGTTCAGCTTTAGTTTTTCAGCTTTAGTTTCCTCTTTAGTTTCAGCTTTAGTTTCAGCTTTAGTTTCCGCTTTAGTTTCAGGTTTAGTTTCCGCTTTAGTTTCAGCTTTTCACATGTTGAATGTCTGTGAATGTTACGAGCATAAATCAGTCCGTTTCTATACAAAAAGCGGATACAAACAGTTGGATTAGAGTTTTAATTATTTCGTTTGTGGGTAATTGAAATGTGTGTGTTTTTGGCAGCAGTAGTTTTAATGTTGTAAGTCTTAATCCGCATCTGGACAGTTTGTAAAGAGGTCATAAAGAACATGTTGTTGACAGCAAGAATCCAAACACAGTTAATAAGGATTCTCCACAGACGGGCCGCGCTTTGGGCTTTGGGCCATTGGAGTCATTATCTAACCACTTTCCCACTAAACTCTGCGTGTTTAAACAGTAAGAATCTTTTATTGTTTTTTGTATATTGTATATTTTGAATGACAGCAGTTTTTTTTGTAATTACTGTAGGTTTTTTGCCCTCAGTGTAGGCTAGTAAAAGAAATAATAATAACAAATTAAACGACTTTACACGGACTGGTAAAGACATTCAGCAAAGTGAGCACTAAAAGATCAAATTCACACAAAAACTTGATTCATATTTAGTGCGGCGCTATTATTATTCACAGGGAAAGTTTCGGCCATGTTTCAGTTTCAGAGTCCATTATGTTTGACCTGTGCTAATCACCAAAGCTAAATCTCTTTTTATTAGCATTTTCTCGCTACAACCAAGCCTGCATTTGCCTGTTTAAAATGCAGTTATACTTTTGTACGATGTAGTTTTTTTTTGTATAAACGTCAGAACCGCAGCCGACGGTAAAGATTCGGATGTTCTGTTCTGATATTTGAGCCGTTTAGGCAGATTTTCCTCTGCGTTTTGCATTTGTTTACATCAGCGACCATGACCAAGATGGCCGCCGGCGGCACAGGTCACGTGTCCGGCATTTCCTGATTGCTCCTTAGGCAAACCGCTTGACGAAACACCATTTTGCACTCCCAGTAACGCTCCTCGTCTCCTCCTCTCTCCCTTCTCCCTCGTCTCTCCCTCTTCTTCTTCTTCTTCTTCTCCCGTTCGCACAAAACTGAACTTGACGTCTTCTTTGTCGCTTTCTTCTCCCGTCTTCAGAGCCGAGGCCCTGTCAGCAGACGTTAGCCGCTCGCTCCTCGCGTCGCTAATGGCGTTCCTCAGACTCTTGTTTCTTCTTTCCACTGTCGGCGCCCTGTCAGGTTCGTTAGCCGCCGCCATCCTGACAGCAGCAAAGTTAATTAGCCTCAGCGCGCTAATGTTGCTCCGGATGTGCCATTTCGGCGGCGAGACGAAACAAACAAATCACGCTTTCTATTAGCGGCGGCGCTGACAGGCGGCGGAGGCTTGTTTTCGGGGCTATAATGAACTCGGAGCGGAGCATAAATAATGTATTGGTTTTATTTACAGCGGGATGTAGCGCTGTCTTTGGTAATGAGAGTGAGACGCACCTGAACAGGAAGTGGAGCGCGCGTGATTAGGGCTGACAGGAAATGACACGTGCGCAACAGTTTGCGCCTAATATCTGGTTTAGAGACAAACGATGGCAACAGATTTAGGACATTTGGGGTTTCAATTGTCACGCAATCTTCAGGGTTGTGCTCTAATATGATAATCTAAATGTGTTCCATGTTTGGTGTTTATGATTTATTTTCTTTACAATGTTTTTTCAGTATTTAAGGCAAGAACATCCCGGCAAAAAACTTTCTCTCAACGTAAACTTTCACCTGGAAACAACAAAAGTGTCCCCCTGCACCTGAAGATGTTTTATTATTTCATTTAGTCCACCAAGTAGCTCCTACAAACACCCGAACTTTACATTCTTGGACTGAACAAGATTTTTGATGCACTGATTTCAAGCATTTGAAAGATTTAATTTAAAATAAAAAAAAAATTGAGGAAAAATTTGAATTTGTTTGGCAGTTTTTTATTTCAAAATTGCCTCTGTAAAGTTCTTTGTATTGAAACAAAAAAGACATTTAAACCTCTATCCATTTTTCAGATGGACATGTCAGAAATATGTGCAATTCAGGTCATTTTTGCACAAACGTGATGAAAAACCTAATATTTTTCTAACATTTAAGAACTTAAGCAGAAGTTTCAAAGTGATATTTTACCGTTACACACCTGAAAGCAGAGCTAAGTGACATCTTGACCTTATTGAACGTCTTTGTGACCCCTGTGATGGTTAAATGTGTGTTTTTGGGGTGTTTGACGTGTCCGTCGTCGCCCCCTGCTGTCTCTGGGCAGAAAACCAGCCTTGTAACATTTGCCGACATCGACCCGAAAAAAAAACAACTCTCCTGAGAAACCCTGGCTGTTTTTATATCTGTTGTTTTTTGTGTATGCGATTATACTTCCTTATTTCAATTAAAAAAAAACAGAAAATATGCACACAAAAAACAAAAACCTTTTGCGTCTGTATTTTCCACTAGTGGGCTTCAGGGGGGGGGGCGCTATCTATTTACTCTAACGCTCACTTTTTGTTTGTGTTTTGTTTCGTTTTCCGTATAATTTGCTGCAGTTTTGTGCGTTCATGCTGATCGTGTCTCGGCGCGTCGCCCCCTGAGGCCTGGGCGAGCGGCACAGCCCTAATTATTGGGGATAAGATAAGCAAATGGCGGCGTGACGAAAAGGAGAGAGCGAGGAGACGAGGGGCGAGGAGGATTTACCGACACTGAAGGCTCGGGTCGTTGCGATGGTTGGAAAGGCTGCGGTCCGGATACGGGAGTAACGTGCGTTTAATTAGCAGTCGACTCAATTAATGAGCTGAGAGTAAAGTGACAGCCGTGGCCACAAACGCGTAAACCAACTCAGAAACAGGACCGGGATCGAAGCCTGGATCAAGGACTTAAAGTGCCCCCTACAGGTCGGACCACTCATTGAACTACAATGCAGTTAAGAGAAATACATTTAGAATTTTGAAAGATTTTTTTTTAAAAATGTATCACAGAATATCCCATTGTTAGGTTTATTATGTCACTTCCTGTTTGTAATTGATGACATCACAGTAGGAAATTACCCAGCAAACACATTTTTTATTTATTTGACAAATAAAAATAAATAAGAGCGACTTTATTTTGTTGAATTCATGTTTAGAGAGTCAAAGTAGTTTTCTTTGTGTAAATTCTGCATAAACTTTGACTGAGTGTGATGTCACTTCCTGTCATTTTCTACAGATTTTTTCAGCGTTTCCTCCACAAACACCTGCTCGATCGGTGTAAAACTATCATTTACATGTACGACAGGTACAAACACACCAAATAAAGTCACAATTAGACAATCGTAAAAACCTGTCGTACGTCACTTGAACCGGGTCTGATGTGTAAACTCATAAATAAAACAAGTTCAGTCCGGTTTTGGTCCTGTTCAAATGCGATCGAGTCATTTCATTCATTATTCATCAAATCAAATGGAAAATGAAGATCGATCCATGCGAAAGGAAAAAGTGTTTTTACTATTTGTTTAACGTGTATTTGTATTTTAATATGTACAAACGCGTTATTCTAATAAACGAGAAGAAGATGCTTTTGACCAGATTCACCGAAGAGCTACTTTCCCTCAGTAAAAACATGTATATCAGCAAATCATCTACAATTTAAACAGTTGTAACAGTCGCTGGACTTTTCATTGTCGGTCCTCAAGTTTCCATGGAATCCTCCGAAACGCCTACGTGTCCGTGCTCCTCCTCCCGCCGCGCCTGGAGCAGCACGACTCCTCCACAGTCCAACCCAAGGAGGAGTGCGCGCGGAGTAAATGCCAGCGACTGAAGCCCCCGCGCCGTACGCCGGCGTTTGGGCGCGGCAGACATCTGTGCGCCGCCGGGAGAACGAGCGGGGACCGTCGCGGAGAGTGGGACGGGCGGGACTTTGATCGACGTGAGGCGCCCGGGAACGGAAGCTGGCTCCAAAAGGAGACCGGGGGGAATTATGGGGGAAATACGGATGATTTTACACATCATTGAAATCAGGATTAGAGGGAACGGGATTTGGGCACGTCAAGATTATTCAGATTATGCAGATTAATCGTGATTATTCAGGTCACAGTATAATAAGAACTAAAAAATCATGATCGTGTTGATTTTAGAAGCCAAATTAAGTATTTTTGTTCAATTTACGGCACAAAAATTAGACTTAACTTCATTTTCTCTGTCTGTTTTTGTCACATTTAACTTCATTTTGTCTTTCACAAAGTTAAATTCCATAAACTTGAGGAGCAGTCAGACCACGGGAATGAAAGAAAATGAAAGATTTCACTTGTTTTGTCTCAGTAGTCGTGAAGAATGGTTCAATCGTGATGTTTGTTCTCACAATAATCGTAACACTGTCATTCCATAGCGCGACATTGACCCACATAGAGCCATAGACATTTATTGTCATTGCACAAACCGTACAACAACATTTTAAAAAGCCGCTCCACAGCAGTTCTCAGCTACAACACAAAACACAGGACAGACAAACGCACACTACGACACAAAAGTACCATTGTTTGTCCATCGCTCATTTACTGAACGATGTCGATATGATACAATAGAAAATCATAAATAAAGATATTGGCCCTGTGAATCTGCACATTTGACCGATGCGATCTATGTAAAAACATTCCCCCCCGATACCAGCAGGGGGGGGGGGGGGGGGGGCGTTAGACATGAATAATGGACTGAAAAAATAAAACATGAACGTCCCGCTGGATTTTTGAAGTTTTTTGCGTCCGGGACATAAAACTCCTGCGATGGAAACGGGAGAAAAACGGGCCACATTTCGTCATGACTGGGACACACTCTCGACGCACTTCATTTCATTTCGCTTTTTGCTACACCTTTCGCTTTTTTCCCCCCGCTTGTATTGTGAATTGTGATGTAAACGCGCCGCTGGTGCCGACAGCGGCGCCGTTGAACATTCGTCGTGCCGTTGGTGCTCGGTTTGCTCCGTTTGCTCCGTTTACGCCCTCTAAACGTGCGCCCGCTCGGTTCCGCTGGTGGCCATTCGAGTGTCTCCGCTTCCCTCTAACGCGATTACCCCCCAAATCTCTGCAGCGATCGCCTGAAAGTGTCAGCGGCGGCGTGTTCGACTCTAATCCCGCTGTCCGTGACCATGTTGGAGGTCGAAGGCCACCCGCCCCCAGGACCCCCGAACGAGCGCCCGGCCTTTGATGATATGGAAATACGGCGCATAAGCGGGACCGGGAGATGGGGGGGGGACGGGACCGGGAGGGGAACGGGGCCGAGCGGAGGCTGTGTGTCTGAGCGTCTGCGTTGGACACGAAGAGGAAAGAGCTGAGCTGATTAAGGTATCAAAAGAGGAGATTTTCATGGATTTAGCGAGAACAAAACAGGAAATTGTGCAGATTTGCGGGTCGTCATTATTCAAACCGCAGGGCTGGACTTCTTGCGTGGGGGAAATTGTTCCGGAAATGATTTGAAAAAGTGTTGCGTCGTTGTGAACTGGAGCGTCAAAGTTGTTCCTCCAGATCTGAAAGTGTCTTAAGGGTTGGATTTTCTAACTTTCTGCCTCTTCTAGACATCGATCGCTTGGCAAGTCCGAGTGGAAGGACTGCGGAGCGTTTTCCCCATAGCCGTTAGCCGTTAGCCGTTAGCCGTTAGCCGTTAGCATTAGCTTACAAAAAAAAAAAACGTTTAGGTCTAAGTAAGTTATTGTTGAGTTTTTACACACAAAACTAAATGAAACCAAATCATAAAGACTTAAACTATGGCTAAAATTACGTACGCTTTTGTCGCCTAAAACGACGAGTAAAAATGTATATGTTTTTCTACTAAAAATACTGATATTTTGGGCGAAGAATGAAAAGAAGAATCCCAGAGCCCCGAACCAGACTGTGAACAACCTCGACACCCCAAAAAAACACGTCTGAACATGAGACGTGAAGCGGTGACATACATGTTATTGTGGACAAAACGAAATTAAAATGTCTTTACTCTGAATTAACTCTGACTTGAGCTGACTGGCTTTGAGTGGAGATTTCGGACCTCGTGTACTTCTTGAGCTTCCAGAGACCACTGAACATGCTCTTTTACAGGTGAGAAGACCAGATCATGACATAAGAGTTTTGTGTACTTTAATGTGGAGATAACGTTCGATTTGGCGTAAATCCGGAGCGTCGGGCGCCTCTGAACGTGCGCCATTTGAAACCCGCCGCTCCTGGACCAATTCCCTCGTGTCTGACATATCTGTAAAGACTTCTGCTAATAACGAGGCGGCCCCCGGACTCAATCACAGCCTCTGTGGGACCTGCGCTGGGGCGTTCTCCTCGGCCAACGCCGACGCTGGAGGAATCAGGCCTTTTCTGAGCGTCAAGTGCGAGGCCAGATAATAGTTTAATTACACTTGTGAGCCGCTGGATCAGGCGACGGGGCTCCAGGACTGAACCGAACGTGATCCGGGGGCTAAGACCTGGCAGAGGCCGGAGCAGAGGGGCTTTAGGTTAGATCTGTGTGTTTACTTTAGCTTTAAACAAGGCGAGGCTCCGTCACTCACAGGAGCACGTTTGAAAGAGATGTTCGTGTTGATAGTGAGATCTCAGGCTTGAACATCTTACCACCATGAGATATTTGCAGCTGAAAAAAAAGGTCCGTTTCTTCTAATAGGCGTGACATCTGCATTTGCATACAGACCCTTTTAGGCATAAATATTTACACTGGACACAAACCAAATCGCTCTGAGACTCAAGGCGAGCGCGGAATAATAGACTCGTGATTGTTTTTCTATTGAGAGCGAAAGCAGCTTCATTTGTCCTGTCAGATCTCATAAAGGATTCTAAGGGGAAGACGGGGGGGGGGCATTTTAGAGGGAGAGAGAGTAAGAGGGGGGGGAACAGACTTTAATAAATGTAAAGCAAAGTATCGTCTCAGCGGGAAGTTTATGTTGTGTCCTTTAACTGTGGAACTGGAGGTGGATCAGCTCCAGGGCAGTAGTTGAGTAATGGACTAAAGCAGGGGCGTCAAAGTTACGGCCCGCGGGCTTAACCCGGCCCGCCAGACATTTTAATTCGGCCCACAAAAACATTTCTCATTGATATTGATTCGTTTTTCTGTGTTTTTACTAAGAACTTCCGAGTCCCACAGTCCTCAGCGCCGAGTGCAAGATTCGACTCGAGCCGAGGGGTCTGAGCGGGGGGAATGAGAGGCGTGGTTTTGGGACGCACGCGCGCAAGAGGAACGAGAGAGTTTTGCGGGCGTTAGAAAAGTAGAGTTTCAAGGGCGATATCGTGCTTCAGGAAATATCACAATAAACATTAGGATTTTATATACTTCATCACACAGATACAAATACCCTAGAGCAGGATATTCCCAGTAAACGCTTTTCTAAATGTCTAAATGTACATTATCATTACTTAAAACATGAGCTGCACAAAATACAAAGCCGAATTAAACTCTTTAGTACTTAGTTCTTCGACCCGCCACAGCTCAAGTCTTATTGCGCAAAGAAAATGTACACACAAGAAGTACTGAGCCGTTTCCTTGAACTGTAAGTTGATATATAGTCATTCTTGTGACCGAGTGAGCAGGAGGGACACAACCACAGAAGTTGGGTCATTGATTGGATTTGCTTCTCGTGTCGACATGTCGGTGGGAGTCACGTGATGAAGACGAAACTAAGGCTGCGTTAAAACCTTGACTAGACCATGCAGGACCAAACCTAAACCTAAACCAGGTCTAAACGAGACAGAACATATAGGACCTGTTGTATTTTGACTTTTTCAATAAGCACCTCTTCGGCTGGTTTAACAGCGTAACCAAACCCACACGTGGCAGTAGGTGATGCAGTAGGTGATGAAGGCTGTCATTAATTGCATGTTGTGGTCCCATATGGCGCCGTCCCTGAGAGACGGGCCCCGCACCGGCCGGTAATCAGTGCTGTCTGTCAGGGCGCTCCCCGCGGTTTAGTAAGAGGAGAGAAGGGGGGGTGAAGGGGAGGAGACTGAAGGGAGAAAGAGAGCGAGAGGAGAGAGGACAGGAAGGGGAGAGAGATGCAGAGGAAGGGGGGGCGGTCCTGCTGTGAGCACCTTTTAGACGAGACAATAACACAGCCGGGCCCTGAACACAACTGTCAGTCCACACTGCAGCCCTACTGAGCGAGAGAGAGAGAGGGGGAGAGAGAGAGGGGGAGAGAGAGGGGGGGGGAGGGGGGGAGAGGGAGGGAGAGAGAGAGGGGGGGAAAGAGGCGGGGAGGGGGAGAGAGAGGGGGAGAGAGAGAGAGAGAGAGGGGAGAGAGGGGGGAGAGAGAGGGGGGGAGAGAGGGGGAGAGAGGAGGGGAGAGAGAGAAGAGAGAGAGAGGGGAAGAGAGAGAGAGAGAGAGAGAGGAGAGGGGGGAGAGAGGGAGGGGGGAGAGAGAGGGGGGGAGAGAGAGGGGAGAGAGAAGAGAGAGAGAGGGAGGGAGAGAGAGAGAGAGAGAGAAGAGAGAGAGAGAGAGAGAGAGAGAGGAGAGGGAGAGGGAGAGAGAGAGAGAGAGAGGAGAGGAGGAGGGAGGGAGAGAGGGAGAGGAGGGAGAGAGAGAGAGAGAGGGAGAGAGAGAGAGGAGGGAGAGGGAGAGAGAGAGGGAGAGAGAGAGAGAGAGAGAGAGGGGAGAGAGGAGAGAGAGGAGAGAGAGAGAGAGAGAGAGAGAGAGAGAGAGAGAGAGAGAGAGGAGGGAGAAAGAGGGAGAAGAGAGGAGAGAGAGAGAGAGAGGGGGCGGGGGAGAGACGTAAGACTGTGAGAATCGTCAAAATTATGATCAGAAAGGTTCATTAGAATAATATCTAAATTGTTTAAATGCATTAATAATAAACTGGACAACCACTCTACTAAACATCTAAAAAATAAATGGGAAAGAGACGCTTTTGGGTGTTTTTTTTTTTTTTTTTTTTTGACAGACGAAGAATGGGAAAGTGTGTGTACTTCTCTATAACACCGTGTCAAAATGCTCAAGATTCACAGGGAAATTGTGGTTAGAGAGAAAATGTGGTTGCCAGGAGGTTCTGGGCCTGTCCTGTATTTGGGCCTCAAAACCCGTGCCATGGACACAGTAAATGGATCTCTTTGGAGCGTACTTCCGGCAATGGGAAAAACAATGGATGACACAAACCGCGCCGACGATCAAGGACTGGGCCGACATTATCACCGACATACGGACAATGGAGAAGATCATGTTGGGACTTGATCTGAAAATGGACCAGTTTGACAGACTCTGGACTAAATGGGATGTTTGTTTTGGACTTTCTGTGCTTCGTGTTCTCATTTCTTTTTTCTATTTGTGTATTTAAGCTACGTTTAGCTCTTGTATTCTCGCTGGTCTCGTTCTGTTTCGTGTGTTTTGTGTTCAATGTCTTTAAATTCAGAAGATTCACTAAAAATAAAAACGTCTTTAACTCTCTAACTAGATACTTTTATTTCAGTCCCGTGTTTGCAAGACACGTCACAGCAGCATCATGTGACACTTCTGACTGTCTGAAACATGCTAAAGTGTGACAACAAACACTGGTCGGAGAGAGGAAATAGGGTTTTCAAAATAAAGTTCAGAAACTAAAATGAAATGTCAGTATCAGTACAAATAAAATGAAATAAATCTAGGCCTATTTTATACTGGTTTAAGTCAACTGGAGCTAACTTCAGCATTGCTTACGTGGTTATTTATATAAAGCACAGGACCAGCTAAACAGGCATGAAAAAAAACATTAAGAATTAAGAAAATTGGAGATTGGTATCGGGAATTACAATCACTAAAAGATCGGTATTGGACCGCGAGGCAAAAAGCTGGATTGGACGATCACTATACACAAATAAAACCAAAAGCAGAAACCAGTGTGGATTAAATCTCCTTCTAAAGACCACAGGAGGGCGCAATTTTTACTGGAGCTAAAGGCGCTGTTTCACTGAAGCCGCGACGAAATGAAAACCTTTTGAAAATCCGCACTGGTTTTGTCCGATGTGGTCTACACTTTAAGAGCCGTCGCTGGCGCTGCTCGGCTGCTCTGAGTCGCGCAGACCCCGCAGACGTGAACAATGCCACGACCAACAAACCGGACCAAAAACCCTCTGGTGCAGAAGGCTTAAACGACTGCTCGCGCTCGTGTCATTTAACTGCAGCTGATGTCTCGCTCTTCAGTCTCTCCTCGGCCTTTGCTAATTCCCACATTAGCTCCACGTTAGCGATTAGCGTCGAGTTGGTCCTCCCCGGATGGCCTCGTCTTATCGCTGAACGCACACGCGCGGGCCATTAGTGGATATAACGGGGTCTGCGCGCGGTGAGCGTTCAGTGGAGCGACTGGTAACAAAGATGATTGTGGGAAGGACAGATGGACAGATGCGGCGCGTGTTCGGCAGTGTTCAACAGCGTTTAGCATTAACACATCGGGCAGAATGGAGATGAACGATGCTGAGGAGGCAAAAGTTGTACGCATTTGGAAACAGAAGGAAAGCGGGACAAAAGGCGAGACGAGGACCGTGAGGCGCTCGCGTCACTCCTGCGTGTTCACTCTCTTTTTAATGTTCTACAGATCGTGTTGGGCATCATTTGTTATTGAAAAAGGCGTGTTTTTAATGTTAAAAATGGCTTTGTGACATTGTCTGAACAGTACGAGTTCGACCCGGAGTCTGTAGCTCGAGGAAGTGCAGAGCAGTGGGCGGGGATAGGGGGTGGGTGTAAATTCTATACAGGATTACTCACGAATATGGGAAACACGCATGGATCAATAAGTACAATTTAGAGTAAGATCATGATCAGGGAAAGCCATTATAATATGGTTTAAAGTTCATGTGGATTTTACATTTGTAGTGTTTTTGGACACTCAATGTTTTATTTTATTTTATTTATTTTATTTTATTTTATTTATTTTATTTATTTTTTATTTATTTTATTTATTTTATTTATTTTATTTATTTATTTTATTTTATTTATTTATTTATTTTTGTATTTATTTATTTTTATTATTATTTTTTAAATATTATTTTATCTATTTTACTTTATTATTATTATTATTATTATTATTATTATTATTATTATATATATATATATTTTTATTATTATTCTTTTTTATTATTATCAATATTTTTTTTAAACTTTTTTTTTTTTCATTCACTCCACACTGGTGTCACAACTTGAAGAAGACACAGACAAAAGAAATAAACAGAGCAAAGGTCAAGGTCGTTTCCGACAGAGATTTGACCACCATAAACAGTGACGTTCATGTGTTTATTACACTGACATGAGCGAATGAGCCTCTGTCGTGTCATCAGTCAGAACACGTTTCACTATTTTAACGTTAAACTGATTAAACGGGTTTTATAATGAAGTGTCTCACAAACCTCTCCAGAGGCGCTTTGTGATGACATCAGAGGGTGGAAAGTGAATCAGGTCCAGATTTGGCAGATTTAGGGCTCAATCTACTCCATCTAAACTCTTTAAAAGCCTCTGGACCAGTTTAATCTGATTCGTTTATAACATGTTTTGTTATTTACGGCTTCATTTAAGCTCGTTGCCATTCATTACTGCAGTTTCTTCCCTGTCGTCATGACGTCCTCCACACGTTTAGTCACATGGTGGAGGAGGAGCTCTGTAGACATATATACCACCTTACATTACTGGTGCGTGGACGATACATTCAGAGTTTTATATCGTTTTATTCACCCCAAATGAACACGACCTGAAGCTCCGCTCTGGACTTCACGCTCAAATGACTAGAATTGAGTCTGGCGCTTTAAAAACACGGAGGAGCCACAGATGATTCCGCGCACGCCTTCAGACGTACGCGTCCGTTGCTTCCTGCGAGGCCGAGCGCGGCAGGCGGAGCTCCAGCTGGAAGTGCTCCTGGCTCCCGGAGTGGGACGAGCGCAGGGACGGGAGCGCGTACCGCTGAGTGCGCCTCCGCTGGGCAAACACCGCCACTGCAGGACGAGACGGCGGGAACATTGACAGAAGCTCATCAAATCAAACTGTGTAAAATTAAAGTCTTTGTTTCGTTACGGATGTTTTTATTGCTCAAATTGACCTTGAAAAACATACAACTTTTTAAAAAAATCGTCTGTCTTGAATGAAAATGAAATAAAAGCTTCAGTTTGAATATTTGTCGACGCGTTGTGCAGTGTGGCGTCGGCGTGAACGTGACCTTTGCGAGTTTCACCTGTTTGAGAGTCGGGTTTGTGGAAGACGTCTGTGCTGCCGTTCCAGTAGTGCGCCGCCATCTTGCCGTGGTAATCTCTGACGTTTGTCTTGGCGTCTGCGGCAAAACGACAGAAGAAACGTGGGGGGGAAAAGGGAACGTGACTACGATTGTTTTTGGTGGGGGTTTTACTTCCGTTAAGTTGCAGTTTGTGAAGAAATGTTGAAAAATAAGAGTTTAAAATGACAGGAAGTGGAGCTGAATCCCTCTGTGATGTCATCAGCGTGTGACACAGAGACAGTTGACACTTAACTGACACACTAACTGACAGTTTAAACCGTCGTTCGACAAAATAAAGGTGTTTTTATGGTGTTGTTGTGTGTCAGGTCAGAACTGTTGTGTCATTTATGTGGATTTTGACTCTTGTTTAGGGTCTGGTTGCTAGGTAACAGCGGTGGAATGACCTCTACATGTGTCATATCTGTGCTCACGTCCAACCAGGAAGTACAATTATAAACTTTACACAAACGGTCAAACTGGGGACAAACGGGCAAAATGTTCGAGTCAAATCTGAAATATAATTGTGTTTATTGCGTTTTAGCGTGTGGTTCTAGCCCAGCGCGAATAAAGCTAACAAACGTTAGCATGCTAACAGCGCACTTCCTGCTTCAGATGCTTTTACAACAACAAAAAACAGATTTGCATAGAGAAAATACAAACACACAAGTCAACGATGCGCCGTTTCTGTTTCTGTGTAAAAAGTCTTTACGGAACTTATTTGGATGATTTTGCAAAGAATCCCGACAGGAAAACGACAGTGAGGGAAGCCCCGAACCGAACATGATTTTGCCGTGTATTCTTTAAAAACACGTGCTCATTCGGCACTCGCGTGTTGTGCCTTACTTCAACCTCCATCACAACATTCACAGTCACGTTTTAACACATTTCTAACGCAAATTCCCCCAATAACTTCTGGATATCGTGATTGAGAAAAACGCCAAAAATCCTCTATATCATCCAATCTAATCACAAGCTGCCCAACTATCGATTTTAAAAAGCACGTATCGAAGAATAGCTTCAATAGAATATAGCGTTTCTACTTTGCCGTTACCGTGACATTTGCTCAGCGTTCTTTTTTTAAATAATTTTTACACTTCGAGCAGTAGAGGGCTTATTATAGCTTCTCGCTGGAGCCCGGCTGTCCGTCACTGTAATGCCCTGCACTTTGCCTCGTGGTGGGATTTCTCCGGAGGACGTCCCTGAGTGAACGCACGCGGCCTGGAGACGCCGGAGACGCCGGAGGGTTATAATTAAAGACGCAGAAGGTCAGAGAAAGTCAAAGGGAGTCGTTTTCCCACACCAACACGTCACGGTTACTGCGACGCCCGTGAAAGTGTTTGGAAATAAGCCTGATCTTTCTGTTGCTGGACCGAAACTCGAGCGTTTCCTCAAAGTGTCCCACCACAGACGAACTGAGTTAAAGTTAAACTCTGGGGTTTTTTTTAGCTTTAGTTTGAACTGTCGACTGCAGTTGGATTTTTGAGTGTGCGTTTTATTGCTCTGTTGTTTCACACCGTCGTCTCGGGCTCATAGTTGTGTGTTCGGCACTTTGTTGCTGTCAAAGTGCTCTACGAATAAAGTTTGTGCTCGGATGTCAAGAGTGAGGTCACTGACTGTGGACGTCGACCAGATCCTGCACGACGTGTCGATGTCCGTGAATGGAGGCCAAATGCAGAGGAGTGTAACCCTGACAACAAAACACAGTTACATATTCACACAGTGTCAGGTGATCTAGGGTTGTTTCAGATGATCTAGAGCTGCTTCAGGTGATCTAGAGCTATTTCAGGTGATCTAGAGCTATTTCAGGTGATCTAGAGCTATTTCAGGTGATCTGGAGCTGTCTCAGGTGATCTAGAGCTGCTTCAGGTGATCTAGAGCTGTTGTTTCAGGCGATCTAGAGCTGTTTCAGGTGATCTAGAGCTATTTCAGGTGATCTAGAGCTATTTCAGGTGATCTGGCGCTATTTCAGGTGATCTAGGGTTGTTTCAGGTGATCTAGAGCTGTTTCAGATGATCTAGAGTTGCTTCAGGTGATCTAGAGCTGCTTCAGGTGATCTGGCGCTGCTTCAGGTGATCTAGAGCTGCTTCAGGTGATCTAGAGCTATTTCAGGTGATCTAGAGCTGTTGTTTCAGGTGATCTCGAGCTGTTTCAGGTGATCTAGAGCTGCTTCAGGGGATCTAGAGCTGTCTCAGGTGATCTAGAGCTGTTTCAGGTGATCTAGGAGTGCTTCAGGCGATGCTACGAGCTGTCCTCAGGGTGATCTAGAGCTGTTTTCAGCGTGATCTAGAGCTGCTTCAGGTGATCTAGAGCTGCTTCAGATGATCTAGAGGCTGCTTCAGATGATCTAGAGCTGCTTCAGGTGATCTAGAGCTGCTTCAGGTGATCTAGAGCTGTCTCAGGTGATCTAGAGCTGCTTCAGATGATCTTAGAGCTGCTTCAGGTGATCTAGAGCTGCTTTCAGAGTGATCTAGAGCTGCTTCAGGTGATCTAGAGCTGTCTCAGGTGATCTAGAGCTGTTTCAGATGATCTAGAGCTGCTTCAGGTGATCTAGAGCTGCTTCAGGTGATCTGAGTGTCTCAGGTGATCTAGAGCTATTTCAGGTGATCTAGAGCGGCTTCAGGTGATCTAGAGCTGTTGTTTCAGGTGATCTAGAGCTATTTCAGGTGATCTAGAGCTGTCTCAGGTGATCTAGAGCTGTTTCAGATGATCTAGAGTTGCTTCAGGTGATCTAGAGCTGCTTCAGGTGATCTGGCGCTGCTTCAGGTGATCTAGAGCTGCTTCAGGTGATCTAGAGCTATTTCAGATGATCTAGAGCTGCTTCAGGTGATCTAGAGCTGCTTCAGGTGATCTAGAGCTGCTTCAGATGATCTGGAGCTGCTTCAGGTGATCTGGAGCTGTTGTTTCAGGTGATCTAGAGCTGCTTCAGATGATCTAGAGCTGCTTCAGGTGATCTAGAGCTGCTTCAGGTGATCTAGAGCTGCTTCAGGTGATCTAGAGCTGTCTCAGGTTGATCTAGAGCTGTCTCAGGTGATCTAGAGCTGTTTCAGATGATCTAGAGCTGCTTGTTTCAGGTGATCTAGAGCTGCCTTCAGGTGATCTGCGAGCTGGTGTCAGTGATCTGGAGCTGTTGATTCAGGTTGATCTGGGAGCTGCTTCAGGTGATCTGGAAGCTCTGGAGCTGTTGTTTCAGGTGATCTGGAGCTGCTTCAGGTGATCTGGAGCTGTTGTTTCAGGTGATCTGGAGCTGCTTCAGGTGATCTGGAGCTGCTTCAGATGATCTAGAGCTGCTTCAGATGATCTAGAGCTGCTTCAGGTGATCTAGAGCTGCTTCAGGTGATCTAGAGCTGCTTCAGATGATCTAGAGCTGCTTCAGGTGATCTGGAGCTGTTTCAGGTGATCTAGAGCTGTTGTTTCAGGTGATCTGGAGCTGTTTCAGGTGATCTAGAGCTGCTTCAGGTGATCTGGAGCTGTTTCAGGTGATCTAGAGCTGTTTTGTCATGACATTTTAGAAGGAAAAAGTATCTCATTTAAGGATCTAGGCTTCTTCAGATCGAGATAGAGCCCGTGATAATCGTACAGAGAGATTTGAATAACGTGATCATCTTTCTTTCTGTTCTGAAATAACTTGTTCGATCTTTAACATTTTCTCTTTCACATTACTTTTTTTGCCATTATTTTTCCATAATGTTCCTCATCACGAGAGAAGTCCCATGTTACTGCACATCGACTTTGACCCATTTTAACAACTCAAAAAATGCGATTCCAACTGTGTTTTTGTGTCTTATATGTTCCGTATTTGACTAAGACCACCACCTCCACCTCCACACCTTCCACAACACGTCTTCCCTGCGTTCCTCTCTAAACATTGACAGTTTTATCGTTCGTTCCTGTCGCCGTGGCAATGCAGAAATGTCGTCAGAAAAGGCTTGAAGAGAAGTCCCAGTTGGATGAAGGTGTCAGAGAGACTTTTAACCATCGCAGTGTGATTTGTGTCAAGGAATAATGGGCCAATGGGAATCCTTTTCATCTGGAGAGACTGAGACTTTGTACTACTACTACTACTACTACTACTACTACTACTACTACTACTACTACTACTACTACTACTACGAGTTGTACGTTCTCTGTCACTGTAGTTTTATTAATTAAAAATGCATTGTTCAATAAATAAAAGCAGCAACGATCTAAGTCGGATAAGTGACTTTTGGGACTAATTACACTGATAAAATGTTTCTTTAATGTTTTTTTTTGGCTTTTGTTTCTGTTTTATTCCCTCTGTTGTTGTTGTTGTTGTTGTTGTTGTTGTTGTTGTTGTTGTTAATTAACCATAAAAAGAAAATGAGGTTGTTGCGATAAAAGACCGGATATGTGTTTTTGTCTGTTACTTTATTACAAATGTTTATTTTAATGTGTTTTAAAATATCAGTACAAGATGAAAAAGGGCCAGATGATAATAATAATAATAATAATAATAATAATAATAATAATAATAATAATAATAATAATAATAATAATGAAAATGATAATAATAATAATGAAAATAATAATAATAATAATAATGGTGATGATAATAATAATAATAATAATAATAATAATAATAATGAAAATAATAATAATAATAATGAAAATAATAATAATAATAATGAAAATAATAATAATAATGGTGATGATGATAATAATAATATTAATGATGATGATGATGATGATGATGGTGATAATAATAATAATAATAATGATGAAAATAATAATGAAAAAATAATCATAATAATGATGATGATGATGATAATAATAATAATAATAATAAAAATAATTATAATAATAATGATAATAAAAATGATGATATAATAATAATAATAATAATAATAATAATAATAATAATATCATCTCTCATTTTTCTGCTCCTTTTCATTCCTTCTGTAACTGTATGTCACTGTCTTTTGTATGTTATAAATGACAATGAATAAATAAAAATATACACAATAATACTGCTTAATTGTTTTTGTGACAGTATTATTTATCATTTTTATATTAAGTATTATTGTAACATTTTTCTGTGGCAAAATATCGCACTTTGAAACGTGTCTTTGTCTTTCTTACTGAACAAAATTGTTAATTTGAGTAACTAATGAATCACTTGTACCTTTATTATATGTCCTCCTTCTACTGCAGTCAAGTATTCGCACTACTCCAACTTCTACAACTGCTACTGCGAACACGTGTAACTGCTGAACCTGTCCAAACCTGACGTCCTCCAGTCTCTCCGTATAAATATTGTCAGAGCGGTTGTTAGAAGTGTCTCAAGCTCGTCGTCAGATTTGATTAAGACGTCCGCCGCGTTGGAAAGACGTCTGTTTTATTTCGCTCGCCGTCGACATAAAACGCACCCAGGGGGATTCCTCTGCCCCGGAGCCTGTCAGCGCGTCAGAGCGATGAAGTTCGAATCTACAAATGTCAAAATAATGGGCTTTATAATGATCGTTTTTCACTGTTTAGGACTTACGCAGAGGCTGGTGTGACATGAAAAGGTTTCCTGCTTTAAATCAGCGGCGGAGGAAGAGTTTGGAGTAAAACTTGATCAAACAAGAACAGGAATCTCGAATCGAAGTCATTAAAATGGTCGCTATTAGCAAATTGCAATTACTTAAGTGGAATAATTGATTCTGCAAACAGCACAATTCTTATTATGAGTCTTATGAGTCAGATTTGGAAGCATGAGGCAAGGAAAACGCACAGAAAAAGAAAATATAACTAAATGTGTTAGTAAAACTGTGGCTAGTGTTGGCGATATCGATAAAAGATGAATAAATGACTCGTAAATGCGCTTGGTCGAGGTTCAAGTGCTGCGCATTAAAGTGACGCACGACAGCTTTTCACCCTCTTCTGATTTGGACTTTATTCGGTGTATTTAAACCTGTCGTACATAATAATCACAGTTTTACACCGATCGAGCAGGTATTTGTGGAGAAAACGTTGGAAAATGTGTAGAAAAATGACAGGAAGTGACATCACAGCAGGGACACTCAATCGTGTCAAAGTTTATGCAGAATTTACACACTTTTTTTTGACTCTTTAAACATGAATGCAACAAAATAAAGTCGCTCTCATGTTTGTATTTGTCAAATTAAAAATCATTTGACATTAGATGAGTTTTGGCCCAGTGGTTGCTGGGTAATTTCCTAGTGTGATGTCATCAAATACAACCAGGAAGTCAAATTATAAACCTAAAAAATGTGCTATTCTGGGGTAAAATGTGTATAATTCTGAGCTAAATTGAAAATATATTGATCTTAACTGCGTTTTCAGTGGACAAACTTTACAAATATCACTTTGTACCGGTTCAAACGAGATCGCTGCATGTTTATCCGTGACATCGTTCATCGTTCGTTACCTTGGAACTGCGTTGAACCCTGTCATCATGATTTTCACTCCTCATTAGCTCGCTGGTAGCTCAATGGGTGGGTTCCGTCTGCTCTCGACGTGGATGTTTTCTGTTCTTTGCTGCAGAACAGGACTTTTAACTGAGTCGAGCCGGAGGGAATGTGTTTGCATCTTTTCCGGTACAAAAACGAAATGAACCTGGACTTGGACTTGGACCGGTCAGACTCTGTCAGACTGTAAAAAAGCTTTGGTTGTGTTGTCGATTAATCGGTCGATGGGGTCTCGGTCGACCAACATTTTTCTTTGTCAACTAGTTATTTTGGGGGGATTTTTTAAAATATTCACAGCAGAAGAAAGGAGAAGGCAAGCAGTGACGTCTGCAGATTTTTACACTTTTTACAGATAAATGAACTTCTTACTTATTCTTACGTATTTTCTGTATAAATATTTGGGATTGCGAGATCTTCTGTGGTCTCCTGTGGTGATCTCCTGTGGTTCCTGTGATTCCTGTCTCCTGTGATCTCCTGCTGGGGTCTCCGTGATCTCCGTGGGCTCCTGTGGTCTCCTGTGGTCTCCTGTTTGGTCTCCTGTGCATACTCCTGTGGTCTCCGGTGCGTCTCCTGTGGTCTCCTGTGAAACTCCTGTGAACTTCTGTGATCTCCTGTGTCTCCCTTGGTCTCCTGTTTTGAACTCCTGTGTCTCTCTGTGGTCTCACTGTGGTCTCCTGTGAACTCCTGTGCTCCTGTGTCTCTTCGTGGTCTTTGTGGTTCTCTTGTGGTCTCCTGTGATCTCCTGTGTCTCAGTGTTCTCCTGTGATCTCCTGGTCTCCAGTGGTCTCATGTGGTCTCCTGTGTCCAATGTCTCCTTGGTCTCCCTGTGGTCTCCTGTGGTCTCTGTGGTCTCTTGTGTTGGTCTCCTTGTGGTCTCCTGTGAACTCCTGTGAGTCTCTCTGTGTCTCCTTTGGTCTCTGTGAACTCCTATAGGTCTCCGTTGTCTCCTTGTGGTCTCTTGTGGTCTCTTGTGTTCCTGTGAACTCTGTGTGAATCTCTTTGCTCTCTTGATCTCCTGTGGTCTCCTGTGGTCTCCTGTGATCTCCTGTGGTCTCCGGTGGTCTCCTGTGGTCTCCTGTGAACTCCTGTGGTCTCCTGTGATCTCCTGTGGTCTCCTGTGGTCTCCTGTGAACTCCTGTGGTCTCCTGAGATCTCCTGTGGTCTCCGGTGGTCTCCTGTGGTCTCCTGTGAACTCCTGTGAACTCCTGTGAACTCCTGTGGTCTCCTGTGATCTCTTGTGGTCTCCTGTGATCTCTTGTGGTCTCCTGTGATCTCTTGTGGTCTCCTAGGATCTCCTGTGATCTCCTGCGATCTCATGGTCTCATCTGTGCACTTTGGTTGCAGATGCACGGCCAAATCTTCGGTTCTTCATAGTTTTGAGAGTCTTTAGTCGAGTCATTCCTCGGCCTGTCCACACGAAACAAAAACTGGCACAAAGTTCCGGGTCTTCTCTGTCGCCATGAAGGAACAAAAGTGACATTATTATACCTTTGATGGTCGTCAGCGGACTGGGCTTTACGTTGAGTTTGTGGAGCCCGTCTCTGGCCAACGATAAGGATCTAAACATGAGGTGATGTGACATTTAGTGAAAGGTTAATCTGTTTAATGTTCAAGTGCCCTTTGAGCTTCAGTAAAGGCCGTTCCAGCAGGAGGTCTGAGCCACAGGAAACACACGCTCCAGATGTTTATTCTGTTTGTTATTAAGACGGCCTCGCACATTTATCTGCATCGAACTGCGTTTGCTCAGTCAATGCTGCCGTTTCCCAGTTTTGAATATGAACGAAGAAAGGACTCCTGCCATGGACACAGTGAATGGATACTTTTGGAACGTACTTTAGGCGGTAGGAATAAGGCCATCACAAAGAAATGGACTGACAAAGGAACGGACATTAGAAACGTGGACAAACTAACATTCGGACTCAATTTGGAAATGGACAAATCAGACTCTGGACTCGATGGGACTTTTAGTTGAATTTATCTGTGTCATGTGTTTCCTTTGTTTTCTAGTTGGTGTCTTTTTCTCATTTTATTTTAAATTGAGCTCTCTTGTCCTGTTTTGTGTTCGGTCTGTTTTATATTTAAAACTTACATTTTTATTTTATTTTATTTCAATTCAAAATTCAAAATTCAAATTCAAAATATCAAATCAATAAATCAAAATAAATAAAACTAAAATAAAATAAAATAAAATAAAATAAAATAAAATTAATAAATGAAATAAATAAATTAAATTAAATTAAATTAAATCAATCAAATAAATAAATCAATAATCAAATCAATTAAACTGTGGCTGGATGTGACTAATCTATATGTTATTTGATTATGCATTTTTTCTTTGTCTCTTTAAAAGGAAAATACAAATGGCTTTCAGCATTACTTTCCCAAAACTAAAGAATACAGACAAGAATACATTTTTAACTCCAAACATTAGCCGTGAGACGAAAATGAGATGAATAAATATCATAAAATCGCAACATTTTCCCTCATATTGAAGACAGGCTGGTTTTTTATTCAGCGCCATTTAAAGCTGGGGGATCCTAAATCAGGAAGTTCATGTATTTAAACCTTTCTAACTCGCTCCTCGCGCTCACAAATCGTATTAATCACATGCATCGACGACAGCTTTAGATCAGCAAGCAAAAGTGGAGCAGGGTGAGACGGCGCTTTCTGCAGTTTGAACAGATGAGGTTGTCACAAAGTTCTGCACTTTCTCTGGAGGAAAACTACATCACTAACTATCGAGGAGGGAAAAGGTGGCTGCCACGGCTTTAACACACACACAAAAAGTCAAAATGTCCTCGCTTCAAAGTCTGAACTGAACCCACATGTGTTTCCTGGACGGAGCTCTCCATTCCAAAGACACAAACTGAACAAGGACTGTGTAGATCTAGATTCAAATTTGATTAATTACCAGCTCTAAAAAAGATTGGATCAGCTCAATTTTGGACTTTCAGAATATTTCATTGTTTTCACTTATATTTTTATTTTATTATTATTATTATTATCTGTTGTTATTGTTGTTGATTGTTGTTATTGTTATTATGTTACCTGTCATTATTATTATTGTTACTACTACTATTATTATTGTTATTAATTGTTACTATTATTGTTGTTGTTGTGTTATTATTATGTTACTTTATTGTTTTTTGTATTATTGTTCTACTACTATTTATTATCTATACTATGTTATTATTATTATTGTTATTATTATTATATTAGTTATTTCTATTTATTATAATTATTATTATATTATTATTATTTTTTTTTTTATGTGCCAGGCAGAGGATTTACGTCAAAGGAAAATGTACATGTGGCTTTAATTTAGATTTACCTGACACAAATTAATTACATTTATTTCAATTTATTCTCCTTTAATCGTCCAGTTGAACATGTATAATTCAAATATCGTTGTTTTTTGTAGTTTACATTCAGCAGGACTCACCCCCTTCAGCGGCGCCCGGCGATGCGTTCACAGCGATTCACAGGTCGGACGGGAAAAGAAAGCAGGAAAAGCGGCGTTTTAACAGTTAAATCGGGCTAAAAACAGCTACAAAAGCACGTCAAAGTGTGCGTTTATTGTGAAGACTACGGCGTCACAATAAAGGTCTTTGGAGTCGAAACAGATGAAAAACCCACTCACGTGCTGCGGCGGTGACGGACAGGGCAGCAGAGAGAGCGAAGACAAACGGGTTAGAAATGAAGAAACGATGCTGTATTTTAAGTGGGGCGACTGTTGTTTTAAAGGGTGCGTTTTGACCCCGCGGTGAAGCCTGCCACCGGCGAAGAGGAGCAGCAAAACAACATCAAAAGTGCGGATTTGACGCGGAATCAGAGACGAAGAGGAGACGTCGACTCGCTTCACTGCCGGACGCGGTTCAGTCGTTTCCGTAAACATCAGGGACCAGATTTATCGAGGTTAAAGGACACATTATGCATTATTTAAACTGTTATTGTCCTTTAAACGTGCTCTTGTACCTTTTACTTTGGCGTCTCACGTTTTAGAATGTACAAATAACAATAAAAGCCCACTGCTTCCTCTCTGTCAGGCGTTCCGACAATCAGAATTTTGGTGTTAGCGCTCCATCTACAGGCAGCTGAGTGAGTCACCATGGGGAGACAAACAAAAAGCTAGCTTGCCCCGACATGCTAATGTAAACATGCAGTTGTAGTGAAGGTGATTTGAGTCAGAAATGCTCAGAACATCCGAATTTTGGTGTTAACGCTCTATCTACTGGCAGCAGACGGAATTACCATGGGGAAATAAACAAAAGCTAGCTTGCCCCGACATGCTAATGTAAACATGCAGTTGTAATGAAGGTGATTTGAGTCAGAAATGCTCAGAACATCACAATTCTGGTGTTAACGCTCTATCTACTGGCAGCAGACGGAATTACCATGGGGAAACAAACAAAAGCTAGCTTGCCCCGACATGCTAATGTCTGCTTACTTACATAAATTATTATTGGACAAATACAAATGTATGAAAACACCTTTAGTTTGTGGAATTATTTTTTTGGGTGTGTAAATTGTGCCAAACGTTCATGATGTCATCAATATGTTTTTATAACTGTCATTTTCAATCTACTTTTCACAAACGGCGGCTCGATTGGTGTAAAAAAACTACAATTTACAACAGGTTTTATCCCACCAAATACAGTCAAACCTGTCACACACGCTTTGAATTTACTTATCATGATTTTTGTTCAATTACGTCTAAAAAATACTGTAATCCTGGATAAATAAGTTTATAATACAATGTTACATAGTGCAGCTTTAACTCACACAGAAATTCCCTCGCAGCGTCTTTGTTTTTTTTATTCATTCATTAATTGTTTTCTTATACTTTAATTTACCTCTTCACACAAGTAAACCAATATTGACTTTCTACTTCCTGGTTTCGCCGCATTAAATAATTGCTATTGTTCAAAAATAACCCCGAGTTCTTTTTCCATTTACTTTGGACCAAATCGGGCGAGACGTTCAATCCTTCAACCCCAAAACGATGGGCTGAAGACCACGCTGTCGCCTCCGTCTCCGGGTTTTGGGGGCGTAATGCGTTTCTCTGGGCGATTGATCTTTGATTATGGAGCTCGCGGCGTCGTTATTTGAGCCATTACGCGGCTAACGATCGGAGACACGCGCGATTACGAGGTTCGCGGTTTCACACGAGCGAGAGCGAGGGGCGGGGGGGGGGGAGAGAACAACAAATGCTCAATTAGGAAGTGGAGTTATGAGACGTCATGGGGGCGACGTAAACCGCTGATGCTAAGTGTTTTTATGTGGTTAAATATTGAGTTATTATGGGACACTTATGTATAAAGTCTGACAAGTTCTCATGATTAAGGGGGCTTTTAAGAGCTTTTAACCAAATCATTTTTGCTGTATATGTCCAACAATAATGTCATAAAAGCATGATATGTTTCGTTTAATGTCCCGGTTACCTTTACGTTCCAGGTTGACAATGCATATATTGGCCGATCGTGAAAGAAGGCAGGTTGGGAATTAAATAAGTCATTTTTGTCAATTTGTCGCCGAAATGCCACGCACTGGGGCTTTAAAGGACACATAATTACGCCTTTTCCCACTCTTTTAACCTTGTTCTCACCAACTGTTCGTCGTCACAAACTCAGCAGGAGCACATTTAGTTCACTCACAGTTGAATGAATCCGCGGTTGTAAGTCCCTTCGTCCTCTGAGCTCTCAAAAACACTCCTTCATAACTGACCTTTCTTCCCATCTGTGACGCGGCTCTGAGAATCTTCTGCTGTTTTTAACCCCACAAATCATCTCCAGACTTGGAAATGATTTGAAAAGTTGTATTTATTTTAAACTGTGTTGTAGTTCCCTCTGAGCCAGTAAGGCGGTGCCAAAACTCAGCTAGTCCCGGAGGAAACGGCAGAGATCCAAACTAACAGGGATGGATTTAATTTGTTGAGGTCCGTCATTAATGCCCGTCATTGGAACAGGTTTCGAGCCAAACAATCTGCCAATGCACCAGAACTCAGTCACGTGAGATGTTCCTTATGACCAAACCCCAAGATCGGACCTGAAACCTCTCACCGATCGACGTATGTTGACGTCGGCGTCCGGACCGGATTTCATCATCTCCAACCGTTTCCTGAAGTCCCAGTTTAGCCGCCCAGTGCAGACCGGTCTGAAACACATGTGGTGCAGCGGATTTGACCGGCCAAAACATTAATGACAAAGACCTTTCTGAGCCGTAACTGAGTCTGCTTTGGGCCGTTAAGACCACGAACAAGCCTGGACTTTACCACTGCAGACGGGAACACCCACAAGAGCTGCACTGAACAAGACTAAACCAGGATTAAATCGAAGAACTAAACAAGACTAAACCAGTAAAACCAAGACTAAACCGAGACAAACCAAGCTTAAACCAGGATTAAACAGGACTAAACAGGACTAAACCAAGAAAAACATAAACATCAAGACTAACCCAAGACTAAACCAGTAAACCAAGACTAAACGCAAGACTAAACCAGGCCTAAACAAGGACTAATCCAAGACTTAATCAAACCGCACTAAACCAAGACTAAAACAGGACTAAACCAAGCACTTAAACCAGCACTAAAAACAAAGTGACTAAACAAGACTAACACAGAGATTAAACCAGGACTAAATACAAGACTAGAATCAGACAACGACTAATAAGAAACCACAGACCAAAACTTGAGTCTAAACCAAGGAACCAAACAAGACCAAACGCAGGACTTAACCATAGACTAAACAGGACTAAACAAGGCAAACCACGACTAAACTGAGACTAAACCAGGACTAACCGACAACAGATAACAAGGACTAAACCGAGACAAGGATAAAACTAAACCAGGACTAAACGAACTAACCAGCTAAACCAGACTAAACCAGGACTAAACCAAGGACTAACAACTAAACCGGACAACCGACTAAAACGACTAAGGACCCAACTAAACTAGCTCGGACTAACGGACTAACCAGGACTAAACGGACTAAACCAGACTAAAGCTGAAAAAGACTACAGAACTAAAACGACAAACGGACTAACAGGCTAACGGGACTACAGGTAAACCAGCAAACCAACTAACCAGTAAAGGATAACAAGACTAACAGATAGGACTAACTAGACTACGGACTAAACCGATAGTGGACTAACGTACTAAACGACTAACAAGTACAGTAGACAAATTAATGCTTAAAAGTGTCCAAGCAGCGAAAAGCAAGAGAAGGTGAAAAAAAGAAAAGAAAAAATACATCATTATGAAAAGCAAATCCTAATGTTTTTTTACATGTTATAAGTGTCCACAATATTCTAAAAGCAGTATTTTGAGACTGAATCGGAACGCTGCACCCGTCTACATCTAGTACTAACATTCACCTGCCAAAAGACAACAAATTCAATTCAATTCAATGTTGTTTCATTTTAACTGCTGTTGGCAAGCACTGACGCTTTATATATCTGTTTGTGCGACAGGAGCTCTAATATTCACTGTGATGAGTTCCTACGCGCTTTTCACAAGTCTCTGAGGCCACTGCCAAAGCTAACAAACATTAGCACTGCAAATTAGCAAACATTAGCATGCTAGCAAACATTAGCATGCTAACGCTTCCTGCTTCTTGGACAGTATTATTATCATTATATTTTAGACGCAGAGAAAAGGCTGGTTGGACTCATTTTCACACCTGAACAGATGCATTTTACAGTGTTCCTGTGCTGGGAAAAACGGGAAGAAGAAACCAAACGGTTGATATTATATTGATATTGACAAATTCTGTTGAAGCTCCAAAGACCAAACTGTCCAAACTGCTGCCCATTTTGACATTTGTATTGTTTTCACATTTGTATTTATTTTCACATATTATTTTCATATTTATATAATTTTCTTATTGTATTATTTTCATCAATTTGTATTATTTTATATCAATTTGTATATTTTTCATCACATTTTGTATACTTTCACATTTATATTTTAATTAATTTTCATATTTATTATTATTTTCACATTTATAATTTTCACATTTGTAATTATTCATATTTTTATCTATTTTATATTTATTATTATTTTCC
This sequence comes from Chaenogobius annularis, assembly GCA_015082035.1. Lineage (NCBI taxonomy): Eukaryota > Metazoa > Chordata > Actinopteri > Gobiiformes > Gobiidae > Chaenogobius > Chaenogobius annularis. The sequence goes on along the minus strand of BJKM01000227.1, from coordinate 28,084 downwards.
ACATTTGTATTATTTTTCACTTAATTTTTTATATATTTTCCATTTATTCTTATATTCCTTTATAATTTTCACATTGTATTATTTTTCACATTTATTTTTCACATTTTCATATTTTCACATTTGTATTTTACTATCTTTTCACATTTATATTTTCACATTTATATTTCACTTTATATTTCACATGCTTATATTTTCACATTTTTATTTACTTTTTCATATTTTATATATTTATTAATTTCACATTTGTATTATTTTTCAACATTTATCTTTTCCACATTATATATTTTCACATTTGTATTATTTTCACATTTATATTTTCACATTTATATTATTTTCATATTTTATTATCTTATTATTTTCATATTTATAATTATCACATTTATATTTTCATCTTTAATTTTCTTACATTTTATTTTCTATTGTATTCATTTATCACTATTATATTTTCTACGTTTGTATATTTTCACATTTGTATTATTTTCAGTTATTTTTCACATTTATTATTTTCACTTATTTATTTTTCACATTTCAATATTATTACATTTATATTTTCACATTTGTATTATTTCACGATTTTATATTTTCCATTTTCAATTTATTTTGTTATATTATTTTTCAATTTTATTTACTTTTTTCACATTTAGGTATTATTTTCACATTTATTATTAATGATTTTTTCACATTTTATTTACAATTTATCACATTTGCCATTTTACATTTATATTTCACATTTATATTTTTTCACATTTATATTTATTTATCAATTATTTTATATATTATTTTTCATATTTAATATTTTCCACGTTTATATTTTCACATTTGTATTATTTTTCACATTTATAATATTTCCATTTGTATTATTTTCAATTTTATGTTTCATATTATCTTTTTCACATTTATTACACTTTATATTTTCACATTTGTTTTTTTCATTTGTAATTTATTTCACATTTTTATATTTTCAACATTTATATTTTCACATTTATATTATTTTCACATTTATATTTTCACATTTATATTATTTTCATATTTTTATTATTTTTCATATTTATATTTTCACGTTTATATTTTCACATTTGTATTATTTTCACATTTATATTTTCACATTTGTATTATTTTCATATTTTTTATTGTTTTTCATATTTATTATTATTTTCACATTTGTATTATTTTCACATTTATATTTTCACATTTGTATTATTTTCAAATTTGTATTATTTTCACATTTGTATTATTTTCACATTTATATTTTCACATTTATATTTTCACATTTGTATTATTTTAACATTTATATTATTTTAACATTTATATTTTCACATTTATATTATTCTCACATTTGTATTATTTTCACATTTGTATTATTTTCACATTTATATTCTCACATTTGTATTATTTTCACATTTATATTCTTACATTTGTATTATTTTCACATTTATATTTTCACATTTATATTTTCACATTTATATTATTTTCACATTTATATCTTCACATTTGTATTATTTTCACATTCATATTTTCACATTTATATTATTTTCACATTTATATTATTTTCATATTTTTATTATTTTTCATTTATATTTTCGTTTATATTTTCACATTTGTATTATTTTCACATTTATATTCTCACATTTATATTATTTTCACATTTATATTCTCACATTTGTATTATTCTCACATTTGTATTTTCACATTTCACATTTGTATTATTTTCACATTTATATTCTCACATTTGTATTGGCCGTGACATTACAAATGTGATCAAAGGTTTGACGTCTCTCCTCGGGTTTTGGTCTGATCTTTGTAAACATCTCTTTCAGATTCAAATCTCCTCTTCTCTGAGGGTCAGCGGAGAAAATATCATCTCGAAACGTCGTGTCCTTTTCAAGATGAGAAGAGCGCGGACAAAACGGCACATATGCATCAAACGGAATCAGAAACACGTCTCAACATTTGAACTTCACAATCTTTTACAAAACAACAGATTGTTCCGGATTTGTTCATGTTTAACGCACACAAATTAGGCTAAATTTAAATTTTCTCAACACTTTTTATGAGATATCCAAAGTCCACTCTGCAGTTTGTGTGTCTAATATGTCAAATTACAAAATGAAGCAAGAAACTGGAATCTGGCTCCATTTTACTGATTTATATGTCCCAAATATATGACAATTTTGGCCATTTTTACAAATAAAATGCCTAATTTATGAAACCAAAACATGATAAAACGTTGATTTCAAAGGAACATCATAAAGTCGAGATCTTTTCCTCTCGACTCTCAGTATTTAACCTCAATAATTCATGATGTTTTTCTGTCCGTCGTCCATTTTGTCTGTGACCTCCGTTTCTCCTTCATGTTCACACTTTCTCTGAACCAGATGGACCTTGTCTCCTTTCCTCTCTCCTCCTCTTCCTCTTCTTTCTTTCCTCTCTGCCCCTTTGTCCCGTCTCTTTCTTGTCCCTCCTCCGTCTCCCCCCCGTTCCCCCCTCTCCTGCTGAGTGTGAATCCAACTGCGCTGTTATTTGGACTCGGTTAATTTTAGCTCGTCAGACCGGACACTGCGGACAGAAGGTGAGAGGACGAAGGTGATGTTTGCACTTACACGAAAGAGCCGCCGTTTGCACTTTAAGAAATGAGCGCGGCCGTTTGCAACCTTAAAGGCAAGAAGGGCGCGGCGGCCGTTGCACCTAAAGGAGAGCGCGGCCGTTTGCACCTAAAGGAAGAGCGCGCCGTTTTGCACCTAAAGGAAGAGCGCGGCCGTTTGCACCTAAAGGAAAGAGCCGCGGGCCGTTTGCACCTAAAGGAAGAGCGGCCGTTTGCACCTAAAGGAAGAGCGCGGCCGTTGCACCTTAAAGGAATGAGCGCGGCCGTTTGCACCTAAAGGAAGACGCGCGGGCCGTTTGCAACCTAAAGGCAAGGGCCCGGCCGTTTGCACTAAAGGAAGACCGCGGACTAGCTGCATTAAAAGAGCGCGGCCGTTTGCACCTAAAGGAAGACGCGGCCGTTTTGCACCTAAAGGAAGAGCGCGGCCGTTTGCACTTAAAGGAAGTAGCGCGGCCGTTTGCACCTAAGGAAGAGCGGCCGTTTGCACCTAAGAGGAGAGCGCGGCCATTTGCACCTATAAAGGAGAGCGCGGCCGTTTGCACTAAAGAAGAGCGCGGCCGTATTGCACCTAAACGAAGAGCGCGGGCCGTTTGCACCTAAAGGAAGAGCGGTGCCAGTTTGCACCTAAAGGAAGAGCCGGCCATTTGCACCTAAGAAGACGCCGATTTGCACCTAAAGGAAAGCGCGCCGTTTGCACCTAAAGGAAGAGCGCGGCCGTTTGCACCTAAAGAGAGCGCGGCCGTTGCACCTAAAGGAAGAAGCCGGCCGTTTGCACCTAAAGGAAGAGCGCGGCCGTTTTGCACCTAAAGGAAGAGCGCGGCCACTTTGCACCTAAAGGAAGAGCGGCCGTTTGCCCAAAGGAAGAGCGCGCCGTTTGCACCTAGGAGAACGCGTTGCACCTAACGAAGAGCGCGGCCGTTTGCACCTAAAGGAAGAGCGCGGCCGTTTGCACCTAAAGGAAGAGCGCGCCGTTTGACTAAGAAAGCGCGCCGTCCGCGGCTTTTAATCTGATCTCAGGAAGCCAAAGTCTGACGACGCGAAGACACGGGTGGACCTCCAGCGACCAACCACGAACCAGGATCAGAACGAGTCCAAAACCAGGATCTAGAACGAGTCCAAACCAGGATCAGACTGAGTCCAAACCAGGATTAAAAGGAGTCCAAACCTGCGATTAAAATAAATCTAAACCAGGATTAAAATGAGTCTAAACCTGGATTAGAATGAGTCCAAACCAGGATTAAAATGAGTCCAAAACCAGGATTAGAATGTCTAAACCAGGATTAGAATGAGTCTAAACCAGGATTAAAGGAGTCCAAACCAGGATTAAATAATGCCCTTTATCAAGATTAAATTGCACTGAATCAGGGACTAAACCTGGGACTCTATCTGGATTATAAGAAGGTGAGATCAAGGGCTAAACCAGGTCCAGGACGACCCCAAACAAGCACTGCCCCATGTAAAGCCTCTTCTGGGACGTCTAACTGCCTTCAAAACCAAAACGAGAGGAGAAATCCACATCAAGGCGCGTTCAGAGACTTTGAAACGTGTCGCATGGAAAGCCGCGTGCACAAACATAACACGTTACGGGATCATTTTGCCAAACACGTCCCCCTGCGCCCGCCGCCCGCGGCATCAAAGAAAGCGGGCGTCTGTGCCGGAGCGCCAGGGCCAAGCCAATGGGAGGAGAGCTGTTTCTTGTGTGAGAGGACCACTCACCCCTTCATGTGCAGGCGCCAGGTCCGCAGCACAGGTGAACACATGACACACAGCCATGGTTACACACCATAACACACAAGCCATGTTACAACACATGAACACACAGCCATGGTACAACACATGAAACACAGCCATGGTTACAACACCAATGAACACACTGCCATGGTTACAACTCCACATTAACACACTAGCCATGGTTACAACACATGAACACATAGCCATGGTTACAACACATGAACACACACAGCATGGTTACACAGAACACACTGCCATGGTTACAACACATGAACACACTGCCATGGTTACAACACATGAACACACTGCCATGGTTACAACACATGAACACACAGCCATGGTTACAACACATAACACACTGCCATGGTACAACACTTGAACACACCATGGTTACAAAACACCATGAAACACACAGCCATGGTTACAACACATGACACACACATGGTTACAACACTAAACACACTGCCATGGTAACAACTCCACATTAAACACACTGCCATGGTTACAACACATGAACACACAGCCATGGTACAACACATGAAAACCACCATGTTACAACACATAACACACTGCCATGGTTACAACACATGAACACACTGCCATGGTTACAACACATGAACCACACTGCCATGGTTACAACACATGAACACACTGCCATGGTTACAAACATGACACACCTGCCATGTACAACACATGAACACACAGCCATGGTTACAAACACATGAACACACAGCCATGGTTACAACACATGAACACACAGCCATGGTTACAACACATGAACACACGCCATGGTTACAACACTAATGAACACACTGCCATGGTTACAACTCCACATTGAACACACTGCCATGGTTTACAACACGATGAACACACTGCCATGCGTTACAACTCCACATTTGAACACACTGCCATGGTTAACAACACATGAACACATAGCCATGGTTACAACACATGAACACACTGCCATGGTTACAACTCCACATTGAACACACATGAACACATAGCCATGGTTACAACACATGAACACACTGCCATGGTTACAACTCCACATTGAACACACTGCCATGGTTACAACACATGAACACACTGCCATGGTTACAACACATGAACACACTGCCATGGTTACAACTCCACATTGTTGGTTCAAGTGTTTGGAAACGTGCACAACAAAGATGGTGGAAAAGGGTTCAAAGGTCGACGTCTGGAAAGTGTTTTGGGATTAATATTTATTATTATTTCAAATACATTTCAGATTTTGACTCAATCAATCTGAAACAGGACGGTTAAGGATTATTAGATTATTATTAGATGAAGAATATTTATGAATAAAGTATATTATTGATGAATGAGTGATTTCATAATCCCACTTCAGTCTGCAAAGTCCAGATAATGATTATGTCTGTCAAAATATGACTGTTGCAGCTCTAATCTGAAAGAACATTTCAGATTAACAATACATTTAAACTAGAAGCAGAAACATCTTGATTCCAAAACAGATGAACCTCCGAAACCTTTGGACCAGTCCTGGATCAGAACCTCTGAAACCTTTGGACCAGTCCTGGATCAGAACCTCTGAAACCTTTGGACCAGTCCTGGATCAGAACCTCTGAAACCTTTGGACCAGTCCTGGATCAGAGATTACACTTAGAAGTGACTTAAAATCTTGGGTTGCGATCTCACATTTACCACATCAAAATTTGGGACTAAACCAGGACTAAACCTGGACTAGACCAGGACTAAACCTGGACTAGACCAGGACTAAACCTAGATCAGGACTAAACCAGGACTAAACCAGGACGAGAGCAGGACCAAACCAAGTCCACATCAGGACTAAAATGGACCATGTTTAAGTCGTGGTCTGCAGAATGTAACTCTGGAGGTGGAAGTCTCATTCTCCATGCAGATATGTTTAATGCCACACTGTGGAATATTACTGCTAAAGGAACAACACGGCAACCAGGCCAAGTACGAGTCAGGTTTGTGGATTCACTTGTGCTATAAAACCTAAAAATCTAAAATGAAACAAAAAAATTGGGTGGTTAAATTTTTTTTTTTATTCTCAAATTTGTCTTGATTTGAGCAGATCTGACTTTGCCAATGGAATGAGACAGTTCTTCTTATTTGCAACATAAAAAATGTTCGTGAATAAATCATGCTGAGAAAATGTGCTAATGTCGGGCGATAACACCAGAGAACACCAGAGAACACCAGAGAACACCAGAGAACACCAGAGAACACCAGAGCAGCTGAGAACATGTCATGAATGTAATGGAGAAGTGTTTCCAGTACTTACAGTGATGAAATCCTTGAGAGAAGCAAAAACACACAGAAGAAGAATGAAAGTCAGTAAGAATGTGGTGAAATATTCTTCTTTAATCAGATATAATGCACGTATTTTGTGTTTATTAATATCAGATGAGCCTGGCTAACTCAGATGAGAACTGAATCTTCTCAGAGACGTTCACCTTCTTGTTGAGCAGCCCGGGCTCCTGGTGCAGCAGAACTCTTTGGACCGGAGTGTTCCCCGAAGCACAGCTAATGATCCAGTCCTTCTCCAGCGGCGCCAGCTGCACCCGCTGCAACAGGGACTGAAGACACACACCAGGAGGTCAACGGGGGGACAACCAGGAGGACAACCAGGAGGACAACCAGGAGGTCAACCAGGGGGACAAGGAGGACAACCAGGAGGACAACCAGGAGGACAACCAGGAGGTCAACCAGGAGGTCAACCAGGAGGTCAACCAGGGGGACAACCAGGAGGACAAGGAGGACAACCAGGGGGACAACCAGGAGGTCAACCAGGGGGACAACCAGGAGGTCAACCAGGGGGACAACACAACCAGGCAGGACAACCGGAGGTCAAACCAGGGGGGGATCACAACCAGGAGGTAACAACCAGGAGGTCAACCAGGGGGACAACCAGGAGGACGATCAGGGAGGACAACCAGGAGACAACCAGGAGGACAACCAGAGAGGACAAGCGAGGACAAGGAGGAAGACAATGAGGTCAACCAGGAGGACAACCAGGAGGACAAGGGAGGACAACCAGGAGGACAACCAGAAGGACAACCAGGGAGGTCAACCAGGGGACAACCAGGAGGATAAGAGGACAAACCAGGAGGACAACCAGGAGACAAGGAGAAGACAAGGAGGTCAACCAGGAGGACAACCAGAGAGGACAAGGAGGAACAACCAGGAGGTCAACCAGGGGGACAAACCAGGAGGACAACCAGGAGACAAGGAGGACAACCAGGAGGACAAACCAGAGGTTCAACCAGGGACAACAAGGAGGACAACCAGGAGGACAACAAGAGCAGGACAACCAGGAGGACAAGAGGAAAGACAAGGAGCGACAACCAGGAGGACAACCAGGACGGACAAGGATGTACAACCAGGAGGATCAACCAGGGGGACAACCAGAGCGTCAACCGGGGGACAACCAGGAGGACAACCAGGGAGGACCAGGAGGACAAGGAGGACAACCAGGAGGACAACCAGAGCGTCAACCAGCGGGGACAAGGAGGAAGACAAGGAGGACAACCAGTGAGGACAACAGGAGGACAACTAGCTAGGACAACCAGGAGGACAACCAGGAGGACAAACCAGGAGGAGGTCAAAACAGGAGGACAACCCAGGAGGTCAAGGAGGACAACCAGGAGGACAACCAGTAGGTCAAACCAGAAGGACAACCAGGAGGACAAGGAGGACAACCAGGAGGACAAACCAGGAGGACAACCAGCAGAACAATGTCAACCAGGAAGGACAACCAGAAGGACAACCAGTAAGCGACAACCAGGCAGGACAACCAGGAGGTCAGACAGGAGGACTACCAGGAGGACAACCATGAGGCAGACGGGGAACAGATCAGCGGAGGCACAACCCAGGAGGTCAGACAGAGCGGGACAACCAGGGGTCAAGGAGGACAACCAGGAGGACAACCAGGAGGTCAAACAGGAGGACAACCAGGAGGTCAAGGAGGACAACCAGGAGGACAACCAGGAGGACAACCAGGAGGTCAACCAGGAGGACAACCAGGAGGACAACCAGGAGGTCAACCAGGAGGACAACCAGGAGGACTGAGGGAGCTTTACAAAACCACAAGGTGTACAAGATGATATTTCTGCACTTTAGTGTTTCGTTTTACAGTCCAATAATTGAACCTCTCCAAGATCTTTAAAGTCCTGTTCAGCACATTTCTGATGCAATGTGAAGCATGATCTGATTACTGTTATCAAGGTAATCCAAATAGGGCTGCAACGGTTGAATAAATACTAAACTAGTGATTATGTTTCCATTCTAGTTTATTTAGGGGCACCAACCCATGTAGTTGATTATTTTTTAGAACATTTTTTTGATAATTTAGCCGACTAGTCAAACAAATGTTGTTATTTTACATACATTATCAACCAAATAAAGAAATGAAATACAGTATGGTGACTGAAGGCTTCTACATAGAGTATATTTACAAAAACAGGTTTATTCTTTTTTAAAATTTTCATTTAAAATGCCACAGTTTTTGTCATAAAAAGGTCTTTTTGTGCGTGTTTTAGAGCGGTTATTTTGACTCGTCATAATTATTTGATTAATGGTTGCAGCTCTAAAATAATCGTCTTTGTCAGTATGGTCCAATCTCATCTTGCACAAACCAAAGCGTGTGTGAACGTACCATGACAGAAGACGCTGCGACGCTCCGGGTGTCGTCCTCTTGGCTCCCCTCACTCTGAAAACCAAACAAACGATTTAGATCTTTGAAGCGTCTTTGAAGACACTCGGAGCAGCACTACTCGCATACACTCAACCACATTCATGCATACTGAAGGTTGGTGCCCCGAAATAAACTAGATTGGCAACATAATTTAACAGTGAAGAATTATTTGGCAATGTATTTTTCGTTGGGTACACAAGCCTCGTCTGGAAAGTCCGGAATCATATCTCTCAGAATCAGTCTGGTCACAGTTTTCATCTCGTTGAGTTCAGATGGGCGTGGTTGACAGGTGGATTAGCCAATCAGAGACACGCATGTCCTGTAGGTATCAAAACAAACATGGCTGCTGCTCAGGGAAAAAGAAAATAAATACAAAATATCACAGAAACTCACTGAAAAATGTGATAGATTTTTGCTGATTGCACAGTTCTGTTTGAGTTTGGCTCGAGGCATGACGACGGAAGAGGTGACCTGACTCGTCATAAAGAAATGAAGAAGTGTGTGTTCCGAAACCCAGGCAAACACAAGTCCATAGTTGCATCCAGAACATAATTACAATAATAAAACACAGTATTGTACAAACTGTTTCCTCAGCATTAGTTTAAGTTTAAGTATTTTAATCGATTCATTCATGTTTGAGTTGATCCTGAATCGTCCTGGAACTGAAGCTCAGAAAAGTCCTGTTTTCACCTACCCCTTATCCCCGCCCACATCCCTGTACTTAGTGTGATTGTTTGAAAATGTAAGACTCCAAATGACACATAAAAAGGTTCCGAAATGTCACGTATGTTAATTTTTATCATTTTAATTATAATTTCCCCCGAACATAAAACAACAAAAATGACAAAACAAATGAGAGGAAGAGAAAAAATAAATTAAATTAAATTAAATTAAATTAAATTAAATTGATTAAATAAAAATAAATTTAAAAAAAATAAAAAAAATAAAAAAATAAAAATAAATGAAAAATAAATGAAAATAAATGATAAAAAATAAAAAAAAAATAAAAAATAAAAAATAAAAAATAAAAATAAAATAAATAAAATAAAATAAAATAAAAAAATAAAATAAATAAAATAAATAAAATAAATAAATAAAATAAATAAAATAAATAAAATAAATAAAATAAATAAAATACGGGCAGGACCAGAGAGAACCCAAGATGAGTAAGGGAATAAAGAAAATAAAGTGTCAAAATAACTGTCCGTAGCCACTGCTTGTTACACTGACATGTCACTATGAAGAGGCGGAGCTTATCACTGCGAAGAGGCGGGGATTCTCAGTTCTGCAAGTCAAAACAGTTTCTATTACTGAGCCGTTTTGGATCAATATTGCCGTTTCAAATGAACAAAATGGAATATGATCTGTTTATGTTGTAGCTCGAGGATCTGGAAAATGTCCTCGTCCATTGACTTCCACTGCTCCACTTGAAACGCGACGACAACAATGCATATTCTTCAGTCATCACAACATTGCTTTATCAAAGTCTTAATATGATAATCAAATGTGTCAGTGGACGTTCAGTCCGCTACTTCAGGGACAGATTGTGTTTCAAATGATCGGTAAATGAACTCTCTTCTCTAAGCTCGCTCTGTTTGTCTGGAGGTGGTTCTGCACACCTCCCTCTCTCTGTGGGACGTCCCGTGATGAGCCCCTGGTGTTATGGCTGGGAGACCCCTGATGTGCGGAGAAGGAAACCCCACGGCGTTTTGATGGACAGTTGGTCTCTGGAGAGTGTCCCGGGAGATGATATGGCCTTCTGCTGATAGTGTCCAGGGAATTAGGCTGTTTACCACAGCTAGAGAGAGCGGCAGAGTGGTTATCCTATCGGAAAAGACACAATGAGCCGTACTAGTTATAGGGCACTATAGAGGGCGCTTTTATCATGTTATAACATTGTTCCTCATCAAAACCACTGCTGGAGTGGTTTTTAGTTTCATTCACTATTGTTTCATTAACCCTCTCCTCTGCTGCTTCTCTGAGCCTCACAAAAACTCAGATCCAAAATTCCTAACCCTTATTTGTGATGTCAGATGTGGAGCTCCTTCTGTCTCCTGTGCTGTTTTTAAGTCCATAAATCATCACATTCATCATAAGCATGTCGGGGCAAGCTAGCTTTTGGTCAGTAATTCCGTCTGTTGGCGAGAGAACAACTGACTGATGCAAAGTCATGTTGAAAAACAGAAGTGGTTTCCTCTCTCAGGCCCACAAACTTGGAACAGCCTTTTGCGCATTGCCGAGACTGGCCGACATGGACCCAACCGAGCCGAAGGTCTCAGAGACACACCAGTCTGAGGACCAGAGTGGGCATGTCCTCCAGTGACAGGGGGTTTCTCGACTCCTGCCTAATTTAGAGGAGAAGACACATTGAAAAGAGCATTTATAGTCCTCAGACAAGCCTCATCACAGCGTTCTCATTCTTCATTCTCATTCTTCCTTCTACATAGACCTGGTTTGAAGAGAACAGAATTGGCCGGCGCCGATTCCTCACATTAACATGACAAAAGGCTCTGGACTGTCCATTGAAACGACACAGGCCAGAGAACAGCGCCAGCGGCTCGCGCAGGGAGCCGCGTCAAAGTGGCCATTTTGGACACTTTTATCAGCAACTGCACTGAGCCTGCTGTCAGTCAGAGAGGGGGGGAGGCGAAGAGTGGGGGGGGAGAGGGGGGGAGAGGGGGGGAGAGAGAGCAGAGGGACTCCCACAGCGTCCGGTTCAACACAGTCTGGACGGAGAATCCTAAAGGTCCCTGTCACCCAAACAGAACGAATGTTTTCTTTTTGAATAAAATCTGAATTGTGCCTGAATTACACTTCATGAGGACAATCTTAGCCATTCACCAAAAGGCGTTTAGTCGTTCCAAGTTCGTGTCGCTGTGAGACGTGGCTAAAGCTAGCGTGCGCGGTAACAGTTTTGCCTCATGTCTTTGCCTTGTGTGCAAAGCCTCGACGCCGCGTTTGAACCTCTCTTTAAGGATCACGTCAGACGCATCATGACCTGGAAACATCACATTTGGGCTCTTGACAACGCCACAAACAGGAAACGGCTGTTGCTAACGACGCGCTTTGCTAGCTTTGTGTCGCTAAGGCTCCACATATAAGTTAGCATCAGTGGAAATGCGTTTTTTTTTGTGTGAGGAATGATTCTTTCGTGTTGCTCCGCTTTTTCCCGCCTTGTTCTCCGCGTTCTCTCGTGTCCAATCATCTGGGTCCTCTTTGGGGTGACTTAAACGGGTCATTGCGGTTCACTTTGGACGGTGGAGACACTTTTGGACCGTAACGGCTTTTCAATATCCACACTTTACGTTAAAACAAAGATCTAGTTTTGACACGACGCACTGATCTTTCTCTTGACAATGAAGTCAAAACGCTGTAACCGGTGTCATGTTTGTCAGAGTAATTGACCCACTCAAACTAAAATGACTCGAGACCCTTGCTAATAGAGGGAAAAAAAGCTGATGTATTTGTTTCATCCGACTCCTTTGAGACAGCGCGACGTTGATTTGAAAGCGCCTCGTCTCGTTCCGCGGCGAACAACAACCAGAATGGAAACAACACTCAAATTAAGACGTTGCGATTGAACCACCTCCAGCGACTGATCACTTATGAAAACGCGTGAAAACGATTTGAACCCAAGAGGCCTCCGTTCTGTTTTAATTACACTTTACACAATTATGAGCCTGCAGTCACCAGAACATTAAATCAACGACATGTTCAACGAAACACGCTGGAGACTGTCGGGAGGAGTCCCCGAGCACGCGAAGACCAGACTCGAAACAGACGACAAAAAGAAAGAACAGTTAGAGCTCAAGAGAAGATGTGTTGGGACAGAACCAGATCCGCTTCAAACTTAGACCCGGTTTAGTCCTGGTTTAGAGCAACTCTTGTGGGGTTTTACTGGAGAAACGGGCTGCAACTAATCGACTCGTCCTGACAAATGGACTATAAAGAGCAATTTTGTAACCAATATCCGGACTATACAGACTGTAAGGGTTTATTCTGGTCCTGGTCTGGTCCTGGTCCTGGTCTAGTCCTGGTCTAGTCCT